>CM028750.1:37977607-38404108 GCA_016801395.1 Leptodermis oblonga
AATCTTTCATTGTGGTCATCACGAATTATGTATTTATCAAGTTCTCTATCTTCCTCATCTGCTCTCGGTTCAGGTAACCCACTAGAGAAAGGGCCAGCCTCATGAAGCCCTTCTTCTGTATCTATCCCTCCACACCGTGATGTTGTTTACCACGAAGAACAAACAGACCAATGTTCGTCGCAAGGATCGGTGATATAAAAAACTTGTTTCGCCTGCGCTGCAAGTATAAATGGTCCCCCTTGAAACCCTCTCGATTGAGGTGACCAAGGTAAACCCAATGGATCATCAGTTCGAACCCCACTATTGTTATCAACCCTTTGCAGCGAAATACAACTACTTTGAAACAAACATAGTCAATCTCCCAAATATCTTCGATCACCCCGTAATAAGCCATGCTTGCATACAATGGATTTTTATCCTTCCTGCTAGAAACATGTAAAGCCTCTGAGATTAATGTAACACCACTGTTTTGTGCCGTACTCTTCTCATCTTGTCTCTTAGTAGCAAATGAATATCCATTTATGTCATAGCATGAAAATGCTTGTACCGCAGGGCTGGGCCTAAATGCCAACCATTTCAATGTCTCCGAAACGTCTTTGCCCAGGACAGCATTACCAAACCAATAGACAAATGTCCGAATATGTTCATTGAGCACACGTTGATCCGTCCAAGCAGGATAAGACGTTCTTATTGACTGTATGTGGTCTGTCACATAGGGCGCAACTTCTTCAGAATTGCGCAGAATGTAGAGATGCGCCTTCATCATTCAACATTAGAGGGCAAAAAAACTTTTCCCTCCCCTTGTGCCCATACCTGTAATCCTCCCTCGTGCCGATTCTTAGATATTCCAATGGATGCGGTCCCGGCCAAGTACTCAGTGCAAAACTCAATTACCTCCTCAGCTATATAACCTTCAACAATACTAGCATCAGGACGACAACGATTCTTCATACCCCTTATATACTTTCATATATCGCTCGAATGGGTACTTCCATCGCAAATGAACAGGCCCGCAGATTTTTATCTCTCTGACCAAATGAATCACCAAATGCACCATAATATCAAAGAAGGCGGGTGGAAAATACATTCTAATTGACAGAGGACAACAGTTATTTCATCTTGTAGCTGATCAAGTCTTTCGCGCGCGATAACCTTGAAGAAGAAGAAACAAAGTCTTGTTATACTGGACTTAAACATGCTTGGGCAATCGAGCGAATAGCTACAGGCAACAATTGCTGCATTAAGGCATGGAAATCATGAGACTTCAAACCAACCAGTTTTAAATCTTTCAAGGAAACAAGTCTGCTTACATTTGAAGAATATCCAGATGGAACTTTGATGCTACGCAAAGTTGAACACAATTGTTTTTTCTCCTTTCTGGACAAAGTGTGACAGGCAGGGGGTAGATATGTGCGTTGTCCTCGAGCTACCGGTGCTAAATTTGCTCTTATGTTCATATCAACCATATCAAGTCTCGCGTTATAACTATCCTTAGTTTTACCAGGGATGTTCAAGAGCGTACCTAAGAGGCTTTCGCAAATATTTTTCTCAATATGCATAACATCGAGACAATGTCTGACATCCAAGTTCTCCCAGTATGGAAGTTCAAAAAATATGGATTTTTCTTCCAACAACTGTATCATTATTGCTGGACTCCGAAGTTTTACCAAACTCAACATTAATGTCCGTCACACGAGATTCATCTCTGGCCCGCTCAAGGGTTCTGGAGCTTTTCTGAACTCTGGAATCCATTGAATGCTCTTTTCATACGGCGATACGGATGAGTCTCGGAAGAAGAAATCTGCGATGCCCAAGGTATACTGTCTTCCTCCCATGTGCAAGCTGACAAAAATCTGTACTCTCCTCACATATTGGACATGCTTTATGCCCTTTAACAGAGTACTCAGACAAGTTTCCATAATAGGAAAAATCATTAATGGTACAGAAACAACATGGCGCGTAATGTGAACATTTCTTCACGGTAGGCATCAAAACATGTGCGCCTTCATGCCATAACTTTTTCAAGTCTTCAATAAGAGGAGCAAGATACACATCGATGTCATTTCCTGGTTGCCGTGGGCCTGAAATCATTAGAGACATAAGTATGTACTTGCGCTTCATACACAAGTAAGGCGGCAAATTGTAAATAACCAACATCACCGGCTATGAGCTATGTGTGCTACTCAGACTGCCAAACGGGTTCATTCCATTAGTACACAGACCAAGCCTCAAATTTCTGGCTTCTCCCCCGAAAGAAGGATACATTGAATCAATCTTTTTCCACTGATCTGAGTCTGATGTATGCATTATCACCTTGTCATCATCACTGGGAATACACCGATCTGAATGCCATGTCAATAGTTTTGCATCTTTTTCATTAGCGAACAACCGTTTAAATCTCGGTATTATAGGAAGATACCACAGAACCTTAGCCGGCGACCCCCCTTCTTTGGGCATCAGAACTGTCTTCAACAGCATCACACAGCTGCTTGTTTTTGTATCGGGGAGTGTTACACTTAGGACACCGCAATAAATCCTTATACTCATTCCTGTAGAGGACGCAATCATTTGGGCAAGCGTGGATCTTCTTATACTCCATACCCATTGGACACAACATTTTTTTCGCCTCGTAAATTCGATCTGGAAGTTATTATCTTCTGGGAGCATATCTTTCAATACCCTCAATAAGGTTGTAAAACTAGTATCTGACCACCCATTTTCCGCTTTCAAACTAAAAAACTTCAAAACACTAGACAATCGTGTATATTTACTGCAACCCTTGTATAGAGGCTTCTCATTATCACCCAAAATGGAAGCAAGAACTTCCGGTTTATCAGCAAAATCCTCGGCACATCCTCAATCATGGCATCTAATCAATCTCTAGTAATCGCATCATCTCCTTTTGCATGAGATTTTCTTTGCTCAGGTAAACCATCAATACTTTCACCATGCCAAATCCACAGTTATAAGAAGGATCAAACCTGCCGATATAAATGGAATCTTATTGTATCTGAGTTATCAAACCGCGCCCCATTTTTACAAGATTTGCACGGACAATGAACGTACTTTGTATTCTTATAAGCGAATTGAATTTATTCTCAACTTCTCTCGCATAAGAATCGGAGGTCCGATCACCACAGAACAAGATATTCGATCCATGTGTAACTAAGACCTTGAAATAATTAAAAATACAAATAATAATTCAACAAACAATGTACAAAGTATCAAGTTGCATGCTTGTCTTAGCACATGTCATAATACTTATGTTAGTCATATATGTGCAAAACTACTATAATACCTCAATGAAAAAAATAATGCAATGACAACACATGCGCAATAGACATAATCGAATGAAGAAGAAACTCTAAGTTTTTCATTCATGCATTCGTCAAACACATAAAATGCATAAAAAAATAATACACACTCTAAGTAGTGCTAATTATATGAACATCATCCATTAAAAATCAAACACTATAATCAAATTACATCACCGAAAACTACATAGTATAACTAAATAGGGTTCCACACTACTAAGGTTCGCCACATACATGGAATATATGCAACTTTAATTTTCATTCATGCATCTACCATAAATAAAAATAAATGCTATAGGATGACATATCTAAAGTACAAGCATAAGCAATTACTGGAAAATTTTACAAGTTTTTAACCTTTAGGTGGTAAATTTTAGCTCCAAATGACGATTCTTTAGGTTCAACGTGCAAAACCGTAGTAGAAATTTGGAGACAGACACTCTCGGCCGCGATATGCGAATACACAGTGTCATTTAAGTTTTAATATATATATACGTCAATACTACGGCGGAGAAAATTAAACCGCCGTAGAAAGCCCTTTCTACGGCGGTTGGAGGGCAACCGTCGTGGAAAGTGGACTTTCCACGGCGGTTGGAAGGTAACCGCCGTGGAAAGTCCACACTTTCCACGGCGGTTACCTTACAACCGCCGTGGAAAGTCCACTTTCCACGGCGGTTGCCCTCCAACCGCCGTAGAAAGTCCCCTTTCCACGGCGGTTTGTCCCAACCGCCGTAGAAAGTCCGTTTCTACGGCGGTTCATTTTTAAACCGCCGTAGAAAGTCCTGTTCTACTGCGGTTCATTTTTAGACCGCCGTAGAAAGTCCGCATTCCTTTTATTACTGCGGTTTTCTATTTTCCGCCGTTAATTTGCAGCCGTTAAAGCTCCGTTTTGTAGTAGTGTTGGCCCCTGTAATAGTTATGTCCAAGTTCTGCTACTGCCTTTTATCATTCTTATGTGCTTAATTGATGTAATCTCACCCGGAGAATTTGATCACATATGTTAAATGATCGTTTCAAGGGTTGTTAGGATGGTTTTGGTTAAACCTCGACCCACCAACAAATGAACAAATAAAATCTTGGTATAGTTGACTTCGACTCACGAGTGTACGCAACACTCCACGAATAACTCACTAAAAAGGATTGTTCGATAAGTATTGAACTCCAGAAGATGATATTTTGACAAGTTCTAAAGTTCAATGAAAAACTAAAAATTTTGGAAAGGGTCACAAAAGGAATTCAATTCATAAAAATTCTACGTTGCAAGAAGTAGCCTATTTATTGGCAAGAAAGACTATTCTAAAATGTGTGATTCACTTAAGAAATTCATAAAAGATGTGATAAAGGAATAAAAATTCTATCTCTTATAGGTTAAACAAAGTCTCGAATTCGAGGACTAAACATTTCAAAGAAAAAGGGATTGATGATGAAATTCAAGGGTAGTCCTCGGAATCCAAGTAGGGAATAATTCAAATAGTGGTTGAGAAGGTTCAAAGTCACCATATGGGTTCTCATAGATCCAATGGAAAGGATTTTGATATAAAGAAATAGAAATCAGTCATTAAGAAAGGATTGTAGCAAAAATACTACAATAAACATCCATTTCTAAAGTCAAAGCCTAAAAAGAAGAAGTTGAGAATGGTTTGCAAATAGGTTACTCACCCTAAAGATTAAGATGGGTCAAATTCATCGAGCCTATAACTTTGAAGGAGATTTAATAAAGTTCATCGAGAGTATTTAATAAAGTTTTGAAAATAATTGCATCTCTTGCTTTTAATTTTATTCTTGAGTTATTTTATTTTGGAAAATTCAAGAAGATTTGAGAAGGATCTAGAACGAGAAGCGAAAAACACACAAGTGGGAACATTTTACTAGAACAGAAAAAGGTGCGGCTAAGATTTCACAAAGCTTGGCCGAATTTGGAGTGTCTGTGTTTGTGCGCGTGTTTTAATTTCTTTCCTTTTTTCCCTTAATTGTGATATTTCTTTATTCTCTTTAAATGGAATTAATTTCCTAAAAAGATTCTTGCAAGTTTCTTTTAAGAATAAGTAGATTTTCATTTAATTTTTTAGGAGTTTGTTAATTTTGTTAAGATAGAAATTCAGCCATCCTTAATTAAGTTAATGACCGAAATTAGTAGTTAGCTTTTTGTGAAATTTCTCCTTCCTTCTTCCAAGGTGGACGAAATTTCCTTGTCTTTTTCATGTATTTTTAGTTATCCTTATCACCTATAAATAGTAGATAACTTGTTCATTGTTTTTGTAATTTGACATAATTAATAAAGTATTGATAGAATTGAATAACTTAGTTTAAGGAGAGTTTCAAAATATCGATTTAAATTAAATGTTTAATTTAGATTGTTTAAGTACTGTTTTTATCCAAATTATTACATTCTTGATTCATTGGTGAATTTAAGAAGGTGATTTGAGTGAAGAGCATGAAGCTAATCTCCAACTTAGCTGATATAGGAATTCCATAATGCCAGCCGATTCTTTACTAGGTCTTGGACTCTTTCAATAGATTTGGCTGAAAATGCATGCATGAGACAAAAAGGAAGAAGGGAGGCGGGTCCTAAGCCTATTAGGAGGCGGGTGCCGCGACAAAGGCGGGTGCTGTAATAACTAGTTATTGGAGGCGGGTGCACTATTCACCCGCCTCCAATGTCAATTTTTTTTTTTTTTTTTTAGTGTTGGGTTTTTTAGTTTAATTTTTTTTCCTTCAATTTATGTCTTCCTTAAGAATCGATCTCGCGCTTGCAGAATCATTTAACTCTTACACATTAAATTGACCACTATGCTACATATAGTTATGTATTTAAAGTTAAAATCGAAATGATATATTTATATATTTCTTTCTACACTTTGTGATTTTTATTACATACTAATTTATTGTCGTGCTCGAATATATACAAAATGTTAAAATTATTTTTAATTTTCAACAGTGCGAAACACAAAATTTTCAAAACACTATATAAAAATTGACGAAATACTTTTGAGACGGGTAAAAAAGCTTTGGAGGCGGGTGCAATTCCAATAGATTAAACTATTGAAGGCGGGTACATGTTGCACACCAATAGATTAATCTATTGGAGGCGGATGCATCCAATTTCTTTTGGAGGCGGCCGGGTGCAACATGCACCCGCCTCCAATAGGTATCTATTGGAGATGCACCCGCCTCCAAAAGCGTTGCCGGCCTCTTTGGAAGCGGGTGTACTTGCCTCCCTTGGGTGATTTTGCAGTAGTGCTTCCCCCAATTTAATGCCATGAAAGTCTTGAAATGATTCAAACAAGTTTGGCCACCTTCTATGATGCTGTGGCCAAATTTAAGAGCTTTAACATCGCTTCAAATTCTACCAAAAGAACCCTTTGAAACACTTGACAATTTGTTCAAAGAATTTGGAACCAACTATGCATCTTTGGAGTGGCCTGGACTGATTTTTTTAATGGCCTCCAAAAGTTTGCAAGCATTGAAGTTTATTCACTTGAGATTTTGATCAAAATTCCACTTTGACAAGCAATATCTAAATTCAGCATTTATTTACTCGAGTAATGATATACCCCTCAATTAATCTTCTCAACTTTCTCATAGCAAGTGAGCTGTCATGTATTTATTGGTGAATAATGTAGTATTAATAATTATTTTATAAAAGTGTAGCTAATGAATGTATGACACATCAAAAAAGTTGAGGAGATTAGTTGAGGAGTATATCATTACTCTATTTACTCCAAATTTCTGAGTAGATGTTTTGTACCGTACTCAGACGTCTCTCAACATTGAATCTGAAATACCATTAGTTCTTGAACTTCAAGTAATTCTGAAATCTCAAACTTAAGCTCAAATATTACAGGAATTTAGTCAAAATAAATGACTAAAATATCCTTCAAAAAAATTTGCTTCAATTTTGTCCCTAAAACAATAGCCCATATTGCATCACAGAGGTCCCAAAATAAATTGAATTTTTTAATATAAAAATGAAGAATAAATATAAGACAAATTTTGAGGTTGTAAGGGAGTATATGTTTGTTGGTTCAACTTGGTTGTATTTAAGGCTATGTTTGTTTTAGTCCCTTTTTAAGAAAAACCTAACTTTTTCGGAAACACCCTCAATAACCATACATTTGAATTTTTTACTGAACTCAAAATTTAAAATTTAAATTTTCCTTTAAAACTATACTTACATTTTTTTTTCAAAAATATTACTCCCTCCGTCCCACTCAAAGAGTCTACTTTGAAATGTGTACAACTTATTATGGATTGTGAAGTACAACACCTAAATAAGTAATTTACCACCATATTTTTTACTTATATCCTTACTTTAGAAATAAGGGTTAATTGTGAACCACACATTGTTATATTAGTAAGGGTGTGTAATGTAAATAAATTCAATGTGGACTATTTAAATGTGACAAGATTTTGTTTTGAAAGTAGACTCTTTGAGTGGGACGGAGGGAGTACTATCATTAACTATTTCTTACATAATTTTCCAAGAAACATTTTCTCCCAAAAAAAAAAATTCTCTATTTGAGTTCCAATCCAAACATAGCCAAGCTACCAAGAAACCATGGATACCTTATTGATATATATATATATATATATATATATATAATTGTCGGACGGCAAACATAGAAAGCATCCCAAATTCGGTTACCCTTTCGTCTTTGAGCAAACTTAACCATGACGAAAACCACAAAAAAAAAAAAAAAAAAACCAAGGACTGCAAAATTTACGAAAAAAAAAACTAATTAAAACAATTTACGAATACTTAGAATGATTTTCAATAACGAAAATAAAAATAAAAAACAATCACTTTACATAATCAAAAGAATGTGCAAGTTCTGAAGACTTTTAATCAATTAGAATGTAAAACGAAGAACTTATTTGGTCCATTGTCCATATCTTGCTACGTAGTTATTTTCCTCTTCCAGGTGATCGATAGTTAAAATATATGGATGTTTATGTTGTCTCTTATGTTTTTTATTTAACCCTCTGCATTGAACATGTTAACAAGCCCAGAGAAAAAATTCATGTTTTTCTGGAAAAAATCATATTAATTTTTTTATACCTTTCAAAAAAATGGCTAGAAGAGTCACGCACGCTGCACGGTCAAACTCTTTCAATTTCCATCACTAACAGCCTTTCGAAGTCATGAATTTTGCACCTCAGATTCTAAAGCTCAAGGTCTCTCCTCCTTTTCTTCTTAATTCTGTGCTTGACGTGTTACTGTTCTGTGCGCTTTAAGTGCTACTATTGGACTACGTGTGTTGCTTTGTCTCTTATATTTTGTTCAATTAATTGTTTTTTAGTTTGGTTTTGATCTTTGTTTCTAATCACATATTATTTATGAAGCCAAAGAGAGAATGAAACAAAATGGAGCTTATTAGTTGAGTAGTAATTGTGGAGTATTTGCCATTTGTCTGCTCACATAAATAGTGTGACGCACTCTCTCATGCATGGAAGAAGGGAACACTAGAGAGACAAAATGGTCAATCAGTCATGCTTGCCATCTGTTGCTGTTGTACCTTAGGGTACCACTCCGCATTCCTCAAAGCTCATATCTCATCCCACTTTGGCGGTTCCACCCTCCACCACCTCACGAGACTTTTGGGTTTCGAGAATTTTCCAGCTCAAACTTAGCACTGGAACATTCTTTCAGTTTTCTTTTATCTGCTAGATATTCCTCGATTTTTTTAGAACCACCCTAATTTCAGATTTGGCGGAATTGGAAATGGGATCCCGTTGTTGTTTTTCTTCTGCAAATGCCGTTGGGCAGGTGAGTTTTGTTGTTCGAAACCCTATACAAAGTTCAATGAAGAACTAATTAAAAGTTTTGGAGAAAATCAAAATGAATTCAATTCATCAAAATTCTACAGGATGGTCACGCACGCTGCACTGTCAAACTCTTTCAATTTCCATCACCAGCCGCCTTTCGACGTCGAGATTTTTGCCGCTCCGATTCTAAAGCCCAAGCTCTCTCCTCATTTTCTTCTTCTGTGCTTGTTCACGTCATTGGCTTCAAATTATTGTAGAACCCTAGGGAACTACTCGTTCTCGTTTTGTTGCTATTGTGTGCACTTTATGTGCTACTACTGTTCAATTAAATTTTTTTCAGTTTTGTTTTGATCTCTGTTTCTAATCACATGTTATTTACGAATCCAAAGATACTCTGACTAGAGAGAACGCAGAATGAAAGCATGATCTTTTATAGTATCACAACGCAACAGACGCATCACCAACAACATTACCCTCTTTACCATTAGCAACAGACGCATTTCTACATATTTCTTCCAGCTCGCCGAGTAGCCGCCTAGCTTTCCGAGTCTCGAAACACTCATTTTCAGTAATCTCTTCCCCAAAATATTTTGTCCCGTTCTTCGCTGCAGCCTGTTCTACGACCTCTTCTCCTTCATTCCATTTCCCCCTTTTTCTGTGAGTTCGGAACCCAGTGATTCCCAAAAGGGTTGTCTAATGGCAGCAGCAGAATCTTCTTGGGTTTGTTGCCACCCATAATCGGTGGCCGCGGCCGTGGCCCTTCTAGAATCTTCTTCTCCACAGCCACAGCCGAACCCACCATTCCCAGCGAGATCCGCCTTGAACGACCGGGAGAAACCCGGAGCAGAAGCAGAAGCAGAAGGCGTGATACTCGAAGAAGCACCGCAATTCACCCTTCCTAGCAGCATCCTCCTTTGGTGCTGCGACATGAACGGCCGAAAACTGTTGTGCTGATGAAACTCCAGAAACCCCTGCGACAAACCTTGCGGCGGTGCTAAGTTAAGTTTTGCTGGAGTTGCGAGAAGACAGAGGTTGGGGGCGGCGGCTGCGGTGTGTAGTGGTGGCGGTGGTGAGTAGCCGCGGCGGCAGCAGCTTCTTGGTGTTGATTTAAGGTGAAAATTTGTGGGGTACAATCTTCGAACTTTGGCGGCGGTTGCTGTTGTTGACGATTTTCTTCCATTTGAGTCATCTAGAGCTGTACTTTTCGGAGAGAAAAAAATGGACTGCAGCTGTAAATTAATTATTCACAAAAACACATATTGTCAATACTTAAAAACACATGTTTTCCTCTACGTCAAATTTCGTCACAGAACTTGGTTTGGGTTGCATGTGTACGTGCTGTCCTTTAAACATGCACGTGCATGTTACGTGCGAGGACATGAGTATTTTTTCTTGAAAATAAATAAATATATATATATATATCTGTATAGTTATTATTAAAATTGGATAATATTAATAATAAATAAATCCAAAAGAGACAATTTGGAGTGAAGATCAAGTCAAGTAATGCCACCAATTTTATTTTATTTTTTTGTTTCTTGTAAGATTCCGACTCACAGAAACAATGTTTTCTATGCACGTACATGGCACGTGTTATTCTTTCAAGACTTCCGCTTTATATCTTTATTGAAATACAATTAATAAGCTGCGCGCCTTTATGTCAAGATTATAATCATCCTGGCCCGGCCCCTGCAAAAGTAAAGTTTGCAGCTACTGTTATAAAGAGTACATTTGGCAAGCCATGGAATAGCTCAGATACACAGCACTGTTAAGGCATGCTACTTTTAAGGTATTCTATGAGAAAACAAAGGAGTTGAATTCAGAGTAGTTGAGGCAAATAAGGGTTTCCTCATGACTGAGAATGAATACGAATATTTTCGAAAAAATTTGAGCCTAGATAAAAACGTTCACGAACATGATTTTTAGTCTCGATAATAAACTAATACGAACACGAACAAGATTTTGAAAGTTCGTTAACGTTCGTGAACATGCTCGATAAAATAAATATATACAATATTAAGATTTTAAATAATACAAATAATTGAATCTTTATATATATATTTATATGTACATAGATATGAATATATGAGTTTAAATTAAATTTTAATTTTTATGTAAGTTGATATAATATATTAAATTAATTAAATATTACAATTTTCTATTATTTAATGTGAGATAGAACGCACACGAATATTCACGAACAAACTCGGTTTGGCTCGATTAATAAATAAACGAACACAAATAAAATTTGAAACTTGATAAATAAATGAACATGTCAAAACTCGGCTCGGCTCGTTACCATGTCCTACCTCGTTTATCAATATGTTTAGGAATAGATTTTCAAAATTTTTGGCTGCTTTTTATATTTTGATGTACTGCAGAGTGCAGACATTCATTTCAAGTTCACCATCATCATGATCACTAGTATAGTGTGTATTGTCCTTCTCCGAGGGAACAGTCCTATTGTAGTAAATTTATTTGGGCGGAATTTTTTTTTTCTTTCAAAACATTTCACATATTGTTTCCAGAAAGGTGCCTATTTTTCAAAAACGTATTCTGAACTTTCACATACTGAACTTTGAAGGACAATTACAAAAAAAAGTTTAGGATACCCTAAATTCTTTGATTATGTATGTTTTGGAATAAAAATTCTACTAGTAGCTACGGAAGGAAGTAAACCCTAAACCATACAACAATTTAAATGATAGAAATTATTAGTAAATTTAAATGATAGAAATTATCATGTTTTTTGAAATGAATAAACTTGGGAGATAACATGAAACAGCACACGTACGATTTTTACATCTCACAGTTTTAACAATATAATGGTGCAGAAGATGCACAGAATAATTGTTCATTGAATGAGACGTTACTTCTTCAATTGTAAATGGAATGCGGCACATCTTTAGATAATTATCTCACTTGTAAATAACAAATTTTTCTCATTTTTGTTGTTAATATGCTTACGATTCATAGATGAATAATTGAAATATAATAATATAATTCATTTAAAATAAATAATTCATTTAAAATGCTGCATCTTGCATGTATACAAAATTATAAGAAAATTAAACTTTTTTAAAATAAGACTACTGTTTTAGTATATATATATATGTGTGTGTGTGTGTGTGTGAATTTATTTTTGGTAGAATCTCCTGAATCACATAAAGCTATAAGATTGTATCCTTGTTATAACTTTGGAGGGGTTTTGCCGATAGAATTTTGAGCACTATCTTCAAATTAGCATGTTTCGTGCGATGCACCACACATACAACGCAAACACTGTTTTCGTGTGAAGATTCTACCCCAAAAAAATGAGATATTGAAAAACATCAAATAAAAAATGGGAATCTTAAAAATAATAGTCTATTTGTGTACTAAAAGAAGTCGTATTTCAATAAGGGACTTCCTCCCTAGGTTCTATTAAAAAAGTTCAATTTTAAAAAATATTAATATTTATGAATTTTAAATATAACTCTTAAAATAAATAATTATTTTGTCTCTGTTCTTTTTATTAATAGCCTTACTTCTCACGTTTAAATTTATTTTTGATCGTGCATAGTCATTCTTTTAAGGGTATAAGGTGGTACAAGAAAAATGAAATGACTCAATTATTAGGAATAATTTCTTAGAAGAATTCTTTGATGGGGAAATCCTTCTTATTTATTGCAAGGAACCCCTCCCTTCTAGTGAAAGAGTCCACTTTGTAATATCGTTTCAAATATTACAAAAAAATGCTCTTCTAATAAAACAGATACAATACAAAATATTCTAATATTAAATAATTCATTTACTACTCGTGGTGATTCCACTGTTTATTTTATGTAAGATTGTGTAACTAAATACACTTTTGGAATAAGTGTATTTTATGATAAGAGTCATGAAGAACATAGAGAGATTCAGAAATTAAAATTTGCTATTACTATTTAATTTACATTAGAGTTGTTCCACACGTGCCACCAAAGCACCTTTGCCACCTCCCATATCTTTTTACCTTTCAGACCAATCCTTCCATATCTTTGTACCTTTGACCAATTTCTTATAAATTTGTGGTTTAGAATCTTGAATGTTGTATTAGGTATTTTATTAATTTTTTTGCCTGAACTAAATTTGCATGCAGCAGTTAACTTCTATGGCATAGAATTTAGTTATCATTTTACTAAGCATCTGTTCTCTTTGTTTTGGTTTTGATTTTGTTTTTGGTTTCTACACCAATTTAATATAGTAAAATTATTTTTCATCATTTTCGATACAAATTTTTACTATTTAACTATGCTTTTTTACATTTTTAATACATATTTTACACTTAAAAATTATTTTTCAAAAACATGTTTTCAAAACATGCAAAAAAAAAAAAAAGAGCCAAAACTCAATAGAATAGAATCAAATTTGCATTTATGTTAAGAACAATGATTAAACACTTCAAGTATTCTTTTCAATTCTTTTTAGGTTAAATCACTTCATTGATCTCTTAATTTTGGAGGTTGTCTTTTTCTGTTCACTTAATTTTAAATTATTTTATTTTGTCTTTTAACTTAAAAAATAATTAAACTATGATATTGAGTCAAAATTTCAACAATATTTGAACTATTTTTGAGTAACACAAACAATAATACAAAATATATTCACATGCATTACTCTTTGTTATTAGGATATTCTACAATACACCCTCAAAAGATAAATGTCCAATCCCCGTAAAATTTGTGGCAATCAATATTTATAATAAAGTCACCCCCACCCCACCCCATTCATTAAGTTGTCTTGTCTTTTTTAACCTTTTTTTAATGAAATTTGGGTGCTACCTTTATTAAATGCAATTAAAATTCAAATTACAAAAAGTTTAAAGTCGTAAGAATGGAATATGAGTCAAACCATAGGCCTGATAGGCGATCAGCTTTGCCAAGGGAGTTGGGGGAGCGCCAGATGTGAAAATGGCATCCAATTTGGTCGTGTGAACACTCGCTTAGTTAAATAGTTCGCTGAAGCATTCTCCTTACTGGCGCACCCTTATGCCCAGTGAACCTAAAGAGACCTGTATAATGCGAAAAATCTGCTGCAAATCTTATTGGACTGCCCAATGTCCGTGTATTGCTTAAACAGGGTATCTAGAGTACGTTTCTATAAGCACTTGTTGCAAACCCTGTTGCGCACAAGCTTGTAAGCCATGTTAAAGTTCCGTAAATTCAGAAAATGAGTTCGTATATATGTCAACAAATTTTACCGCCGCATACAAGCATTCATGTGTAATCCCGAATAATGTACCCGCATCCTGCTGGACAGGGGGCACCCCAAGCTGAACCATCTATATTTAATTTGACCTTTGGGGGCTGAGGGAACACCTAAAAAACTAGCTTTGGTGACTGTCGTAGCACTTTCTGGAGCGAGGAGAGTGTTATGGAAATGAATTTCAAGTTGTATCTAATAGCCCAAAAAGACATTAAAGAAAAATAACACAGAAAAATAAAGGAGACAATAGACACAAAGATTTACGTGGTTCGGTTAATGTGACCTACATCTACATCCGGAGGAGGAGTCAAATTCACTAATGAATATGGAGATGTTTTACATGTAGCTTGCCCACCAAGTTGGAAGCATCCAACCCAAATAAATAACCAGTAATATCCACAAGACAGAGACTTGAATGTAAAATTCTAGCCAAAATCTTTCTATGGCATTCATCAAAATTACTGGCTAGGAATGGATTTTTGGGAAATGGATAGAAGGCTTAGCAAAGAGAAATGAGAAGGAATGCAGTTTTGTGCTGTTTCGGGGTGCTCTTTTCTGCAGCAATTCAGCCTCCATTTATAGGAGATGAATTGCAAACCCAGCCAAAATGTTGCCTGTGCATTGCCGTAATTTTGTGCACCAAAAGTCCAAAAGCAATGTTGAAAATCAGCTGAGAGCACATGCTTGAAATCAGCTTTGCTGCTCTGCACTATTGAAGGAGAACTGTAGGAGCAAACATTTCAAAGTTGCCGATTCATTCATTTAATGTTGTAGGGCAAAAGTCACTTCAACAGGGAGTAAGCCTGAATCAATCAATAAACTATCCTCCATCCCGTAGCGCTTGAAATTGAAGATTTTGTCTAAGTCCAGAGCATCAACTAAACCTCTCTAATTACCCCTTGCCGTCGGTTTCAAGCCATGAAACGAAGCCTTGTTCCGCGCCTGCCACAAACTCAAAGTAATGAGGAGGAGCAAGATATAAACGACCCGTCCCTTCATCCACCTCAATTGTTCATCCTGCAAAGATTGCAAGAAGTCGCCAAAGAGTTGGGTCGGTGAAAAATCCAAACCTAGCTTTTCAGTGAGGAAAAAATGCCAAACTGCCCAAGCAACTGAACAAGAAAAGAACTAGTGTATTAGAGTGTCATCCATCGGGCAAATCGGCCATTTTGATGGCAAGTGAGCCCCAGCCTTCCCAAAAAATCCGGAATGCGGAGCAGCCCGTTTAGAAGACACCACATTAGAAAAAGACTTTTTGGGGACCTCACGAATCAATACCTATTTTGGATGTCATGCCGAGCTGTGTTTTTTGACCAGCAAATCATATGCAGATTTGACAGTAAAAATTCCTGAAGGATTAGGTGTGAGACCCCAAAAATAATAAGGCAATTGTAATTGGTGTTACTTATAAATAGATTTTAATTTGGGTCCCGATCGAGTATTTAAAGAAATTTTGGGATTGAGTTCCACCCCTTGACTATTGAATTAGCAATTATTAAGTAATTAATTATTGTAGGAAAATAAAAATTAAAGAGTTAAACCTAATTCCCTATCCTTCTCGGCTGCACACAACACCATATAAAAAGAAAATTGTGACCCTAATTCTCCATTCAGCAATGCGTGAAAGAAAAACCATCCAGCAATAAGGAAAAATCTGAACACCCTTTATCGCTCCTTCTTGTTTCTCTTCGTCTGCCGTCAACTTCTTTCTCCTTCCTTGCCTCTCATGAACCATAATCGATTCTCCATGGTTCTTGCTTCTCGGTAAAGGACAGGGATGAAGGGAAAACATCCCAACAGCCGCGATTAGAGAAGAACGAAAGGGTAAGTTTTCAGTTTCGGTTCAGCAACTGTTAATCGTCGTTTCTTTCCGTTCTTTTCCATCTAATGGTTTGGAAAAACTTATTATTATAATACTCGTATAAATAACCGATTCCTAGGTACTCAACTAATGATCTGAAAAAAAAAAAAAAAGAAAAAGGAAAGAGCTTTTGTCGACTTACAACGTCTTATGACACTCCTTCAAATCGGTAAACCGAATCTGATCTTCTCATGGTTTCTCTTTACGGATGCATAAATTTGAAAAACTGAATGTACCACATTATTATAGATGTATTAGGAGTACTTTCTCCAAATTTCATAATTTTTCAATGAACCGCTAGAGATATACAAATTTTACAAAATCCAGTGTCTGCTGGAATCTGATTCAGCAGAACATTAAGTTTTCTAAAATCACTATAAATTGGATATTGAGATTGTATTGCTGAAATTTTTACTCTCGATTTAGAGTATATAGGGCTATGATTTTCCAAAATTTCGTAGAATGGAGATGAGTGAATTAGGAGATATAAACGTGTGATGTTGGCTGTGCTGTATGTCATTTTTTTCAGGAAACTTAAAGTTGTGATTGAAATATTTAGTTTTCTCTTTGTCGAAAAATTCTGAAATTTTAACTGTACCTTCTAGGTACCTGTATTTACCATTCTTTAAAGTTTCATGATAAGGAAAGGTTTGGTTTTTGATTTATGATTATTTAAATTGGACTGATCGCCACAGTATTTATTCAGAAAAACTGAAAGTTGCGATTTTTATATCTAACTTTTCTTTCATCCAAAAATTCTGAAAATTTTACAGTAGCTATTTTGACATGTCTTTTAGCTTATGGTTAAACTTCGTGTCAATCTAACTTTCCAACTAAGAGAAAAGATGATTTAAACCTTGGCAAACCAGAAAAACTTCTCAGCTTTTAATATGGGAATGATGCCCTCTGTTCTTTTGCGTTTTCTGTTTACAGGGAAATGATTTGGGGAAAACAAAATGCACCATAACATGTTAAGTACTGTTTAGAGAAAGTGTAGACCAAGTTTTGAGATTTTTGGTTAGAGGATTGCAAGAGTTATGTTTTTTTAAATTGTGGCTGTCTGCTGGAATTTGGTCCTACAGAACAGCCGAGTTTGGAAAATTCATGATAAATTTTATACTTTGATAAAAATTATGAAAGTTTAACTAAACACTCCTGACAGGTGGTTTTAGCTACCTGCAAAGTTTCGTGCCCATTGGACCTGTAATTTGTGAGTTATAAATTTTTAAAGATGACAGTTCGGTACAGTCATTTTTCAGTAAATCAGTGAATTGCGAATGCTATATTTAATTAACCCTTTTACGGAAAATTATGAAACTTATATAGTATGTTATAGGGACATATTTCTACCTTTCTGTAAAATTTAGTGTAAAGGAGATCTGTATTTTGGGAGATACCTTTAAAGCTGACTTCTCTGCACACTATTTTTTCTGAAAAATAATGGAGTGCGATTTTGATAATTAATCATTCATTCATCCAAAAATTCTGAAATTTTTACATTATCTGGTTGAATATTATCTTTAGCTAGTGATAAAATTTTGGGCTAATCGGACTAACCAATTGAGAGGAACATCCACTTAAATCTGACTGCCCTGCCTAGGAAAGCTCTGAACTTGCAAATTTTCAGTATTCAATACCTTTCCGTTGTCCAAACTTACATAGGGTCCTTGGACTTTGACTTTTGAAAATGTGCATGCCTCCATAGGCCTTCGGTTAGTAATAGTGCCCAACGTTGACTGATTAAGGGTTAATTAATCTGCAGGATTGATTGATTGAGGACCTTTGAGTTGCTTATCCTCGCTTGCTAATGTGAGGGTTCTTGCTATTTTGACACTTAGTTACTACGCGTTTAAAGATAACTATATATATAAATATATACACGTATATATATGATATATGTACAATTGTTTTCTTCAATGTGTTGAATTGCTTGTGAATGTATGGCTGCCCACGCCATAAAATTATTTTGGACAAGAATTCCCCAAAACACCATTTGCTATGTTTTACAAAAGGAGAGACTTTTGTATTATTCTTACATGAATGATTTCTATTCTTGACAACCATTTCATAAATTGTTTTACGAATGATTTACTCCGCCTCTAGTGCAACAAAATTGTAGATGTGAAATCCCCAAAATATCCTCTTGATTTGCTTTGCAAAACTGTCGTGCTTTGTAAGCTTCTTGTGTGGCTAAATTTCATTTCTAACAATCTTGTGCTGGTACTTTTACTCCAACTCTTGATTTGGCTATTTTGATTCCTCGAACTATCTCTCATGGTTGCTTATGACTACTCCTACTGCTATTGTTGACCTGATGGTCGCCTATTGCTACTGTTGACCTGATGGTCGCCTATTGTTACTGTTGACCTGATGGTCGCCTATTGTTACTGTTGACTTAATGGTCGCCCCCTGCTATTGTTGACCTGATGGTCGCCTATTGTTACTGTTGACCTGATGGTCGCCCCCTGCTATTGTTGACCTGATGGTCGCTTACTGCTACTGTTGACCTGGTGGTCACTTACTGCTACTGTACTGGTGTATGTCATGCAACCACGAAGTCATGCAATTGTCCTTAGACAAGAAGGACTTCTGTATGATCTCCGCCACTGCTCCTTCTCTACTCACTATCTAGAAAATGGTTTCTTCTACTGTTACTGTTTTGAATTTACGCTCGCTCTCTGGGGAAAAACTTCGACTGAATCGTAACTATGTTTGGTTGAACTCCTTTTTTTTTCCTGGAGCAAAATGTTTAACTTGGTAATTGCTATTATATTTTTTTTCCATTCCTGAACTTTGAAATTCTTACACTGCTATTTTGAAATGGTCGATACTTGAATTGGTATTTTTCTTATCCGTTCAATTTATTAATACTGGAACTGTGGGCTTTTCATAAACCTGAGGACTCTCACGGGCTATATTCTAGTAGCTCACCCTCTTTTTCAAAAACCTTATTTTTTACAGGTACCTAAGCTATTGGGTCTTTTCATACGGCGAGGTCGATTAGACGAGGTTAAGGATTACTAGGATACCTTGATGATAAGACTAGATACTAGCTTGGAATGGGATGATCTTGTTGAGCGACCATCCCACTACCCTCGATATGTAAATTATAAAGATTGTACCTTTCGAATTTATTATAGCAAATTATGTATTAATAGAGAATTTATAGTTTGCTCCTGTTATCAACTGTGGGCGTGAGCCCTGAATGGCGTCACCTCCCTGATCCATCCCTTTGTGTATGGCACCGAAGGGGGGGGGTCGGGGTGGGGCGTCACATTAGGAACCCAAATCGTTCTATCAGAAATTTTTACTCTACCTACCGGTACAGAATTTTTAATAATTAATTATTCACCTAAATACTAAATTTGTCTTGTGTTTATTCTTCATATTTCATTTTCTATACTTAAAAACACATATTTTTCTCCACCTGAATTTGCTTTGCCTTAAAATTCCTCATAGAACTTGGTTTAGGTTGCATTTGTGTTGTTCTTGAAACATGCACGTGCATGTTACGTGGAGCAAAAGCTTATCTTTCTTGCAAATAAATATAGTTAGGTTTAGTTATAAATAAATTAAGTATTAAATTAGATAATTTATTGGGACCTAGCTAGGCTGAAGCTTCTGGACATGTGGGTTGTTTCCTATGCACGTACATGGCACATATAGGGCCTGTTCTTTTTGTTTGGTTTTGAAAACGGTTTTGGTTTCAACAGTAAATTTAATATATTTTAATCATATTCTATCATTTTCAATACAACTTTTTATTATTCAGCATCTACTTTTTACATTATAAAACTATTTTCCAAAACTTTTTTTCAAAACCGTTTTCAAAACGTTCAAAAAGAATCGGCCCTATACAATTTCTATATCACACAATTTTAATAATATAATAATAGAGAAGATGCACAGAATAATTTCTCATAGTACTAGATCTTAATAGCCGGGTCTCTCTTCTAACTGGGGCTTAAAACTGAAAACTGGAAAACGGTGATAGGGCGAGCAATGCTTTCTTCTTTTTTTTTTTTCTCTTTGTCTATGCTTGAAATTGGTATAATTAACGAATAAATATCCACTGCATAGAAAATGATAGAATAATTAAAATATTTCTACTACCTTATTTAAAGTTTGTTTCCTAGTTTACATATGTTACCTTATTTTAGGTTGATCTTATTCTAAGTTCCTATTATAGATTGATATTATTCTAGGTTCCCATTTTAGGTTGATCTTATCATGTACCGTAGCCCTATATAAAGCTACTCTATGTATCTTCTATGATTCAAGTTATACAATATTACAATACGTATTATTTCTATCATGGTATCAGAGCTTAATTCTGTCAAAATGGTAAGACCGAAGAAGAAGAAGAAGGAAAAAATAAAAATAAAAAATCATCGGTCAAGCACCAATCAATAGAAAGAAAGAAAAAAAAATTCGTTTACTCGCCGCCGTAAGCTTCACACCATATTCCATCTTGCATGCGTGTGATTGGCCACCATCGGATTGCATGAAGCCGCCATTGGCTTGGATTCCAATTGGAATTTGGATTGCATCTTAACCACGATTCGAATTGGAATCCAATTGGATTATCTTCACTTTCCAATCACGATTCCAATTAGAATCACTTCCACGCATGCAATTCCTTTTTCTTGCTTTGGACTTTGATTTTGCTTCTCCTTAAAATCGTGCGTAGCTCTTAAAGGGTTAATAAAACGAATCACACTTTTACCACTAAACTATACCCGCCACAATGCAATTATTGTATACAACCGGGACTTTTGTCCAATAGGGAAATTGGGCATAATCAAGATATTATTATCTATAAAATCATCAAAATTCGAATGTTGATCCCTCCTCCCCTTTTTCGTTTTCGTGGATCAAAATAACCTTTCTTTACTCTTGCTTGAATATTTCTATTTCTATTTATTCTATTTATTTATTCTATTATTTATTATATATATTATAAATAATAAGATATAATAAATAATAAGAAATAATAAGCATTTGGATTTTCAAATCAAATAATATAAATCATCATTGGAATAATCCCATATATATAGGGATACAAATCAACAATTAACCAATCTCCTAATGGAATAAGGAAACCTTCTTCTACTTGGAAAGAGAATTAATTAAGCACATGGAGTTTCTTCAAATTTGGTAACTCCCAACTTTTCTCTTTAATTCCTTCTTGGATTTATATATACAAGAGCAAAGAAAACCAAAATAGCCATCGCTAATGGGATCAATGTGAGTGCAAGCACCTTTTTCATTGTCCATCTATGTTTATGACTTGTTTTGCATTGTGACACCTTGAATTTTGGATCTCCACATAGTGCATCATTGGAAATGAATGATTAACTAGTGAAGTTTCTAAAAGGACCCCCTTGAAGGAATCTCACCCCTTAAATGATTATATAAACGTTGAAGATCTTGAGTGATTGGATTGCTTCCAATAATTTGGGGGTTGAACCAGAGAGATCATTAAGTGACAAGTTAAGGGATGTGAAACTTTTTATGCCTCCCAATGACTCGGGCATGGATCCTTCTAGTAGGTGGTTTGCTAAAGAAAGATTTTGCAAGCTTTGTAAACCGCCCAATGTGCTTGGAATAATCATGGACAAATCCATTGATATTGTGGCCTTCAAGTTTCCAATTTCCATAGGAAATGATCCAGACAATATTTTCGTTTCCAAAAAGTCAGAGTCACCAATTTGATAAGCTCAAGCAACCGAGGAGTAGTGCACAGGGAAGTACTAAGATCTCTCTATTTCACTAAAAGAAATTTTGTTTGAAGTTGTACCTAAACATTGAATCAGTAGGAGTAATCAATGAATTACTTAATTAGAATGTTGTACTTTCAGTGTTCTATTAAAAGGTTTACTTTGTAAAATTGTATAACAAAGTAAACTATTTCAACAGAATCAAAATAGTACCTTGTAATGAATAGGGCCACTTCCTCCATCAAAAAACCTCGCCACAGGACGGCGAATGTTCGTCGGACCTTTGCCGTCTTGTGGCGAAGATGTTTTTTTTTTTTTTTTCAGATTCCATTCTGCAAATGGAAAATTGCATAACCAAGTTCTGCAATTTTCCTTTGCAGAACCGAAGTTCTTCAAAGAACTTCGGTTCTACAAACTGAAATTGTAGAACCAAGTTCTGCATTTTTCCTTTTGCAGAAACCAATTCCCTTTTTGTCTTTTTTTTTTTTTTCCCCCTTTGTCTTCTCTCCAATTGTGTTGATTAGCTTGAGGTTCTCCAATTGTGTCGATTAGTTTGAAGTTCTCCAGTTGTGTAGATTAGCTTGAACGCAGGAAGAAGCAAGAAGGAAGAAGGAAACTAAGGATAATTCAGTAATTTCATATCAAAAAAATTTGAAAAGTGTCCTGTAAATAGTAATTTGGATCCTTTAAATAACAATTTCGTTTAAATTTTGTTTACCACCTATATTTTTAAAAAATGATTATGCACAATCAAAATTAATCTACACGCAAGAAGTAAGGCTATAATTTAAAAAAAAAAAAGAAGAGATAAATTAATTATTATATACTTTATTACTTTTCAAAAAAAAAAAAAAAGATAAAAATAAAATGACTATGCACAATCAAACTTATTACTTTTCAAATTTGAAGTTTTTATTAGCACCAGGGGAGGAGTATACCTTATCAAAATACATCCCTAAACCCCCAATTTTTCTTTAGTATACTAGTATACATTAAAAAAAAAAAAAAATTTGGGATCATCTTCGTGATGATTGGGAACGCAGAAAAAAAAAATCATATATTCGCTAAATTAGACCTCTCGTACAGTAATTCTTTGGCTACCACAATGTCATTATACAACTTCTCTTTTAGTACAAAGAGACTATTGTTTTTTAAGATTCCCACTTTTTATTTGATGTTTTCCAATATCTCAATTTTTTTCGTTAGCATGTTCACACAAACTATGTCAGTTGTATGCACGTGCACCGCACGAAACATGCTAATTGGAATATGGTTTTCCTCGTCTGACCCATACCTTCTCTTCGTTCTAGTTCTAATCATTATTGCAGTGTTCTCTTTTGTTGCCCAGATTTTGCTCGTTCGTCTACGGTTTAAAGCGTGGTAAGAATTCCTGAATTCTGTAGTGATCCAAAGCGATGGGCCCGAGGAACAGCCGTTGGAGAAGAAGGGGATGGAGCGGAGGATTAGTAGATCCACAGAAGGAAGGGCCGGAGGAGCGGCTGGGGGATAAACGGGATAACCAGCCGGATGAGCTACAGGAGGCAATCAGTATCGAAGCAAGCTCATCTTCCATGCTTGATTTTTCAAGAATTCCTTTCGTTACTGTGTTAATGGGAATTTTCTACCCTTATTTTCTGATAGAAATAATACCTATTGTAATATTGTATAGCTTGAATCATAGAAGATACATAGAGTAACTTTATATAGGGCTACGATGCATGATAAGATCAACATAAAATAGGAAACTAGAATAATATCAATCTATAATAGAAACCCAGAATAAGATTAACTTAAAATAAGGTAACATACGTAAACTAGGAAATAAACTTTAAATAAGGTAGTAGAAATATTTTAATTATTCTGTTGAAACCTAGTAAATTTAAATATTATAATTATTATGGTTCATGTATTTAGTATTAGTTCTGCAAGTGTCTATTGATATTCTAGGAGTCCAAAAGTCTAAGGGTCTTTATATTTAATGAGTCAAGAATAAGTTAATGACATGTCCTTTCATATTTCAAAAAGAGTCTAGATAGTTCTATTAGTATTATAAATGGGAGTCTTATGAAGAGTTATGCAAGAGTGGAGGATGATGAATATGAGAATATTGTAATCTCCCTCTTCCTAGTAATCATATGAGTATTAGTATATTTGAGTATTGTTCATATTACTATCTCATCGCAACTCATCTCCAAAAATACTTCCCTACAACATCAGTTGTTCACTTGTTTTGTCTATCTTTTCCACAATTATATATCCAATCATATTTCGATCCAACAAGTGGTATCAGAGCCAGATTGAGTCAAGCTGAGTTGATTCAAGCAAGACAGGTGGAACATCATCGCGTTGAGTGCAGTAAGCTTGTGTCGCTTCTCTCGATAAATCAAGACCTAGGATTTGTGTCTCCTAGGATCAAAGAAGAATAAAAAAATTGTGTTGGTATCTCCGGATTCAAGAAAAAGAAAAAGGAATCCGTTGAGAAAAAATTGTTTTCCTCCAAGTTTGAGAAAAGGAACTTGTGAGAAGGTGTGAGCCCAAGTGACTCCACAAAAAGAGAAAAAAAAAAAAAAGAAAAGAAAAAGGGTGGAAGCGGAAAAAAAAAAAAGGAAATCCAGGGGAGAAGAAAATTTTGAAGACATTATTGAAGATTGGAGATGGAGATCGAAGAGTTTCAAATTGTTACGATACTCATGGAGTTACTAGAAGAGTTTGACAAAACCATTGATGAATTACAGAAATTGAAAACAAAGTTCCAAGAAAGAGAAGTTGAAGAATCAAAAAGCAATGAAGAAGAAGATTGGAGAAAGGCTGTGGAAGACAAAGTTCAAGTGCAATTGAAGAAGACAATGCACTTTTAGACACAAATTTTTAGATACAAGTTTTTAGATACAAGTTTTTAAACAAGTTTTTAGCTAGATGTTTTCTAGATAAGTTTTATAGAGAATAGTTTTTTAGTTTAAAAATAATTCTCGTGCAAGATATAGTTTCGCGTTAGTATAGTTTTCCTCTGTTTTTCTCTGTTCTGATCTGTTTTGCTCTGTTTCGATAGCAACTTTGGATTTTCCTGACGGGCAGTCTACCGTTTGGCCAAACCGGCGGTTGTCAGATCGCGACTTCTTAAATTTCAGTACAGTATTCTCTTTTATCTTTTAATGTCTTGTTTTATAATTATGTGTTTTTCGTGTTTTATCATGAGTAGCTAATTTATTAGTTCTGGTATTGTGTAAGAAGCCATAATCCATGCATGTATGAAACCCAGGAATTAATCTAAGGTCTAATGAATTATGTTTCTAAATTGCATGTGTTTATATGTCTAATTACTAGGATTCTATTAAGCCTAATCAACTTAGTTTAATCTGGTAGAGTCAGTGAGTGGCACTACTACCGGCCGAGTAGTACAGGATTAATTGGGTAGTAATTTCTAATGCATCGTCAGTAGGAATTATTAGTTTCAGGTTCTTCTAGTTCTTAATGCTTCTATTTGTTAATTAATAAGGTTTGCGGGGACTCGCGGTCTGTTAGCTAACGTAGTTAGAGAATAATTCCTTTGCTGGGACTCGCGGGGGATTATCGAGAATCTATGGGAGAATTGGGATTATTTGCGGGGACTCGCGATAATACTATAACTGAAACGGCATAAGTAATTAAACAAGTTAAGAGGTTTATGATTGCATGCATGAGATTAAGGTGGATTTACATAATACTGAAATTTTCAATCATTAATTGATTTCTGTTTAAGTCTTTTATTTAATTATTATTTTGCTAAATTTAAGTGACAACTCTAAAGTCTCTTAAAAGACACAAAGGTGACTATACTAGTCATAGTTTGGTTTTATTTGCATGTTAAATTGGAATTAGAATTAAATTGCCGTTTCTGTGGATCGACCCTGTCTACTAATATACTATATTTATTAGCATCTTAATTGCAGGTTTTAAGCAGTACTTTTACTGTATTTGGTAGACCCACGACAAGTCCTATCAAAGGCCTAACGATGACATGTTTGGTGAAAATATGAGTTTGAAAAGTTGGGTAAATGATTGCATGCATTCTGTTATTGAAGTCCTAGGTGCTAATTTAATTCATGCAAGCGATGAAGGACATTCGAATTCCAATGAAACGCTGGAGTACCTATCATCAATCATGAAACTGGCTTTGAATTGTGTTCAAGAATCTCCTAAGGAAAGGCTCACTTTAAGTGATATTGTTGGTTCACTCAAAAGGATAAAAGCTAGACATGTTGAATGTCATGGTGGTGATTGAACTACAGCATAAAAGCTTTGCATTAACCAAAACCTTAGCTACAATTGGTTACATTCACTATGGGAAAAAGTGACAAAGGAGGCAGGTTATTATGGCCTTTGGAGGCGGGTGTTGCGGCTGTGCACCCGCCTCCCCTGCGGGCGCCTCCAATTGGAGGTACCCGCACACCCGCCTCCAATTAATAGTTTTTGTAGGCGGGTGCTATTTTGCACCCGCCTCCAATTACCAAAATTTTTTTTTTGGAGGCGGTTTTTCGCCTCCAATACTCTCCAGTACAAAATTTAATTTCATTTTCTTCAATTTATGACTTCGGTAGGAGTCGAACTCGTACCTGCAGAATCACTTGACTCTTGCACAATTAAATTTACCACTAGACTACATATACTTATGTATTTAAAGTTAAAATCGAAAGGATATATTTCTATATTTCCTTCTAAAACTTGTGATTTTTATTACCTATTAATTTATTGCCTTACTCGAATCTCAAAAAAATCTCAAAATTATTTTCAAATTTTAACAGTCCAAAAAAAGAAATTTCTGAAAAGTATTAAAATATTTGTTACAATGCTTTGGAGGCGGGTGTATTTTGCACCCGCCTCCAATAGATAGCTATTTGCACCCGCCTCCAATAGATATCTATTGGAGGCGGATGCATGTTGCACCCGCCTCCAAAGAGCTTTGGAGGCGGGTGCAACATGCACCCGCTTCCAATAGCTATCTATTGGACATGCACCCGCCTCCAAAGGCTTTGCCCGCCCCTTTGGAGGCGGGTGTTTGTACACCCGTCTCCAAAGGGGCGCCTCCCTTAGGTATTTCTGCAGTAGTGATTACATTAGGTAATGTTGTTTTCTTGTTTTCCTTTTGTTTCATATCTTAGTTATTCATCTCATACAATATTTTGGTTGATTGCAGTTTTTGTTTGTAGAATATGGAATGGAAGGATTGGTATCAAAAGCATGTGATGTCTGTAGTTACGTAATCCTCCTTATGGAAGTCTTTACAGGAAGAAGGCCTAACGATGAAATATTTGGTGAAACTTTGAATATTAAGAGTTGGTTAAATGATTGCCTGCCTTCAGTTGTTGAAGTCATAGATGCTAATTTGCTAAAGGCAAACGAAGAAGAACATTCCAATCCCAATGAAATGTTGGAGTGCTTATCAGCAATCATGGAATTGGCCTTGAATTGTGTTCTCAAATCTCCTATGGAAAGGCTCACTATAAGTGATGTTTTTCATTCATTCAAGAAGATCAAAATTAGATATATTGCAGGTCATGGTGGGTGATTGAGTTCTGCCATGTTATTTATGATATATCCAAGCTTAATCTACAAGAGGAATGAAAAGTTCCAATCCTATTGTTCCTACTTCTAGATAAATAAGTCTGAGGGGGAAATAAGTTCGACCTAAAAGCTGATAAATTTTGCACACCTCTAAATTGCTGAGCTACAATATTTTCTTCATTTTTTTTCTTTATTTTTTTTCCCTCTCTGTTTGTTATTGCTTTTCTTTTCTTTAGTTTTATTCTTGTTTGAACTATATTCTAAGGAAAACACTATGAAAATTAAGTTAAAAAATAGATTCTCACTTCATACGGATTTTTGGAGTACTTCGTAAATGGATGCCAACTTTGAGTTTTAGAGGAGATGAAATTGCACCCATTTTCCCATAAGACTTCAAAGCAGATGCTATAGAAAATGTATTAGGAAACAGCCAGCAACTTGAAGCTGTACGTATTAAACAACAGCGTCTTCAGAATGGCTATGCTGAGAGAAACTTATTGTATATCCTAGCTAGTGAGATAACATCTTTGCATATGCTACTAAACTCAATATTTCAACTCATAAAAACAATATACGTGTTTTGAGAACACACAATACTTATTATTTTATCATAGACATTATATTTCAGAGACTAAACTCAAAACCTGAGCACCAAAAAGCGGTATGCGATACTTCAGCCCATATATTCAATAAATACGGTTTACACAATATTTTAGACTAAACTCAATACATGTTGTTGTTTGACCTGCCATCATAGTAAATAATTTATAAAATTATAATGTCAATTCATATGTTAATTAAAATTTTGACTTAAAATCCAATTCTTTTAGTGACAATTAGGTTGAATGAAATAAATTAGTCTATCCTCCCTAAAAAAAAAAAAAAAAAAAAACATAAATTAGTCCATCCTCTACTAGTTATACATTCTTATTTTTAGTTGCTGAGACAGGATGGGGGGAGGGTTGGGGTGGTGGTAAGGGAAATGTCTTGTAACTCCGAGTTCATGGGTTCGATAAGACAGATATGTTTTCATTTTCTTACCTTTTTATTTATTTTTTATTTGTGAGTAAATATGGGATTGGTTACCCCTGACATTAGAATTAAAGCAAATATAGCCAAAAATTGCTTACACTTAGGCAAATTTTGTTCAACTTTCTTTTGGCTCATAAGTTTGTGATCCAAATATGTCTGCGCCAGTAGATCCTCATTCGTGAGGCCAAGAATATATCAGTCTTCCTCATCCGATTCCTCAAAGTCCTCTCCATTATCTGTTTCCCATTCTCCATAGTCATCCTCTAGCACTCTTGGGGATGGGCTAGCATAGTTGTTGTGGGATGCCCTTTGGTTCTTCGGCGAGTTGGGCAGTGAGCCAGTTGACTAGTGTAGGTGTGGTTGAGCAGACATACGGTCGAGTAGCTGTGAATCCTCGGGAAATCTATGCGCTGCAATAGGGGTATGATGCTTCATTTGGTTACCTTTCATATTCTTATTGAGATATAATTATTTGGAAAAAAAAAATGCAATAGTAGTCCACAATCTTTACCTATATTTCAAATGTAGTCTACAATCTTTAATAACTATCAAATGTAGTCCACAATGTATCCATTTATTTTCAATTCAAGTCCAAAAAATGGAAAATTGACCACATTTAACGGTCTCTGAATTTTGCTGTTTGTCAAAGCGGGTTTGACCGAACTAAACCACCTCGGAAAAATGCAATAGTAGTCCACAATCGTTACCTATTTTTCAAATGTTGTCCACAATCTTTAATCACTATCAAATAAAGTCTACAATGTATCCATTTTTGTTTTCAATTTTACTCCAAAAAAACCAAAATTTGACCACATTTAACGATCTCCGAATTTTGCCGTTAGTCAAAGCTGGTTTGACCGAACTAAACAACCTCTTTTCTTCCAAATCCTTTTCCCTCTCCTCCTCTAATCTTCCAAAAGCCGAGTGAACACTTTGGAAAAACCAGCAGAAATGCACTTTGTCGTTAATTTTTTATAAAATTTCGGTGAAACAGAGTCTTGTGGAAGAAACTCCTTTACTTAGTATTAGTAGTAGCAGCAATAATAATAGTGTTTATAATAATGTTTCTCTAGCCACGGTTTTTGAGCAATTAACGTCGCAACCTATCTCGCCGCCGCTTGCTCAATGGGTTTTCCGGGACGATACAAAGTTGAATTAGATTGTTTTATGTATCGTGGCTTCCTGGAATTTGTGGGGTAAGAGAAAGGAATACATAAAAGTGTGGTGGCAGTCAGGGGTTACGTGAGGGTTTGTTTGGTTGGGTAAATCGAGAAGCGCCCACCAGTGGGAAACTGAAGAGTTACCGTAGATCTGGATTTCTGGCAACACTTCCAAATTTAAATATACAAACCGGCAGGGGACGAGGTCGGCGTTGAGGATTTCTAGGGTGGTTTCTGATACCCTAAGGTTGGGATAGAGGATGTGTGGTGGTTCGTGATGGGGAAAATGGATTTTCTGTCTCTTGTTTTTTGTTCGAAGTTTACCTGACTTTCAGAAAATGAAAGGATGGGAGGGAAATGGATTTGGAAGAAGGGAGGTGGTTTAGTTCTGTTAAACCCTATTTGACTAACATCAAAATTAGGAGACTGTTAAATGTGGTCACTTTTCCGTTTTGGACTAAAATTGAAAAAATGGATACATTGTGGACTACATTTGATAGTGATTAAAGATTGTGGACTAGATTACATAGGTAAAGATTGTGGACTACTATTGCATTTTTCTGAGGTGGTTTAGTTCGGTCAAACCTGCTTTGACTTGCGAAAAAATTTGAAGACCGTTAAATGTGGTCAATTTTTCGTTTTTTGGACTGAAATTGTAAAAAAGATATATTGTGGACTACATTCGAAACATAGATAAAGATTGTAGACTATTATTGCATTTTCCCCTAATTATTTATAACCCACAACTAGTTCACGTTCCAGATTCGTAGGCCTTGTTTGGTATCACCTTTCAAGATATATCTTGAAATCTATTTTAAGATATATTTTGAAATGATTTATGGTATCCTATCCTAAAATATATTTTGACATGTATTTTAAAATAGAGTAATGATACACTCCTCAAATAATCTTCTCAACTTTTTTAACTCAAGTAAGATGTTATGCATTAATTGGTCAATAATGTAGTATTAATAATTATTTTGTAAAAATATAGCCAATGAATGCATGACACCTGCACTCTTTCCAGCCTTCCTTTCTCTTCTCTTTTGCCTCCATCGTCAAAATATCAGCTGCAACCATCACAGATAATTTTCTCACCATCTTCTCCCTCCCTTCAATCCATTTTCTCTTCCTCCCACCTCTCCTCCTCTCCTCATAAATTTCTCTCTATAACCTTACCCTTCTTTCCAATTCCCTTATAGCCCATATAATTTGCCTCTCTTCAGATTCCATTTCTCTCGTCTCCACATCTCCATCCCTTCTCTCCCAACTTTATTTGCTTCCTTTCAATCATGCCATACTCTCTGCTACACCCCCTCTCTGTTCTCCTCCCCTCTTCTCCTCTCTGCTACACTCCCTCTCTCTTTCATAATTATTTTTTATATTAGGAAACAAATTCTATTCTACAGCAATGGTGAAACCTTTGATTCACAATCGAATGGGCTGGGAATGGAAGTACAGAAAATTACAAATAGGGAAGAACAATATATGGGTGGCAATTAAAAAGTCGATGACGACCGGCGCAGGTCTAATCGCCACCGGATCTACTGTGTGTTCAAATGTGTTGTCGCCGCTGCTAAGTTCTTCACACCAGCAACCATCTTCAACAGATTTAATTTGCTACTGCTCCATTGCCTGCTTTCGGCTTCGAGCTCCGTTAGCTGCCGTTGTGAAGAGCAACCACCTTCCGCCGCTATTCGAGCCCTGCAACACACGAATTTACCTAGGTGTTTTCCTTTAATTTTGACTAGAGAAGATGTTTCAGTCTAAAAAAAAAAAAAAAAAAAGGACTGGAGAAGATGGTGGTTTAGGACTTAGAAGGAAGACTGGTCCCAAAATGTCTTTTGGGCCAGTTTCCATTTACAGATATATCTCAAAATTACTACCAAACAAGCTTTCAAAAGCCCTTCCAAAATGAGAATTGGCAAAAGTGTTGCCAAGCAATATTTGGGCTCTGGGCCCACAAATTTTATCTCAAAAACATGTCTTGAAATATGAAACCAAACAGGGCCGTAATTCTTCCTTCAGAATTGATGAGTAATTCCTAATAAAAACACCAATTTTCAGTTGAAATGAAAAGTGATCGACACTCACGCTTAATTAATCACGCATATGAATTTGTTTTGCATTAGTGGACTGGCAACATTAACAATATATGTCGATCTTGGTGATCACTGATCACAGTGGAAGAACATGAATATAATTATTCAAGGAGTTAATTCTTTATCTTTTATTTTGTAATGGCCAAATAGGCTTGGCTGTTGGGCGGGTTGGGCGATTTGTGGGTTGGGTCAATTCCTGACTCGCACCCAACGGGTCATGACTCAACCCAACCCATTGACCACTGGGTCAAGTGCGGGTTGAGTCAGGTCTGGGTTGGGTTGGGTTATAACCCGCTCAACCCGCGAGTCAATTTGTTTCACCCATCAGGTTAAATTTACTTGACCCGACGGGTTTAACCTGTTCAACCCATATTTCAATCCACACTTCGACCTGTCAAGTTTTTTTCTTTTTTCTCTTCTTCTATTTTATTTTTCATAACCTGTGCAATTGTTTTCTATAACCCATGCAATTATTTTTTTTTATTGCCGCAATTATATGCGTGTGATTTCTACCCAACATCCTAACTATGCCAAATAATTGTACAACTTGATAAGCACAAAGTACTACATATAGTAGAAGAAAATTCAATAAAAGCTGAGTTTAGAGGTACTGGGAGTCAAAAGTACGGTAGCGGTTTACCACTCTGATTTAACAAACAAATAAACAAAACACACACTCACTGTAGGATCGCAATTATATTTTCATTGCAGCTTTCAGCATTACAAAAACTACATAAACAGCTCATTAAAAAATGCATAAAACTGCAATATTGTGAAGACAGGATACAATCTAAGTAGAATTCCATCCCGGATCAGATCACGTCCTTAACATTTTCGATCAAAACGTGTCAATGGTTGTGTAAATCATTGCCGAACTGCAGCCTCAAAACAATTAACCACCTGCGAAAACCAAAAAAGTCCTTTACGTTTCTAGAAACAATACACACTTCCTGATACAGAAACATTTGAATATCCAAAAAAGGAACTCTCTTGTAAAAGAATAAATAAACAGATTGCCTGAACTTATTCTAAATAACATCTATTCCTCATAGATATAGGAGCTTTATAAACAGAATCATGTTGTCACCAGAAAACATCGAATATCTGAGAACTCTCTTAAATGCGAGGAGCTTAAGATACATTACTATGCACAGGACAATATATACAATTGCAAAATCTAACAAAAAGGTGAAAATGGTGATTTTCATGCATAATAGGACTGCAAAGATGATGACTATAAAGACATAGATTACAAACATCTGCAGAAATTAGAAAGACGAAGGGGGTAAAACATAAAGTACACAGATCAAAACAAAGGTCGCAGAACCTTCTCAAATTCAGTTAAATAGTGCTCACACAACTACGAATTAACAAATGCCTAATTAAACCTCCTACATAAGTGCACTAGGACATTTAAAACCCATAAGGTGCACTCCTTCCGAAATTAGTTGAATACTAGGTATTGTAGACCCAGATTGATCAAGAAAAAAATGAGAGAAATGATATATAATATACATTAATATCAGTATGAATGCAGTATACAATTAATGTTTGCGCTCAAAAACAAGTTTGTTTCCTTCGGTAAAAGTTTATGCTGATCACAAATTTAGTTTATCTAGGGCATGTTCTTTAAGTTTTGGTTTTGGTTTTAACAATAAATTTAATATATTATAATCAGTTTTTATTATATCTGTTGGAACACAGTAAATTTAAATATTATAATTATTATGGTTCATGTATTTAGTATTAGTTCTGCAAGTGTCTATTGATATTCTAGGAGTTCAAAAGTCTAAGAGTCTTTATATTTAATGACTCAAGAATGAGTTAGTGTCATGTCCTTTCGTATTTCAAGAGAGTCTAGATAGTTTTACTATTAGTATAAATAGGGAGTCCGGTGAAGGGTCAAGTAAGAGTGGAGGATGATGAAATGAATATGAGAATATTGTAACCTCCCTCTTGCTAGTAATGATATGAGTATTTGAGTATTGTTTATATTCATATCTCTTTTCATCTCATCTCCAAAAATACTTCCCCTACAGTATCAATTGTTCACTTGTTTTGCCTACGCTTTTCGCACTATCATATCAATTTATATTATGATCCAACAATTTCTAATACAACTTTTTACCATTCAGCTATACTTTTTTATATTTTCAATACATTTTTACATTATAAAACTATTTTTCCAAAACAAAACTCAAACCTTCATAAAAGAACATGTCCCTAATTAGAAGGAACATGAAACTACATCCAATGCTTCATGTCAGTTGGATCCATGCAACTTCCTTCAATCCATTATCTCTCTGCATAAAGTTGCAGGCAAGAATCTTTTAGCAGCTTGCATACAGTAGATAAATATGAACTGATATGCACCAAGGAAGTAGTAATAGTCCATTGACACTACTTCCCAGTTTGCTTATGCAACCTCAAAATAGAGAGGATAACAACATGCTTCTTCTGGCTCACAGACTTTGCAAGAAAACGGTAGGGAAAAAAACAAGGGAAAAAAAAATTTATTATTTTGTTAATCCAGAGTCTAGTAAGTTTCAAAAATTATAAACAAGCTAGGGAAAATGAAAATGAAACAAATGGGGTCCTTAGGAGAGAAAAAAATCAATCCAAGTACCTATTGGTCCTGATGTTCCTTTATCAGTGCTCTTCACTGTTCTATAAATCTGCATGAATAACCACATACAACTATCAGAAAAAGAAAGACAAAAGTCCACAGGAAAGATTACTATAAAGATGTCCTTTTGTCCAAATCTTTTGTACTTCCTACCATCACCCCAGTCAACAACTTATATATATATGATTCATATCAGTAATAATACACATATTAGAATGAGACATAGAAGAAAAGTAGCACAGAAGCAACTAGGAATTCATCATTAAAAGCCTAAGCAAATTTGCATTGAACTAATCCCATTCCCACCTGTAAATGGCTCTTCACGTGAGCTAGGTTTAGATCCTTGATGTTCATCAACTCCAGCAATGATTTTGGGGTCGCTCCTGCACCGTACCCATTCAAAGTAAAATTACAGTTTTCTTTGGGAGAAAGTTATACTGACCAGTAGTGTTATTTCAATCCTCTTTAGATCTCTTTTTCATCTCCATAGTCTTACCAATGATCTTTCCTTTCCACCTGGAGTAGAAAAAAAGAAAATCTTTGACAAGTTTAGAAAGTCTTTGGCGAATGGAAGTGCAAAAATGTTTGTCCTGAAAATCCAAAGAACATGCAGCTATCGATTGGCAATGATAATATATCTTGAACAAGCTATAGTTTAATTTGATGAAGAGAAGTGAGATAACAAAGGACATTAAAGAATCAAGAAACAGACCTGGTGGAAAGCTATGCAGCCACCAAAACTTCCAACAAGTTGTATGCTTCACTAGGTTCAAAAGATAAAATAGTTGCCTTCATCTAGGTATACAACTACTAGTTAGTAAAACAGCCACATACCAAAAAAAAAAAGAAAAAAGGAGGAGCTATTTATCTTAACCAGTTCAAACAAACCAACCTTCTTTTGTGGTGTGCTCTCCACAAGACTAATATCCATTAAGATGGGGGAATCACTGATTGAGCTGGATGTCATTCCCTCTAAATCATTAAGGATCCCTAAGGATCTCAGCCTGTGAATGTTATCAAACACAAAGCAGAAGAATAGTTAAGATTACCAAAGAATATGTTAAAAGCATAAGATTAGACAAAAGTGTACTTCGAATATACTTGACAAAGTTATCAAACACCAAACACAATATGCAGAGCTTATGTACACAAAAAAGAAATATAATCAAAGATTAGTTTATTCTTTCTTGTGAATTAAGAGAAAGAATAGAGATATGAAAATTATTAAATAAAGACATTGCTAACCAAAATTCTTCATAAATTTTCTATTAATCGAAGCAAGCTAAAATCAGTTGCCACCATCGGCATAACAATCATTGCAATAATAATTAACAGTGTAAATCAAACATTAAAGCTAGAGAAGAGATGTTTTTGAATTTAGGGAGTTAGGGATGACATAACAAGAAATATAACCCCAAAAAATCTAATAACAGAAAAAAGAAACCAAAGTGACCATGGGAGATGTTACGATATGTTGTAGCTATAATTGATTTCAATTGTATAGCTTCCTTTTATAGGTTGAGCTTATCTTGTAACATAGCCCTATACATAAAGGTTATTATGTGTATATCGCAATCATTCAAGTTATACAATAATACACAACATATTATTTCTATCATGGTATCAGAGCCAAACCTTAAAATTGGTCTCTTCCACAACGCCGCTGCCGCTGCTCTCTACCTCGGGCCGCCATACTTTCCGGCAACCTCAAACTTCTTTCCCACCGCAATTTAGAGTTCTTTTTCAATTTTGTCCGCTGCTGGTCATCAACAGGAAGCTCCATCTCAACGAACAAGTGGGTCGCTCGATTGCCGACGTTTCAAAACCAGTGTCGTCGACGTTTCAGATCTGGATTCACCTTTCAGATCCACAAGGATCTGTCTGACATTTGATTGCCGATGGTTCAAGCTGCAGTTGCAATGGTCTGCTCTCCAGTGCCACTTCTGTCTTCTCCGACCATTCCAGATCTGAAGTCCCTCCTACATCTGAACTTTTGGAATTCTGTCACTGGTCGCTGCTGCTGTTTCGGTCAGTGAGTTTTGCCCCGCAACTCTCATCCAGTGAAGCAGCTTAGGTGACATTATCCTATTTTATAGGTGACATCATCTTGATTTATATATAGGTTATGTCAGCCTAATTTTACTTCTTGTCAGGGTCATTTCACGTGAAGCCTTAGTTGGGTGTTTTCCATTTTTTTGTTTGCTTTAAGGCTTGTTTGGCTTGCACATTGTAATGGCTTCCTCTCAGCTTAATGATGTGAGTCACCCGATTAGTATAATTCTTGATGGCACTAATTATGGCCTTTGGCAATGCGCCTTTTTGTTCTGATCGAAAATTTTGGCGTGTCGTTACTGGTGAACGAGCTAAACCAGTCCAGGCTAAAGAAACGTCTTTGGCTGCCAATGATGATATATTAGAGGAGTGGGACAGTGCTAACAATAAAATTGTGTCTTGGTTTGTCAACACGAGTACTCTCAGTGTTGGTTCTCTGCTAACATGTTACGACTGCAAAGGGAGCTTGGGAATTTTTTTCCCAACGCTACACTACCGCTGATCTGGCTCACCAATACCAACTTGTCACTCATGTTCAGTCTCTTTGTCAGGAATCAGGCCAGTCTACTGATGCTTTCCACTCCCAGTTGAACTCTGTATGGGATTAGTTGGCCCCTTCTGAACCTCAGTAGGTCTGCCCTGATGATTCTGCTCTCTTTGTTGCCTTTCGCGATAACCTTCGCCTGATTCAGTTTCTAATGGCTTTGAGAGCCGAATTTGAACCTGTCCGAGCCACTCTTCTACACCGTCACCCTTTGCCTACCTTGCAATCAGCACTCTCCGAACTAATTTCAGAGGAAACACGCCTTCGGGGCATGCAACCTATGTCCACTGATATAGTTATGGCTGTTCCATCTTCACAGGCTGCTCGTCCATCGTCTGTTCCTCTTTCTACTCGACCTAATGGTGGTAAGGGTCAAAAACAGTGCAAGTATTGCAATCTATTGGGCCATATGATTGATACATGCCGTAGACGATTGGCTGCCATTCGCCAAGGTATCCTTGTTGCTGTAGTTCAACATGAGTCCCAGACAGGTCCCTCGGCTTCTCCGTCCCTCTCGGTTGCATCTCTCACCACCGCTGAGCTTGAAGGGTTGATCACTCAAGTTCTCTCACGTCATGAGTCTACCTCTTCCCCTATACTTCCGTCACTCCATGTAGTTCTCCTTGGCTTCTTGACTCTGCTTGTTTTAATCATATGACACCTGATTCATCTGTTTTCACTTCTAAACATTCTTTATCCTCTACATATGTCATACGTACTGCTAATGGCTCATCTTTAACTCCCAGCCACATCTGTACTGTGTCCACATCCACTTTCTCTGTTCCAGATACATTTTGTGTCCCCAATTTAGCCTTTAACTTACTCTATGTGGGTCAACTTTGTGATCTTGATCTTGACTTACATTTCTTGAAACGTGGTTGTGTCATGCTTCCTTATGCAGCATTCAACAACTAGTATCCAACGGATCATTAGGATCTGTCAACAATAATTCACTTGATTGTATTTCTTGCCAACTTGTTAAACAACAAGCATTGCCCTCTTCATTAACTGACTCTGTCTCTTCTCAGCCTTTTGATTTGATTCATTCTAATGTTTGGGGTCCTGCTCCCACTCCTACTGTGGGCGGCTCTCGTTATTTCATTATCTTCATTGATGATTATTCTCATTTTCCCTGGTTCTACTTAATGGAATGTCGTTATGATTTTTTGCAGATCTATCGTGAATTTCGAAATATGGTTCGTACCCAATTTTCTAAAACCATTAAAATATTTCGTTCTGATAATGCTGCAGAATACACTGACTCTTCCTTTCTCACCATTCTTCACGAAGATGGTACCATCCCTCAGCGTTCCTGTCCAGGTACATCCCAACAAAATGGACTTGCAGAGCATAAACAACAACATATTCTTAACACTGTTCGCACATTGCTACTCTCTACCAATGGTTCTGAACGCTTTTGGGGGGAAGTGGCTCTCACAGTTGTATATACCATTAATCTACTACCTTCTCCTATTATCCATAACACCTCCCCTTATTAGCATCTTTATGGTGTCCCTCCCGATTATCATACCTTTCGAGTTTTTGGGTTTGCGTGCTTTGTTATGCTCCAGCCTCATGAAAGGACCAAACTAGAGCCTCGTTCTCGATTGTGTTGTTTTATTAGTTATGGTATTCAACATAAGGGTTATCGTTGTTATGATCATATTTCCAAACGTCTTCGGATCTCCCAACAAGTGACCTTCTGGGAACATAAACCCTTCTCCAGTATCTCTTCCTTTCATCTTTCCCCTACTCAGTCACTCTTGTACTTCACCACTCCTACAGTAATCGACACCTCCATCGATACCTCTTCTTCTGGTGCAAGTCCTTCCGATTCTTCCATCGACACCCACACTCCTGGTGTTAGCTCTCATAATCTCGTCCCCGTGGAATTTGCTACTCAGTCTGTGGATTCCACCTCGTCTCTCCCCCCTCAACGATCCACAAGGGTAAAACACTTTCCTGTATATCTTAATGAGTACCTCTGTTCTTTTGCTTTTGCTACTCTTTATGAGCCTCAATCATTTCGAGAGGCTCGTTTTGACCCTCTTTGGCAGCAAGCTATGCATGAAGAGCTACAAGCCCTCATCAAAAATCATACTTGGGACTTGGTTGACTTGTCCCCAGGAAAATATGTGGTTGGATGCAAATCAAAACTCAGGAATATGGCTCATTCTGATGGCTCTATCAAACGCTATAAGGCACGACTAGTCGCAAAAGGGTTCACTCAGGAATATGGGATTGACTATGAAGAAACCTTTGCTCCTGTGGTAAGAATTACTTCTGTTCGAGCTCTTCTTGCCGTAGCTTCTTCTCGTCATTGGGAATTGTCACAGATGGATGTCAAAAATGCCTTTCTTAACGGGGATCTTTCATAGGAATTTTATTGCAGCCTCCATCGGGTTTCCTCCAATCTTCCTCCAAGGGGTGCCATCTCTGCAAGGCCCTTTATGGGCTAAAGCAAGCACCTAGAACATAGTATTCCAAGTTTAGCTCCACACTCTGTCAACTTGACTTTCGAATCAGTTCCTATGATTCTGCTCTCTTTGTCAAAAAATACTCATCTGGGACTATTCTGCTTCTCTTATATGTGGATGATATGGTCATTACGGGTGATGATGTTTTGGGTATCTGTGACTTGAAGGACTTTATTCATACCCAATTTGAGATGAAAGATTTGGGCTCTCTGTCATATTTTTTGGGCCTTGAAGTCCACAGATCTGCCTCTTGATATCACCTCACTCAGACAATATACGCTTTCGATCTCTTGTCCCGTGCAGGTCTCACAGACTCTAAGGTTATCCAGACTCGGACTAAACCCAATCTCAAACTTCTCCCAGGTGATGGTGAACCTCTTGATGATCCCACTCGCTATCGTCAATTGGTTGGTAGTTTGGTTTATCTGATAGTTACTTGGCCCGACATCGCCCATGCTATTCACCTTGTCAGCCAGTTCATGTCTGCTTCTCGTTCAGCTTACTTTGCTGCTGTTCTATGGATCTTATGCTATGTTAGGGGAACAGTTTCATATGCGCTTCATTTTCTGGCTAACTCCCCACTAGAATTACGAGCCTTCTTAGATGCCGATTGGGCTGGAGACCAACTGATCTCTGATCCATGACTGGTTTCTGTTTCTTCCTTGGGGACTCCCTTATTTCTTGGTGAAGCAAGAAACAATCAGTCGTCTCTCGTTCCAGTTCAGAGTCTGAATAATAGGCCTTAGCAGACACTACTGCCAAACTGTTGTGGCTCAAATGGCTTCTCTCAGATATGGGTGTTTCGGCCACCTCCAGCACACCGCTATCGTGTGATAGTCAAAGTGTGATACAGATTTTTCTCAAAATGATGTCTTCCATGAACGCACCAAGCACATTGAGATTGACTGTCATCTTGTACGACATCATCTATTACAGAAGGCATTGACACTGGTCCCTGTTTCGTCAGAAGATCAGATTGCTGACCTCTTTACAAAGGCTTATTCTCCCAGACGTGTTTGCTCTTTGGTTTCCAAACTCAAGCTGTGCTCAACTTCATCACCTTGCGTGTGTGTGGGGGGGGGGGGGGGGGTGTTACGATATGTTGTTGCTGTAATTGATTTCAATTGTATAGCTTTCTTTTATAGTTTGAGCTTATCTTGTACCATAGCCCTATATATAAAGGCTATTCTGTGTATATCGTAATCATTCAAGTTATACAATAATACACAACGTAATATAAGAATTGAGGCGCGTCAAACCTGTAATCCCAATCAAAGTTTGATCTATCCATTAAATCATATTCCCCGATGAAATATCTATAGCTTCATCCATCTCCATTATAAAATTCACAGTAGCCCCAGAAAGCAAAAAATATTATATCTATACACTATTATAATTTATATTAATAATAATCCTTTGTACATCTTCCGGATTACTGCCTATAGCGGGAACACCGGGCCAAAAATAATGCCGCGGAACTCTTCGAATTCGATCCCTTCTCTCGTAATTGGCCTGGCAGCCTTCTGGCTGTGGGTTTCTAGACAGGAATGAAACCTATGAACTATTTGTATGGCAAAATTTACATACAGACGGAGAAAGGGAGAGGGAAAATTGTGAAGAAAATTGAAAGGAAAAAACTCACAGGTCCGACAGCCAAACAGCCAGAACGAAAATTGTTGAAGAAGGACCAACATATCACCATCGATGGCCCAGTAAACAAAGGTTGAACGCCCGCGGCCAATGGCGAAGGATAAGGCGGTAATTTTGAGGAGGAACGACGAAGAGAGGAGGAAGATAAAGAAATTGATTGAAAAATGGGTTAGGTCGAAATTAATTTGGAGTAGAGAGAAAACGATGATATTTTTTTATCTTTTTCCAATTTTACCCCTAACCAGTTAAGTCCTAAATCCTAAACCCTACCCTATTAATCCTAAACCTGACACCGTTAACCCTTAACAGTACATTTTATCAGAACAAGCGGTATACTAGCAAAAAAAGCGATGCACTAATTTAAAAGTTTAAAAAAGTGTTGCATTTGGTTGAGAAAAGAATTGTAATAGCCTAAAAAAGTGCTACACCAGCTCAAAAAAACGTTGCATTAGCCTTTTAAAAAAAGTGTTGCACTAACCTTAAAAAAATGTTGCTTTAGCTTTCCAACAAAGACATCATTTTGCAAAGGTGTATCTATTGTAAAAAAATGTTGCATTAGACTTCTATAGCTACGCTTAATTATGGTAATGCATTTTCTTTTAAAATTTTGTTCTATTGTAACATTCATAAAGTATAACCTACAAAGTGATACAACAGGCTCAATTTGTAGTAGTGTAACCACACCATCAGTCCCTGAACTTAGAGTCTTAACTTTGTTTTGGTTTCGATCTGTTCCTAGAAAGCTATCTAATTAGTCAAGAAATTGAAGGAATCAGAATTGACTCCTCTCAAGAGTTTCAGCTCCGGACAAGAAGGCTACGATTGCTGTTATAAATTTACAGTTTGAATTTCATGCGAACACATGAAATCATCGCACCATTTTATTGGTCCCTGAATTTGGAATCTCAATTTGATTTGGTTTATCTTCTCAAAAAAATTTCACTTTAGTCCTTGAGGTTTCGGTGAGTGTGCAAAATAGGCTTTTACATTTTCAATATAATTTTAATATTTTAAAATCATAGTCCAAACTAAAGTTTGAACCCAATTGCGGTTAATGCAGCTGCGGTTGTTCCAGTGGTTCCGGTGCATTTCACGTGCGAGAGTAATTTTTTTGTTCTTCAAAACAAATATAGCTGTATAGTTATAACCAAATTAAGTATTAAAATTAGATAATTTTATAATAAATGTAACCAAAAGAGATAATTATATTAGGGAAATAATTCCATAAAAAAAGGGAATAATTAGCGTAAACAATAGTTCAAGGGGGGTGAGTGCCAGCCGAACGTCACGGCCACGGCCATGGTTCACCGGAGACTGAGGCTGAGAGCCGTTCAGTCTGCTGGACCTTTTGAGATTATGAGTATCTATGGATGAGTGATGAATAATTTATGGTAATTAATTGTAACTAAGGTTGAGGAGAGACACACAAACACTAATGAAATGAAATGAATATATAGGCATTCACCTGGTTCAAGTTTGGAAATGAATGGATGAACGAGCAGGAAACGTGCGAGTCCTGTACACATTTAATTAATTAGATTTAGTTTGGAAAAAATAGTATTTGGACAGACACAAAAAATAGAATGGCTGACATTTTGTTCGGCCCCATTTCTAAACAGACAACTAAAACACTTCCAGTATTTCACATATATATATATATATATATATATATAGATAGATGTATTTCTTGATAACTAAAGCTATATGTTTAAAAATAAAATAAAAATCATGCAAAAAATTATATGTCACTACACATCTTTACCTGGAGCAGGCCATACAACAATGGCCAGCAGGTTCGGCGGCGGCTTATTTTGAAATGGAGAATGACATTTAAAAGAAGAAAAGAGAAAGTCCGAGAGTGGAAATACTTTTGCATATGAACTTTTATTCGTTTGTGAGTAAGTATGCTGCTTTTCCACACGTTTGTGGCGGAGCTGCTGCTGGAGGATTATGTAAGATTCGAATTCCTCACCGGAGCGGATCAACGATTGTCCGGAGAGGTCGGGGAACACCACATACACAGCTAGTACTTCTTCAAAGTACTCGTAATTCTGTTGTTGAAGTTGAAGACGATACTGAGTATGTGAATGATTTCAGACCATCGTTTAGTAGTTGTACATGTTTCGCTCCACAGAGTTTGCAGTTCCAGCAGTCGGGAGGAGCTGACCTGCCATGTGAATATATTGTTGTGGGTCATGGGTAGGTGTTAAGTATCCCACATCGGAAAAAAAAAAAGTATGTGAATGATTTCAGACCATCGTCTAGTAGTTGTACATGTTTCGCTCCACAGAGTTTGCAGTTCCAGCAGTCGGGAGGAGCTGACCTGCCATGTGAAGGATATATATTGTTGTGGGTCATGGGTAGGTGTTAAGTATCTCACATCGGAAAAAAAAAAAGTGATATAGAGTAATTAATAAGTAAGTTGGGCCCAAGATCTAGCTATAAGTTCGAACTTTTAGGTCAAGTTGGGTTACAATTTACTTATTGGACTCTATGATTTGATGTGTTGTATTATTTCCAGTAGGGGCAAATCCCCCAACATATTTAGTGATATTCCCCCAACAAAGTTAATCCCTCCAAGTTCAATAGAAACTCAATTACAGCTTTAAAATCGTAAAAAAGCATAATAATTCGGAAAATTAACACTACCCGAAAAAAGAACATAGGAGGCTGGTTTTCCAGCAAAATGAAGGCAGGTTTCGCAGCCCGGCACCCCCATCCACTGCTGGCGCCTCCAAAGTGAGGACCCACCTCCATTTGTTTTATTGAGGCGGGTCCAACGACCACCCGCCTCCATTTTGCCATGTTCGGCGAATGACTATAACAGTGGAGGTGGGTTTAGCTTATTAATGCTTGGCACCTGCCTCCATTAGTAATCTAAGTAAATTACTTATGGAGGCGGGTGCCACCATTAGTAATTTACGAAAATTATTAATGGAGGCAGGTGCCACTAGCATCTGCCTCCATTCCAGCAACTAGAAATTCATAAATCAGCCAGAAAACAGAATTCCAGCACCAGAATTTCAGCACACTTAATTTCCATCTGTTTCCATCAATAGGCATTTCCAGCACTAATTCTATTAAGTCAAACACAAACCTTGCAGTTTATTCGGCACTCTTTTTGACCGAAATAGAAAAGCAGGGCAGCAATTCACTCAAAACTTCAATAACATGAACAGTAATCTAAATCAGAAACCTGTACTTCCAGCATCCAGAAATCTCCATCAGCTAACACTCCACAGTCTGAATTACCAAACTCCCAAGTTCACTCCAAAACAAGTGTGACTTTATCCTAATGTCTAGAAAAGAACAAGATCCTACACCAGATAATGCAGCAAGATCCATTACAAGGAAAAAACCTCCAAGAATTCAATAATGCAGCAATCATATCTCCCAGAGAAGTCTAAAACCAATTACATCCTAATTAAGCCACGAAAGTCCTAACCATTTCCCTGCACAAACTGGAAAATCCAGCAGTCTCGACGTCCCCAAGAACTCACCTTGAAGATCCAACTATAGAATTAAAGAAGCCTCAAAATCATACAGCCGCATCACAGTAGCAAAATGCAGCATTCAAGCTATTAAATTCATAACAACTACAGAAAACTAATAGTCAAGAAAACTAGAAGCACATATAACCGAATGCAAGAAACATATGCAGTATTTTTTCCAGCAATTTCCTAACAGCAAACCCGAATCAACCAAATTGCAGCACCCAAAAATTTCAGTCCTCAAAGAAAATCAGCACCAAACATTTTCAGAGCACAACAAAAATATTACCCGAAAATAACTTAAGAAATTAATATCATTTAGCACCTAATTCTAGGAATTCCAGCAAGAACTGCTTACCAACCAAAATATTTCCTGACTTCACCAAACTTCCAGCAGGCTTAGATTTCAGCACGAACCAATAAAATTCCAGCAGCAAAAACAGCAACTGAACATTCCGACAACCAATTCTCGCAGCTCCATAAGTAACCAAATTCCAAATACAGCTCCTCCCAAAAAATTTGATACCGTGGTTGTAATCTTCAAGAATCAAATGCAGTAGCTATCATCTTCACCAGAAAATGCACTGCCCTCACTGAACACGAAGAATCGAAGCTGACTCGGTGAGAACAAATTTGCCTCGGCGTTGACCCATCCGATTAAACTCGGTTGGTGAGTTCAATCTATTTCTCGGCGGACCATCCCATGAACCCGGTGACGGAAGATGACAACAACACTCCATCCTTCAAAACAAACCCGAACCCATGCCGCCTTCCAGTCTTCACTGGCGACCACAAAATCATTGGACCACCATCTCTTCAGTGGAGTTAACCTTAAACTCTCGTTGGCGACTCTCAATTTAGCCCAACAGTTCTGGAGAGATGAAAACCCCAACCTATTCCAAAAACCCAAAATGGAAGAGCAGAGGAAATTTGGTAAATCCTTATGAAGAACTGAAAGCCAAAGGCGAAGAACTCAAAACCAGAAGCCCCAATAATCCAGCGAAGAACTTCTCCCAGTGAAAGACTCCACACCAAATCTGAAAGCTTTGCCAAAAGATCCATATCTTTTTCACAAACCCAGATCCGATTGTATTGCTTAAATAGAGATTGTCCAGATTGTCGAGGTTCCGTTGGACCACTTCTTGAAAATATGTAACTCTAAACCCATTTGATGTATTCATTCACAACCGAAGACAAATTGACCAAGAATATCTGAAAAAGGATAAACTTTTCTTCACTATCAAAGACATCAAAGCCTTGGCATTTCAATTGACCCAACAAAAATAAACCCAAATAGTTTAAGAAAATCATTCTGTGTGTTTTCGGTTGAATGAATTCTCAAATATTCAAGAAGTCATGGAACCAAAATTTTCCAAAAAGAAAAGGGGTAAAACTCATTCCCGAATTTAACCCCTTCATAAAAATGTCCATTAGTGGAGGCAGGTTCTAGCGAGACCCGCCTCCATTGTGTTACTTCATAATGGAGGCGTATTTTGCTAGAACCCGCCCCCCAAAAAATGTCGATTACTGGAGGCGGGTTCTGGCAAGACCCGCCTCCAATGATGGTAATTTTTGGAGGCGGGTGCTGGAAAACCCGCCTCCAATGTGAGATGCAATTACTCTCACATCTTTTGGAGGCGGGTGTTCGCGAACCCGCCCCCATTGTCTATATTAGAGGCGGGTTCCATGAAACCAGCCTCCAATTGGGCGCCTCCATTAACGTTTTCTGTGATAGTGTAAATTTATATCAAAAAATATTTAAATATTATTTTTTCAAAATAATTTTCTAAAAAAGACAAACTAAACCATCTCATATAATAGTATCAGCCTAAAAAATGAACAATTTGCAAAATAAAACTACTCCACAAAAATATGTTCATATCAACAATAATGAGCCAGGGTACACTAAATTATCCCCTCATCTTGTTCTGACTCTAGGCAAGTAGCAAAAAAGAATGAAAAAGGGAAACAGGGAGTTGCTCTGCATAATATTATGCAGATAGAAATGGCTATAATGGTCATCATGAGCTTCATTCATAATATTTTTCTAGGGACTGCTGCTTTCCAGAGCTCCAGTTTGTTACCTGGCTACTATCTCTTCATTTTTCTTTCTTTCTTCTGATTCATTCACAAAGTTAGTTAGGGAGAGAATCCATCCAGCTTCCAAAGTGTCAGATTTTGAAGGTTCAGTCCTTTAGACATTATTGATTTCTGAAGCTTCGGCAGTCTTCTCAAGCTCAATTCGAGAATCAACCAATGTCATGAAAGATGGAGCCTCATAAAGATCTGACTAGTCAGTATGGCCACTGGTGGTTGTGGCTTTAAAGGTGTGCCCTCAGATTTTTCTTATGCTTGAGAACATTTTGATAGTGCTTCAGCCTCAGTAAGAGTTGTCCCATCCAACTCGAAAAGCACTGTTTCATCCATTAACAAGCAAGCTCATACCTAGAACCAAAAAATTATAAGAAATGCATGCATTGTTGATAAACATAAAAGTCATCTGAAATATTGTAAAAAGAGAGAGGAAAATAGATTTTTGGTAGCCTATTTGAATCTTAGAAGTTTATGGCATGTAAGATAATATCTATGCATAAATTTGGCACCCAAATGTGTGATTTCCAGAGACATGTGACACAATTTATAGATATCCTTTTGCTAGTAATGCATGAAGCAGAAAATCAAACTTAATAAAAGAAGAGCTGCAAGAAATCAAGTTTCACAATCTCTACTTGTCAATTCTACACAACATGTTCAAAATCAGGAGCAATTAGGTAAAGATTCTATAGGGTGTAGAGACTAACTGTTTGAAGAAAGCACCTTAACTTTTCACATTTGTATCATCACTAATTTTGCTAATCTAATATGACAACATATTATATTTTCTCAGGAAATATTTCTTGAACATATCAAAAACCAAATGGGTAAAGGGAAAAGAAAAAAAAAACTAGATCTTCTTATGAGAACAAAAGTTACTGGTTGCAGAAGCACACACGAATGTAAAGATCATGACCATCAACACTATCTTCCTGTATATTACTGAATTTAGAAGTCCAAATCTAGCAAACCCCTATGCCATTTTGATAGCAATGCAAATCATTAGGTGCTAATAAACACAATACAAGTTCAAAATAGGAATGCAAATCTTATCTAAAAAAGAATGGATTAGCAATGCAAATCTTTCAAGAGTATAAGGTGCTATTGAATCCAAAGTTGAATGCCACTACTACTAACCTCCAGTGCTCCTTGATTCTCTCTGCACATTTTTCCCCGGTCCCAGATAACCGCAATCCATCTTTCTGAATATATGTTTTACATTCCACCAGAGTTAATACTTGAATATAACTTATTTCTGCATATCATTAAAGCAAAACATCTAGAGGCAAAACTACAAAGTTGAGATAACCATAGATCAAACTTAGAGAAGTAGCCACCAAAATATATAACTTACAGTTTCAAAACTTAGAGAAGGTATAGAACCACTGAATTAGAATTAGAATGAGAAATAGTAATTACTATAAAAAAAAAAAATACCAGATGAAGGAACACAACTATGCTTAGAAAAATAGCATAGAAAGATTCAGTAATGAGTTCAACCACAAATAGGCAAAGACGGTTTACCTGGTGCCAAAAATGTAGGTTTTTCTTATTTTACCTTTGGAGCCATTTACCTACACAAATGCAAAGTAAAGAATTAACACCAATAACAAGAGATAGTCTCAGTACAGGGGAAAGGTTCTAAGGGTATAGTTTAAGAAATTTTAAATGATTCCAATTCCCTCTACATTGTCTAACTTTCATTTAGGAAACAAACAGTAAACAAATATCAAACCATAAAATAGTGTTTAAAGGGATATTCTAGGTTCAAAATCTGGAAAGCTTCAAGAGAGAGGACACTACAATTTCACATAAATTTTCATTGCCCATAAAAATATGGTAAAAGAAACAAAAGTTGAACCCTCCTAACCTTTTATGCAAATTTAATTCATTTGTCATATTAAAGCTAAGTTAGCTACTAAGGAAGCAGTTCATTTGGAAAATCTCAGCTCATGTTTGTAAGAGAATAGTTCAATTATAATGTATGTTTTTACCTTTGATGGATCCTTGAGTGAGTAGGATGCATTGTTTTCCTTCGGGACAGTAGACACCAGGATGCTATAGCCCCAGTTGCTTGCTTTCAGAACCTAAATGCATTTATAATTAAAAACTCTTTTTTCATATATATTACCATCCATGAAAACAAAAGAAAGGTACTTACCATATGCCAATGAGGTTCCTTCTATATATAGTTGGCTTTACCTTAAAGGCACTTTCATATATACACTCATCTCCAAACAGCTGGTTTCCTAAGAATTGAGCCATTAATAAGAAAGATCAAGTGAAGTCAAAAGAAAATTTGAACAAACACAAGGAAAAAGGTGAGAAAACCCACTTAATCCAATTCAAACCTAAATCCAAGTTGCAACTCTGTTTAGAGTGCTTTACTAGTTTAAACAAAAAATCTAAGATACTCCTCTTTAGAAAAGCCAAGTCAAAAAACACAAATCAGATATAGTTGCACTCAAATTTTTTATCTCTCTTAACTGAAGTAAGCATCAGAACAAAATCACAAAGAGGAGAGAGGGGAAAAATTCTTTAAAAAAAGTAAAGCATCTTAGTTTTCACTGAATGATCGAGCTCTAAAAAAGTAACTTGTTTTCAATCTACTAAATTGATAAAGGGAAAAGGCAAGGGTAAAAAAAGATGACAGTTTTAACATGAGTTCATAACCTAGAACAACAAGAGACCTACTTCAAGATAATGCTTAAAGAAAATTTTCAAATTTCACATCACATAACAAAGGAAAAAAGTCAAAACACCTCATCTGTGATTCTCTTTCCCAATGCTTCAAGAGAATCTTTGCTTTAATGCCTCCATGACTCCTAAAAAGAGAAGAATGCATTCACAATCAAGTGACTTTTTTAAGTAATACCATCCATATATTTAACAACAGTGTTATAAATGTCTTAATCTGCCCAAAATATAGTCAAGACAAAATATTGTCACTTATCAGAAAATTCAAGAAACAGTTTAATCAAGAGAAACATTTTTGAAGCTGCTAGTACACAAATAAAGTCCCTGTGATCTGCACCTTTTAGGTGAATTATTTTAGCACTTGTTATGGCAGTTCTCATGGGTTTTTGTCCAAGGTTTTAATGTTTATTTGCAGTTTTGGAGATCAAGCCCAATTCCAGAAGAGAAGTGAAAAAAGAGGAATTTTGAAGCATAAAGAAAGCCCACACAACTTGTGGGCTAAGAAGGAAGAAGGCCCATGAAGCCGTAGCCAAATTCCAGACAGATCACAAGAAGGAATAGGTTGGATGAAATTTGAATCCAATTTGGAATATTGAACTCGGAATCTGGAGTAAATCAAATTGGATTCCAATTAATCCAAGTGGGCCGAATCCATTTGGATTGCAATTGAATCAAACCCGTGGGCAGCCATGCGCATGCAAAATGGAATATGCTGCGAAACTTAAAGGAGAAGCAAAGAAGTTTTGGGCAATTACCAATCCAAGAAGGAATTAAAGAGAGAAGTTGAGAGTTACCAAAATTGAAGAAACTCCATGTGCTTAATTAATTCTCTTTCCAATTAGAAGAAGGTTTCCTTATTCCATTAGGAGATTGGTTAATTACTGATTTGTATCCCTATATATATGGGATTATTCCTACACTTTTAGACACAACTTTTCTTAAACAAGTTTTTCGACAGAAGTTTTCTAAAGAAGTTTTCCAGAGAGTAGTTTTCTTAGTTAATTTTATTCTCCACGCAATATACAGTTTCGTTTTAGTGTAGTTTTCCTCTGTTTTGCTCTATTTCAATCGTGACTTGGATTTTTTTCGACGGACAGTCTACCGTTTGGCTAAACCGCCGGGTGCCAGATCGCGAATTCTGAAATTCCAGTACAGTATTCTGTTTTCTCTTTTGATGTCTTCTTTTATATTTATGTGTTTTTCGTGTTTTATCATGAGTAGCTAATTTATTAGTTCTGGTATTATATAAGAAACCATAATCCATGCATGTATGAAACCCAGAAATTAATCTAAGGTCTAATGAATTATGTTTCTAAATTACTTGTGTTTATATGTCTAATTACTAAGATTCCATTAAGCCTGATCAACTTAGTTTAATCTAGTAGAGTCATTAAGTGGCACAACTACCGGCTGAGTAGTACAAGATTAATTGGGTAATAATTTCTAATGCATCGTCAGTGGGAATTATTAGTTTCGGGTTCTTCTAGTTCTTAATGCTTCAATTTGTTAATTAATAAGGTTTACGGGGACTCCGGTCTGTTAGTTAACGTAGTTAGAGAATAATTCCTTTACGGGGACTCGTAGGGGATTATCGAGAATCTATAGGAGAATTGGGATTATTTGCGGGGACTCACGGTAATACTATAACTAAAACGGCATAAGCAATTAGATAAGTTAAGAGGTTTATGATTGCATGCATGAGATTAAGGTGGATTTACATAATACCAGAATTTCTTCTCATTAATTGATATCTGTTTAAGTCTTTTATTTAATTATTAGTTTAATTATTATTTTGCTACATTTAAGTGACAACTCTAAGGTCTCTTAAGAGACACAAAGGTGACTACTAGTCAATAGCACTTTAATTGGAAATTGAATTAAATTGCTGTCTCTGTGGATCGACCCTGTCTACTACTGTGCTATATTTTATTAGGATCTTAATTGCAGATTTTAAGTAGTACTTTTACTGTATTTGGTAGATCCACGACAAGTCCTATCAAATTGGCGCCGTTGCTGGGGACGGTTACAATTTTTATTCTTTTTCCTGTTTAATGTGCATTGGTGTTTCTTTGTGTTGTGTATGACCAGATTTTCAGGTGCTGAATTACTTAGTGATCCAGAGATCAAGAAGACCTGCAAACGCTTAGCCAAGGAGACACGGTTAAGAAAACTCGCAGAAACAAAATATGTCAATCGACCGTTTTCCCAAACGGCCTGTAGCACCGAAATAGAGTTTTCACATCCTGACTCTGAATCAGATCCAATGGGTGATAGAGAACGTGTAGAGGGCCCAGAAGAAGAGCCCACGCTAAAAGATCTCTGCAGCCATGATACAGATGATAGAGCTTCAGCAGTAGTCACTCCAACACTGCCCAACGGATTTCCATTGAAGAGTAGCTGGCTGAATGGCATCCCAAATTTTCATAGGGGTGCTAGAGATGATCCACACAACTTTCTTGCTGAGTATGTGAAGAATTGCAAGGTGGGGCGCTTACCCATAGGTGCCACCCTCAACCAGCTAAAATTGGTGGCCTTCCTATATGTCCTTTCAGGTCCAGCAAACAGGTGGTTTTCATCATTGCCACCAAATTCTATCACCACCTGGCAGCTGATGAAAGAGTTGTTCCTGAAGAAATAATTTCCTCCAACAAAAACCAACTTGGTTATGAAGGAGATCAGCAGCATTCAATAAGAAGCCCTTAGCAATTACTGGATGAGATTTAATGAGTTGGTGGAGAGCTACCCAAATCATAAGTATTCAGAGGCTCAATTACTTCAATATTTCTACCATGGGATTGCACGAGTGATCAGAACCACATGGATTCATCCAGCAATGGGGCATTTCAAAATAATATAGTAACTAAGGCCAGAAAGATGATTGAAGACACTATCGAGTCTAGAAGCCAATTTGGGGAACCCGCCCTTTTGGCCAAACGGTAGGCTGAAGTCCGGTTTATTGATGATTCAGGGGGGAAAAATTAAATCAGCTCACTGCCAATGTGGAGAAATTGACTGCACTGGTGGCAAAACTTGCAACCTCGAACAGCAGTAACAAAGAGAAGGTGGTGTGTGCATGTTGTGGCAATCTGGGGCACTTTGCGCAGAACTGTAATCTTACACATGAAGAAACAATTGCTCAATCTAATGCTGTAGGGAATTGGCACAATAATTCTAATGGGAATTGGCAGTGGAATTCACCCAGGAGGGATCCATACTCCAATACATACAATCCAGGATGGAAGGACAATCCGGCGTTTGGTTGGAAAAATCCAGAAGAAAGAGTTCAAGTTCCCTTCCCCTCAGAAGCAAATCAACAAGTTCCTGGTAAGATTTTGGGTAATCCCAACCAACAAGCTTCAAATCCAAATATGAGGAGCAATAACTGGAGTAATGGTCCAATGTACAGGCCCCCGAATAAGAGGAATTTCTTTAATCCAAATCAGAACAATCCGAGAGGAGGCAGACCAATGAAGGAATCCATGGCAGAGCTATTTGCCCTACAGAAGGAGCAGGGAACAGCCATAGATAGGATTGCCACAGTGTTATCTCAGTTATCCTCTTCAATGTAAGAACTAAGAAGGAACCAAGGTCATTTACCCTCTCAAGTGCAGGTTCTGTGTGTGGAGAATATAAGTGCAATAAGTCTAAGAATAAAGGAATGAGAACCAGTTGTGCAAAAATTACCACCTATGGGGGACGATTTGCCCAAACCAACCATAGTCACTGAACCAGAATTGGAAAATTCAGTATCTAGATTACAGAATCAACGGGCAACTTATAGGCCACCCCAACAGATGTATTTTCAGAATTAGAATGCTAATCGACAATAGAAGGGTGGTAAATCAATAAAAGATGTGATTGGCGAACTTGTTGGACAACAGAAAGAACAAAGGACCAGTATTGATTGCTTAGCCAACATGATGTCACAGTTAGCCATCTCTCTCAAGGAGATAAAAGGTGACTACGATAAACTGCTCGCTCAGGTCCAGGTTCTGCCCAGGGAGAATGTAAGTACAATAAAAAGAGCAGAAGTACTGGAATCAGCTATGCAAAAATCGTAATCAGCAAGGGGCCGTTTTCCTAAACCGACGGGTGATCCAGAATCTAAAAATTCAAAGCAACCCAAACCTGAGGAGCCAATTATTATCAGATCTAAATCTAAACCTGAGAAGAGCCCTGCCCCTGTTACAGTGAGCAAGGATGTGTATAAACCTATGCCGCCATTCCCAAATAGCTTACGGCCTAAGGCAAGGAAAATAACAGAGGACCCGATTGACTTCTTGGAGGTTTTTGAAAAGATGGTGGTTAACCTTCTATTCCTGAAGCCAATTAAGCTTCCCCCAGTTGGGAAGTTTCTGAAGGAATTCATGGCAGGGAAGCCAAGAGGGGCGAGCAAGGTGGTGTTAGGAGAGAATGTCTCAGCAGTAATTCAGAAAAAGCTCCCTCCCAAATGCAAGGATCTAGGTATGTCCTCTTTACCTTGCATCATTGGAAATAAGAAAATAAAGCATGCTATGTGTGACCTTAGTGCTGCCATTAATGTTATGCCTTTGTCAATTTATGAGACTTTATTTGGTGTTAAGCTGGTGGATACAAAGATAGTAATACAACTAGCGGATAGGTCATGTGTGCACCATGAAGGTGTACTTGAGAATGTGTTGGTGCGTGTGAATTCTTTTGTTTATCCTGCTGACTTTTATGTGATTAAGATGCATAATGATCTGGCCAAAGAATCTGCTGGTGTATTGTGGGGTCGCCCATTTTTGAAAACGTCTAAGGCAGTGATTGATGTGTATAATGGCTCTATCCGTTTGGATCATTGTGGTCAAAAGCATACTTTTAGTATCAATAATACCATGAATAATCCAGAAGTAGTTACGAATGTGAATAGTGTTGAGTTGAATAACCCTTTTGTCAAAGAATATCTTGAGACCAATTTTTTGCAGGACAGAGGAGAAGGTTCTCCCTCATGGATTGATTGATTTCAAGAACCAAAATAGGAGTGAAGGAAAAACCCCAACACTTGACTTGGTGGAACCTCCAGATTATCACAAGGATCAGCATTCTACAAAAGGGTGTGTCAAAACCAAGATGCGAAAAAGAAGCAATGCAAAGACATGGCTTAGTACACCCACAAAAGTTAATAAAGAGAAGCTACTGGGTGAGGGGTCTATTTGCCCAAATGGAGCAGTGCAAATGCGCATGCAGTATTTCAAAGATTCTGGCCAGATCTGAACAGTGGAACAAAATTCACTGTGGAGCTTTCCTAATCATCAACAAATGCTGAAGTTGCATCTGACCAAGACGTTAAAGAAAAGCGCTACTAGGAGGCAACCTAGTTTATTGTAATAGTTTTGTAAAAAAAATATATAAATAAAAAAGAAAATAAAATGTAGTTTAGTTGTTTTTTATGTGTTTTATTAGTCTTTTCACAATTTAATTATTTTTTACAGGGACTACAGGAGCGAATTTGGAAGCCAGAAAGGCGCATTACAAGTTTCAGGGGGCCAAATTCCAATATTCAGGAAATCCAGGAACTAGCAGTGCAATTTTATAGCACCAACAGCATTAATTCCAAATTTGGGGTTCCAATTACAAGGTTTCACAAAGTTCATGGACTGGAGCTGCAATTATTAGGTGCAAGGGCAATAAGTTACAAATTAGGGGGTCAAATTATGAAGTCTTGAAACTACAGGGACCCCATTGCAAATTCTGAGAACCCATAACCCAATTTTGGGGATTTTTATGCCCTAACCTCCAATTTAGCCCACCAACCCAATTACCCATCCCAACTACCCAATTACCCTAATTTACCCAAGACTTTGACTCACGAACTTCATCTTCTTGCTTTTATTTTTTCCCAGCCGCCACCCAAAGAACCCACCACCTTCCCTTCTGTCCGTCTCAGGTAAGTTTTTCTGTTTTCTTATTTTTTGTTTGTCATGTTTGCTGTTTTGAGTTTTTGTTTTGTGTTATGTTTTTTTTTCTTCGTTTGTGTTTAGCCTTGCGTTTTGTTCTTATTTTTTACGCTTGAGGACAAGCATTATTTAAGTGTAGGGATTTTTATAGGATTGTGTCATGTTTTTCATAATGTTTGGTGTCAGAGTGTATCCCCTGTGTTTCATTGTGTTTGCTTAGGGACAAGCAATTGTCTAAGTGTGGGGATGTAGGGACATTTGCCCTAAAATTTTTGTTTTTGTCCTGTTTATGAGTCAAGTTGTCGGTGCCTTTAATCTAATTTGGATCTGAAATATACATCATACATGAAGTGTGACATGAAGTATGCATGCTGAAGTTTTGAGTAATTAATCTGAGTAGTCTTGAATTAGTTAAATCTAGAAATATGCATGTTTTCCCTTTTCTTAAGTCATTGTACTGAGCCTAAATGCTGAATTGTTCGGGGAGAATCATTTGCTTGCCTGTCAGACTGTCAAGATGGTATGAATAGTATATGGCTAGATGATGGGGAATCTTCTTAGGGTTAACCACTTTTGGCTTGCTTTCTTAACCTACCTTGTTATATCCCTAGAAGCCAAGTTGAAGCCTTGTATACAATGTTTTTTTTAGTCAGTAAATAGGCCAAGGCCAATTTGTGTGATAAATCCTTTCTATCCCCCAGTGTGTGTTGAATTGCTGAATTATGAATGAAGTCAAGTGGTGCACTGTTTAAACAATATGTGTGGATTAAATGGCTAATATATGTGTATACCCAAAGTTAAAAAGCTCATGGAAAACAGAAAAAAAAAAAAGAAAGAGATAAAGAAAAAAATTGTTGATATTGTAAAATTCTGCAAAGTTTTAAAGTTGTGATATTATGAGCTGGGTAAAAATGTAAAGTGTTGAATTTTTGAGCCATAATCCGTGCAAAGTGCAAATATGCTGAATGAAACAGGCGACAGTTTGCCTAAACCGAATGGGGCTGTGAAGAATTCTAAAGAGAGGTTCAGCAACTGAAGTTTAATTTTTGAGAAACACACTGGGTTTGAATTTTTTTGCAGGTGGCCTAGAACCCTTAGGATCTGTCCAAAGGTTCGAACCCAAGCCTTACGTTGCGTTCCTTGATTAGAAGGTTGTTTCTTAACTGCTGTGTATCTATTCCTTCTATACTGTGGCGATGGTCGACTATCAAGCATGTATGATTCTGGCTAGATTAGGATTTATTTTTGTCCTGATTTTTTCTGAAAAATGTGAGATTGTGTGCATTACTGACCATAGAGTGCTGTTTTGGGAATTATTGCATGTTTTTGGATTTAGCCGATAGAAGAACTAGTTTTTGTGAAGTAAATAGAACACATGCATATGAATTGAATTATTGATTTTGTAGTGTGAGTAGGTTCCAGAAAAGAGAAAAGGCAGATTTGTGAGTCTTGTTTTGAGTCTTATTTTGAGTCAAAGTGATAGTAGTTGTTTTTATTCGAGTCAGTCCAAAGAGTCTTGTGTGTTTTGTTCTGTTTTATGTCTATATTTTTTCTGTCTGAATCAATTGAGAATGGAAGTATGTGTGAATTTCTGAATTAATGGGTATGCTCTAGTTGTTCACTTCACTCTTGAGGGCAAGCGTCATTCATGTGTGGGGATATTTGATCTGCACCTTTTAGGTGAATTATTTTAGCACTTGTTATGGCAGTTCTCACGGGATTTTGCCCAAGGTTTTAATGTTTATTTGCAGTTTTAGATATCAAGCCCAATTGCAGAAGAGAAGTGGCAAAGAGGAATTTTGAAGCATAAAGAAAGCCCACACAACTTGTGGGCCAAGAAGGAAGGAAGCCCATGAAGCCGTAGCCAAATTCCAGACGGATCACAAGAAGGAATAGGTTGCATGAAATTTGAATCCAATTTGGAATATTGAACTCGGAATCTGGAGTAAATCAAATTGGATTCCAATTAATCCAAGTGGGCCGAATCCAATTGGATTGCAATTGAATCAAACCTGTGGGCAGCCATGCGCATGCAAGATGGAATATGCTGCGAAGCTTAAAGGAGAAGCAAAGAAGTTTTGGGCAATTACCAATCCAAGAAGGAATTAAAGAGAGAAGTTGGAAGTTACCAAATTTGAAGAAACTCCATGTGCTCAATTAATTCTTTTTCCAATTAGAAGAAGGTTTCCTTATTCCATTAGGAGATTGGTTAATTGCTGATTTGTATCCCTATATATATGGGATTATTCCTGCACTTTTAGACACAAGTTTTCTTAACACTACCACAAAATACCCCTTAGGAGGCAGGTCCTAAGGGGCATTGGAGGCGGGTGCTGCCTCCGCTGGGAGGCGCCCGCACCCGCCACCCCTTAGGTGGTTATTGGAGCTGCACCCGCCTCCAATAACCCTCCGAAAAAAAAATTTTATTTCTTTTTTTGCACTTTATGGCTTTGATAGGAATCGAACTCGCGCCTTCAGATTCACTTGACTCTTGCATATTAAATTTACCACTAGGCTACATATATTTATGTATTTCATATTAAAATAGAAAATATATATTTCTATATTTCCTTCTAAAAATTGTAATTTTTATTACTTACTAATTTTTCGCCTCACTAGAATCCCGAAAAATTATTTTCAACAATCCAAAAAAAAAATTTTTTTTTAACTACTATTAAAAATTTTGCAAAAATGCACCCGCCTCCTTTTCATATAATGAAATTGGAAAATTTGCAAAACACTTTGGAGGCGGGTTTGGCTTCACCCGCCTCCATTGAGCTATCCAAAAAAGATTTTCGGCCCCTTTGGAGGCGGGTTTTTGTACACCCGCCTCCAAAGGGGCGCCTTCTTTGATCATTTCTGTACTAGTGTAAACAAGTTTTTTGGCAGAAGTTTTCTAAAGGAGTTTTCCAGAGACTAGTTTTCTTAGTTAATTTTATTCTCCACGCAATATATTGTTTCGTTTTAGTTTAGTTTTCCTCTATTTTTCTCTGTTTTGCTCTGTTTCAATCACAAATTGGATTTTTTCCGACGGACAGTCTACCGTTTGGCCAAACCGCCGGGTGCCAGATCGTGAATTCTTAAATTCCAGTACAGTATTCTCTTTTCTTTTTTAATTCTTCTTTTATATTTATGTGTTTTTCGTGTTTTAGTATGAGTAGCTAATTTATTAGTTCTAGTATTATGTAAGAAGCCATAATCCATGCATGTGTGAAACCCAGGAATTAATCTATGGTCTAATGAATTATGTTTCTAAATTGCCTGTGTTTATATGAATTAGTTTAATCTGATAGAGTCAGTGCGTGGCACAATTATCGACCGAGTAGTACAGGATTAATTGGGTAATAATTTCTAATGCATCGTTGATAAACCCGTCGTAGGACTATCAAATACAGTAAAAATACTGTTAAAAACCTGCACCAATTTAGCTAAATAAAAGGTAGCACAGCAGAGTACAGGGTCGATCCACAGAGACGGCAAATTCAATACAATTTCCAATTAATATGCAAATTAACCAAACTTGACTAGCAGTCACCTTTTGTGTCTCCTAGAGACCTTGAATTTGTAGAAATGTGAAATAAACAAAACCAAATATGCAAAATAGATTAAAAATCAATTAAGAAGAATATCCTAGCATTATGCAATCCACCTTAACCGTATGCATGTAATCATAAACCCCTTTTATTGTCTAATTATCCTATGTCGTTTCAGTTATAGATTACCGCGAGTCCCCGCAATCATAATCCAATTCTCCCTTAATGAATCGATAACCCCCGTGAGTCCCCACAGTCAAGGTTATTTCCCTATCTAGTTTAATTAACAGGCCGCGAGTCCCCGCAATCACCGTATTAACTAAGCTAGAAGCATTAAGAATAAGAAGAACCCAAAACCAGTAACCCCCCTCGACGATGCTCAAGAAATTACTACCCAATTAAACCTGTACTACTCGGCCGGTAGTCGTGCCACTCACTGGCCCTACCAGATCTATATTAAGGTGATCAAACTTAATACGACCTTAGTTTTTAGACATATAAACACAGGCAATTATGGAACTAGTTAATTAGACTGGAATTCATGCTTTGGTTTCATACATGCGATGGTTAAGGTTTCTCACATAATACTAGAATAAGAGAATTTAGCTACTCATAGAATTAAACATTTCACGAAATAAGATTAAAGCAGCCATGAAATGAAGGCAAAGATGGAATATGAAAAAGAGATACTTTACTGAAAATTGCTACTGGAGACTCTTCCCGTTTGGGCAATGGGTAGCCTGCCGGAAGGAATTCTCAAATAAAATAGAACTACTGCTAGAATAATGTATCGTGAAATTCTAACTCTATCAGAACTAAAGAAAAAACTCTACGTGAATAAAGAATGAGAAACTAAAATGAATACTGAATGCAAATCTGAATGCCTTCTACCTAGAGAGCACCCCTATTTATAGAGAGGAAAATAACCATCTCTCAGTAAAAATATCCCATCAGTTAAGGAGTAAAGAAATCTTTGACAAAGTCAGCACATCACTCAGATGAAGGAAACAACGATTGATTTTCTGGAGATTCTTCTGGAGCTTTTACTTTTCACTTTCACTGCAGTAATTTCTGAAACCTTCTAGAACTTTAGCTTTTACTTCTACTGCAGTAATTTCTGAAACCTTCTAGAACTTTAGCTGCTCTACTGGGCTTCAGTTTTCTCCTTCTTTTTGGGCCACAACCCGTGTGACATTCTACCCGAACATCTCTTGCTCCAAAATCGTTGTTTTAGCGTCTTTCCTCCTTATTTGGGCTGTTCTCCAAACCTGCCGTAAAACACTAAAAACTTGGGCAAAAGCCCGTGAGAACTGCCCTCAAAGATGCTAAAATAATAGTCCAAAATTGGTCAGATCATATCCCCACACTTGAATGACACTTGCCCTCAAGTGTGAAGTGAAGAATAGAACATAGCTCCTCCCTTAAGCATTCATCTCACAATAGTTCCACGAAGGAAAGAAAAAAAACAAAACAGCCAACACGACTCACAAAAAACAAGAACAGAATAAAAGACAAACTGACTTTATGACTTGACACACAAACTTCTGCTTCATTCCTTCTGCTGGATCCTACTCACATCACAAAATTCAGTATTACATTCAGGTGCACGCAATTTAACACTTTCCAAAAAACCATCCTTCAGAAGCCAACACAAAATATGCAATAATTCCCACAACTGCACTCTATGGTCTGTAATTCACACCCTCACTTTTTCACAAGAAAAAAATTCAGGATAAAATTAAATCCTAGTCTAGCCAGAATCATACATGCTTGACAGCCGACCATCGCCACAGTATAAGAGGAATAGACACACGGCAGTTAAGAAACAACCTTCAAATCATGGGACGCAATGTAAAGCTAGGGTTCGAACACTTGGACAGATCCTAAGGGTTCTAAGCCACCTGTAAAAAACATTAAACCCAGTGTGTTTAACAAAAAAGAACAATTATGCTGCACTCTTTTCCAGATTACTGCCCCGTCTCTGTCTGGGGAATTGGTTGCCTGCCCTGTTCTTAGAATTTCACTACTTCATGGCATATCCTGCTTCTCAATCAAACATCTCACAATAATAAAGACTAGAACCCTTTATTCAGCTCTTTCCACTTAATTCCTCTCAGTTCCATGCATTTTTGCTTTTAAACTTCAGAACTGACAAATTTGATTTTTCTTTCATTTTTTTTTCAGAGCTTCTTTTCAAGTTCCAGTACACTTTTATACTCTTCAAATATTTCCATGACTTCACAATACAGAACAGGTCACCTTCTTTAATAACAAACACTTAAACATCACAGCAAGGCATACACACTGGGGGGTGAAAAAGAAGCTTAATCACGAATTGGCTAGGCTGTTTTAGTGACTTTAAACGAACTTGTATACAAGGCTTCAACTTGGCTTCTAAGGATATAAACTGGTAGGTTCAGAATTTAAGCCAAAAAGGGTTAATCCTAAGAAGGTCCCCTATCCTCCCGCCATGCACTATTCATACCATTTTGACAGTCAGGCCGGCAAACAAATGATTCTCACAGAACATTCAGGCTCAATACAGTGGCTTAAGAAAAAGGGAATACATGCATATTTTGATTAGCTAGCAAAGGATTTTTCAACTTAACACTTCAGAAATTCAGCATGCACACTTCATGTAAAACCTCACCTATGTTGCATATTTCAGATCCAGTTCAGTCACAAGGCAGAGACTCAGGCAAAAACACAAAAAAAAAAAAAAACTACTTAAAAACAAACACAAAACACAAATAAAACCTCCCCACACTTAGAGATTTGCTTGTCCCCAAGCAATTAAAATTCAAAACAGGGGAGACACCTCAGTTACCTCTCAACCTAGACATGTTTGCCAAACTTCGCCATGAAGTCGGCAAATCCAGCAACCAATTGATCCAGGCGGTCATTTAGAGAGCCAAATTCCTCAGTCATTTGTATTCCAAGTGCTGCTTGCTCCTCTTTCAAATGCTCAAGGTCTCGCTGGATCTTCTCAAACCCTGCAAAACATCCAAATTTCGTGCAAAGGGCACGAGAACCATCACACTTTTTTTTTTTTCTCTTGTTTTTTTTTTCTTGTTTTTTTGTTTTTTTTTTTTTTTTATTTTTATTTTTTTTTTTTTTTTTTTACAAAAAATAAAACATAAGCTAAAAGAATTAATACTCATGGTTCGGACAACGAACCAAAAAGCTTTCCTCCACGGTTTGAATCTGTTCGGAGGTGTAGAATTGCTTCAATCGATGGCCATTAACTTTGTACTGCTTCCCAGACTTTAATTCGCGGACCTCTACCGCTCCATTTGGCCAGACCGCTACTACCTCCAAAGGCCCATGCCACTTGCTGGATAATTTGCCAGTGCCGAACAGTCGTACTCTAGACTTGAACAAAAGTACCAATTGGCCCACACGAAATTCCTTCTGGCGGATTAGCTTATCATGTCTCATCTTTGTCCGGTCCTTGTACCAATTAGCCAAATCATAGGCTTCCAGCCTGATTTCTTCCAACTCCTGCAGTTGATACCGCCTTTCCTCTCCTGCTGCTGCGGCATCCATGTTCATCTTCTGGACGGCCCAATAGGACTTATGCTCTAACTCCACAGGAAGATGGCACATCTTGCCAAACACAAGTCGGTATGGAGACATTCCGATAGGTGTTTTGAAAGCTGTCCTGTAAGCCCATAATGCATCTTCCAAATTTTGACTCCAATTTTTCCTGGATGTATTAACAGTCTTCTCCAGGATCTTCTTTATCTCTCGATTGGAGATCTCGGCTTGGCCATTAGATTGTGGATGATAAGGCGTCGCAAGCCTATGTTGAACTCCATACTTCCGCATGATTGCTGAGATGGTTCGGTTGCAGAAGTGAGTCCCTTGATCACTTATGATTGCCTTTGGAACTCCAAATCGGGGAAATATATTAGACTCCAAAAACCTCTTTACTACCTGAGCATCATTGGTTCGCGTTGCTCTGGCCTCGACCCACTTGGATACATAATCAACAGCTAACAAGATATACAGATTTCCATTTGACATTGGAAAGGGCCCCATGAAATCCATGCCCCATACATCAAAAATCTCACACACTTTTATTGGTACCTGGGCATCTCATCTCTGGTGCTTGCAGTAACACCCCATCTTTGGCATCGTTCACATCTCTGGCAGAAGAAATAACAATCTCTATTCAAGGTCGGCCAATAGAAACCACATTCCATTATTTTTCGGGCAGTTCTTTTATGTCCAAAATGACCACCACTAGCTGAAGAGTGGCAGTGCTGGAGAATGCTTTCCTGTTCCCAATCCGGTACACACCGCCGGATTATCTGATCTGGACCACATCGCCACATAATTGGGTCATCCCAAATATACTGCTTGCTATCATGAATCAACTTTGCTTTCTGGCCATGGGAAAAATCAGGAGGCAGCACATTTGCCACTAAGTAATTCACCATGTGTGAGTACCAAGGATCTGGATGTTCTTCTACAACTGCTGCAATTCTCTGTTGTTCCCCAGTTATTAAAGAATTTAGGGAGTACAGATGTTCTCCTGGGAATTCCTCCTGGATTGGTTCTTCATCTTCGAGCAGCATCAGCCTGCTCAAATGGTCGGCTACTGTATTCTCCGCTCCTTTCTTATCTTTCAATTCCCAATCAAATTCCTGGAGTAGTAAAACCCATCGAATCAGTCTCGGTTTTGATTCCCTCTTGTGTAGGAGATGCTTTAGAGCAGCATGATCGGTGTATACCACAACCTTTGAACCCAACAAGTATTGCCTGAACTTGTCAAAACCAAATACCACTGCTAGCAACTCCTTCTCTGTAGTGGTGTAATTAACTTGGGCAGGATTTAATGTCTTGGAAGCATAATAGATGGCATGTGTTGCTTTTCCAATTTTCTGTCCCAAAACAGCACCTATAGCATAATCACTGGCATCACACATAAGCTCAAATGGTTTCGTCCAGTCAGGAGGTGGACGATCGGCGCTGACACCAATTTGTTCTTCAAGCAATCAAAAGCTTCTTTGCAGGTGGCTGTCAGGGCAAACGGGACATCTTCCTTCAACAGATTGGTGAGTGGTTGTGCTGTTTTTGCAAAATCCTTGATAAATCGCCTATAAAAACCAGCATGCCCTAAAAAGCTCCGGATCTCCTTCACGTTGGTGGGATAGGGCAGCTTGGCAATCAACTCCACCTTGGCCTTGTCCACTTCAATCCCTTCTTCGCTGATTTTATGACCAAGCACAATCCCCTCTCGAACCATGAAGTGACATTTTTCATAATTCAGCACCAAGTTCTTTGCCACACACCTTTCTAAGACTGAGTCCAAACTCTCCAGACATTGATCAAAGGACTCGCCATAAACAGTGAAATCGTCCATGAAGATCTCGATGCATTTTTCGATCATGTCGGAGAAGATACTCATCATGCACCTCTGAAAGGTCCCTGGTGCATTGCATAATCCGAATGGCATCCTCCTGTATGCATAAGTGCCAAAAGGGCAGGTGAAAGTAGTCTTCTCTTGGTCCTCCTTGTTCACCCAAATCTGAAAATAACCACTATACCCATCCAAGAAACAAAAGAACATCTTGCCAGCAAGCCTCTCCAGCATCTCATCAATAAAAGGTAGTGGGAAATGGTCCTTCCTAGTGGCAGAGTTGAGCTTGCGAAAATCGATACACATCCTCCATCCTGTACGCAACCGCATCGGCACTAACTCATTTTTCTCATTTGTGACCACCTCAAAACCTCCTTTCTTTGGTACCACATGGACAGGGCTCACCCATTTGCTATCTGAAATTGGATAGATGATACCCATGGCTAGCAGCTTGAGAATCTCCTTCAGCACCACTTCTCGCATATTTGGGTTCAACTTCCTCTGCGGATCACGGCTTGGCTTTGCATCAGGCTCCATAAAGATATAATGTTGGCAAATGTCAGGACTGATTCCTGGGACATCGGCCAAGGTCCACCCAATAGCTTTTATATTCTTCCTGATTATCCGCAACAATCTTTCTTCTTGGGTCGAGGTTAACCCCCTACTGATGATGACTGGCAATGTTTCTTCCTCTCCCAAATATGCATACTTCAGATTATCTGGGAGGGGCTTTAACTCCAATTTTGGTGCCTTCACCAGAGATGGAACTGGTCTGTCGGCACCCACTGGTCTTGGGAACCCGTCGCCTGGTCCTGCATATTCTTCTGTTGCTGAAAGATTCTGAATTGCTGCACAAACTTCTTCATCACTCAGGTCCTGCATATCAGCCTCTGTGAGGCTCTGTGTGAGAGTTGCTTCCAACTTATCCTGCAAGTAAAATGTCTCAAGATGTTCTTGGACTAAGGTGTCAATCACATCTATGGCATACACATTTTCACATCTTCAGGATGTTTCATGGCATTTTCAATATTGAACTTATATTTCTCCCCACAATAATCCAAGCAAATAGACCCATTATACACATCAATAACAGCCTTAGAAGTCTTTAGAAAAGGCCTACCCAACAATACCCCAGCAGATTCTTTAGCAGGATCAGTATTCATTTTTATCACATAAAAATCAGCAGGGTATACAAAAGAATTAACTTGGACTAACACATTTTCTAATACCCCTTCCGGATGCACACAAGACCGATCAGCCAATTGAATCACAACTTTAGTTTCAGCTAACTCTACCCCAGATAAAGTCAAATACACAGATAATGGCATAACATTAATTGATGCACCAAGATCACACATTGCATGTTCAATAGTTCTATCTCCAATTACACAGGGCAACGAGAACATACCTGGGTCCTTGCATTTTGGTGGTAACTTCTTCTGAATGACTGCTGAGACTGTTTCTCCCAGCACCACCTTGCTGGCTCCTCTCGGCTTCCCTGCCATGAAGTCCTTCAAAAATTTCCCAATTGGAGGGATCTTGATGGCCTTAAGAAATGGAATATTCACGTCCATCTTCTCGAACACTTCCAGATAATCAATTGGGTTCTCCTTCATCTTCTGAGCCTTAGGCTTCAGGCTATTTGGGAAGGGTGGAAGCGGCTTGTACACATCGTCCTTCACTGCAGGTTGAACAGGACTTTCTTTTGGTTCAGGATTGGTACCCCCAGGTGTTGGTTCATCAGATTCTTCTGAGTCTGAATTGTCAGGATCCTGGCCACCCGTCGATTTGGGCAGTTGGGCCCCTGTTGATCGTGATTTTTTTACTGCAGGCTCTAGAACCTTCCCACTTCTGAGTGTAACCTCATTCACATTCTCCTTAGGGGGCACCTGCACCTGAGAAGGTAACTTCCCTTGGTTTCCCTTCAACTCCTGTATGGAACTTGATAGTTGAGATAGAATTCCTGCAATTCCGTCGAGGGCAGTTGACTGTACCTTCTGTTGCTCAAAAAGATCTCCCACTGCTTCCTCTATGGTTCTGCCACCCCTTGGTTGATTATTCTGATTCTGAAAATTCCTTTGTTGGGGTGGCCTGTACACTGGTCCAGTATTCCTGACATTCTGATTGTTCCCTGCATTCGGAAATGGAGCTTTCTGATTGGCTTCTGACTTGAAAGGCACCTGAACTCCTTCCTCTGGATTCTTCCAACCAAAAGCTGGATTGTCCTTCCATCCTGAATTGTAGGTGTTAGAGTAGGGGTCCCTCCTTGGCTGATTTCGATTCCAACTTCCATTATTATTCCAACTTCCGGCAGCATTGACAGACTCCTCCTGCACAAGGTTACAATTTTGTGAAAAATGCCCTTGATTCCCACAGCACCCACAAACAATTTCTTCCTGGCTGCTACTGGATGGGGTTGCAAGTTGTGCTACCAGAGCAGATTGCTGGACTACCAAAGCCGTCAATTTCTCCACAGTGGAAGCAATCTGGTTCAGCTTCTCGTCACTGGAATCATCAACAAATCTCACTTCGGCCTGCCGTCTGGTCGATCGGGAGGGTTCCCCAAACTGACTCCTTGACTCAATAGTATCCTCAATCAGTTTCTTGGCCTTGGTTACTGTGTTGTTCTGGAATGCTCCATTGCTGGCTGAGTCCATATGGTTCCGGTCATTGGTGGTCATCCCATGATAAAAATACTGAAGTAGTTGTGCTTCTGAGTACTTGTGATTTGGGCAACTCTCCACCAGTTCGTTGAATCGTATCCAGTAATTGCCAAGGGACTCATCAGCTTCTTGTTGAATGCTGCTTATTTCCTTCATGACCAGATTGGTTTTGGTCGAAGGAAAATACTTCTTCAGGAACAGCTCCTTCATCTGCTTCCAAGTGGTAATGGAATTTGGTGGTAGTGAGGAAAACCACCGATTTGCTGGACCTGTCAGGACATAGGGAAAAGCCACCAACTTTAGTTGATCGATGGTGGCTCCAGTTGGTAGGCGCCCCACCTTACAGTTCTTCACGTACTCGGCAAGGAAATTGTGAGGATCATCTCTAGCACCCCCATGGAATTTTGGGATGCCATTAAGCCAACCATTCTTGAGTGGAAAGCCATTGGGCAGTTCTGGAGTGACTACAGCAGAGGCTCTGTCGTCAATGTCTTGATTGCTCAATTCCTTCAATGTGGGTTCTGGTGGTGGCCCTCTTTGTTGTTCTTCACCCCCGTTCCTTTGTCTATCTTCGTGTCTATCTCCCATGATATCAAATTCAAGTTCAGAACTTGAATATTCTGCTTCAGAACTACCGTCCGTTTGTTCAATCGGTCGGTTGACAGACTCTGCCTCAGAGCTACCGTCTGTTTGCTCACCCGGTCGGTTGACCGTTTGTTCTCTCAGTCGGTTGATAGATTCTGATACTGCGAGCTTACGTAACCGTGCTTCCTTGGCTAAGCGTTTACAGGTCTTTTCAATCTCTGGATCACTCAGTAATACAGGTTTTGAAGACCTGCTCATACACAACACAAGAAAACACCAAGCACATTAATAGGAAAAAGAAATTGAAAAATTATAACCGTCCCCGGCAACGGCGCCAATTTGATAAACCCGTCGTAGGACTATCAAATACAGTAAAAATACTGTTAAAAACCTGCACCAATTTAGCTAAATAAAAGGTAGCACAGCAGAGTACAGGGTCGATCCACAGAGACGGCAAATTCAATACAATTTCCAATTAATATGCAAATTAACCAAACTTGACTAGCAGTCACCTTTTGTGTCTCCTAGAGACCTTGAATTTGTAGAAATGTGAAATAAACAAAACCAAATATGCAAAATAGATTAAAAATCAATTAAGAAGAATATCCTAGCATTATGCAATCCACCTTAACCGTATGCATGTAATCATAAACCCCTTTTATTGTCTAATTATCCTATGTCGTTTCAGTTATAGATTACCGCGAGTCCCCGCAATCATAATCCAATTCTCCCTTAATGAATCGATAACCCCCGTGAGTCCCCACAGTCAAGGTTATTTCCCTATCTAGTTTAATTAACAGGCCGCGAGTCCCCGCAATCACCGTATTAACTAAGCTAGAAGCATTAAGAATAAGAAGAACCCAAAACCAGTAACCCCCCTCGACGATGCTCAAGAATTACTACCCAATTAAACCTGTACTACTCGGCCGGTAGTCGTGCCACTCACTGGCCCTACCAGATCTATATTAAGGTGATCAAACTTAATACGACCTTAGTTTTTAGACATATAAACACAGGCAATTATGGAACTAGTTAATTAGACTGGAATTCATGCTTTGGTTTCATACATGCGATGGTTAAGGTTTCTCACATAATACTAGAATAAGAGAATTTAGCTACTCATAGAATTAAACATCTCACGAAATAAGATTAAAGCAGCCATGAAATGAAGGCAAAGATGGAATATGAAAAAGAGATACTTTACTGAAAATTGCTACTGGAGACTCTTCCCGTTTGGGCAATGGGTAGCCTGCCGGAAGGAATTCTCAAATAAAATAGAACTACTGCTAGAATAATGTGTCGTGAAATTCTAACTCTATCAGAACTAAAGAAAAAACTCTACGTGAATAAAGAATGAGAAACTAAAATGAATACTGAATGCAAATCTGAATGCCTTCTACCTAGAGAGCATCCCTATTTATAGAGAGGAAAATAACCATCTCTCAGTAAAAATATCCCATTAGTTAAGGAGTAAAGAAATCTTTGACAAAGTCAGCACATCACTCAGATGAAGGAAACAACCGATTGATTTTCTGGAGATTCTTTGGAGCTTTTACTTTTCACTTTCACTGCAGTAATTTCTGAAACCTTCTAGAACTTTAGCTTTTACTTCTACTGCAGTAATTTCTGAAACCTTCTAGAACTTTAGCTGCTCTACTGGGCTTCAGTTTTCTCCTTCTTTTTGGGCCACAACCCGTGTGACATTCTACCCGAACATCTCTTGCTCCAAAATCGTTGTTTTAGCGTCTTTCCTCCTTATTTGGGCTGTTCTCCAAACCTGCCGTAAAACACTAAAAACTTGGGCAAAAGCCCGTGAGAACTGCCCTCAAAGATGCTAAAATAATAGTCCAAAATTGGTCAGATCAATCGTCAGTAGGAATTATTAGTTTCGGGTTCTTCTAGTTCTTAATGCTTCTATTTGTTAATTAATATGGTTTGCGGGGACTCGCAGTCTGTTAGTGAACGTAGTTAGAGAATAATTCCTTTGCGAGGATTCGCGGGGGATTATCAAGAATCTATGGAAGAATTGGAATTATTTGCGAGGCCTAACGGTAATACTATAACTGAAATGGCATAAGCAGTTAGACAAGTTAAGAGGTTTATGATTGCATGCATGAGATTAAGGTGGATTTACATAATACTGGAATTTCTTCTCATTAATTGATATCTGTTTAAGTCTTTTATTTAATTATTAGTTTAATTATTATTTTGTTATATTTAAGTGACAACTCTAAGGTAAGAGACACAAAGGTGACTACGTGTCAATAGTTTGGTTTTATTTGCACTTTAATTGGAAATTGAATTAAATTGCCGTCTCTGTGGATCGATCCTGTCTACTACTGTGCTATATTTTATTAGCATCTTAATTGCAAGTTTGAAGCAGTACTTTTATTGTATTTGGTAGACCCACGACAAGCCCTATCACCCTGCAATGCCAAAAGGTAGAAAACATTATTCAGACAATGGCTCAGATTTGTAGATGTGCACTGCATTAGAGTAGTCAGTACCTGCAATTTGTGAAGTTGATATGAGCGTATGATAGCCAAAATCTTTTTGCAGCTATAAAACCTAAGTAGTCCTACAAAACAAAATTAGAGAAGTAGTCAAAAAATTATTTGTTGTGATTTGTTTTAATCATGCTGAACCCTCTGTTAAAAGATGATGTTTTTGATGCCCTTTATCTTTATAAATGAAGTTCTAGGATGAAGGCCAGAGTGCCAAAGTTCTGACTGGTCAGCTTGGGACATATTCATAACATTTTTGCACTTCCCATTGATTATATATGCAGCCCGCACATGTATTGGGCTTTCATAAGTTTCAGACTAGCAGTGTCTGCCAAGTTAAGGATTTGAAAAATAATCGGCTAACAGAGAGACTATACCTAACCTCTTTCAATGAATTAACGAAGCTCCACTTTACACTATCTTCACCTTCACAAGGAGTCAAGATATTTCTTGGATATCCTCTAAAATGCACCTGCAACAGCAGTAAATAATTCATAATGTCAGTCTTTTATTAGCTTTAAAACTTCTGTCATCCAAACAATGTAGTAGAATATAAATGTTTGCTAATTGTGGCTGTTGGTTCCACATCAATTAGAATATAACGAATCACTCTAATAATATTGCCTATTAATTCATCATATTTTTGGAAATTAGACATAAACATGATATGAAACTTTGTTGAAGCTAGAAACTTAGTCAAGGATAAAAAAAATTGCCCATGCTTACAAGAATCACCCTTCATTTGTTGACAGAATTATTCAATCACATCCAACACAACCCCAACAAAGCAAAACACGACCACGTGTCTCAAACTAAATACTAAAACCACCTTAGCTTCATTAAAATATTCTGATAAGCTTAATCAAATAACATATAGCTTTTAGCCAGTTTCAGAAAGTTAACAGATAGCTTTTAACCAGTTCAGAAAGTTGACAAATCATTTTTTAGTATAGTAAACCACATAATGAAATACCTCTAATGTCAGGTCCAACAAATTATGCACCTCATGATTATGGCCATAAAGTATTAACCAAGTGTAACAAAGGTTCACAAAAGTTTCTATAGTATATCAAAATTAAACCTATACCGTGAGATTTCAAGGCCTCTCTGGTTCTGTACAAAGAAGATCCTCAAGAACCCCTGTTGGTATATACCTAGAAGAAACACTTTGATTTCCATTAAGATACACAAGGAGAGAAGAAGACATTATCAAGAAAAGTTAAACCATTAACTAAGAAACGTTATAGAACATAATTTGCAGCTTAGAACGCTAAATGCATCCCTAAACACAAGCATAAGTTGCAGAACCTCTGAACTTTATAATCACAATTAGCCTTTTACTTCATTGCAAAAGTTATTCAAAGACAATCTAGAGTATTTGAGAAAGCTCCCAGGTAACCAAAAGGAAAAACCAAAATGACTGACAATTTGTACAACTAATTGCACTAATCAAAAATAAAAACAATCTCAGCAATAAAAGAGGCACCTCAAGTACTGCTAATCCTACTCTTTACGAATTGAACAAGCTGTCCCTATTAATAACTACAGTTTAATAATGGTTCACAAGAATAAAATCCAATGCTTAAGTCTATAGTTCTCCAAATTTAGATAAGAAATACAGCAAGTTCAGTAATATCTGTTGATATATAGAACCATAGTAATTGCCCCAACAATAAAAGTTCACATCAGCATATATAACTTCCTAGGGCCTTGCTTCCATGTCAAGGAATACAAACCTCATCTCCCAATCCTGTGCTATTTAATTTGAGCTTTTGAATCTGGCATTTCCTATTAGAATATCAGATAATAACTGCAAGAATGTGATTTAAACATCAGAATAACCTTTTCTTATTGGAGAATATGAGTTCCCACGCCTGAGAAATAAAGCATGTGTGACAATTGAAATAACCTTTTCTTGTCAAGGAATCAATTCAAATATAGGCTTATAATGGCCACATCATTCATCAAATTGAACAACAACCAGCATTTATTACCTTAGGTCCTTCATCCCCAATTGGGTTTCCTGAAAGGTCCAAAACCTTCAGAGCAATATTTGATTGTAATAAAACACCATCAAAAGCCTTTATCCCATCTGTAGTTATTCCATTTGCAGCAAAATTCACTTCTTCTGCTCAAAAAACCTAGCTTTAGATATTTTGTTCGTACATAAGAAATTACGAAGCAAAAGTTAGCCCTAATTTGCATTTCAGAATTTGCGAACGAAGATAAAGTAAAATTGACTTACGACTCTGAACAAAATCACACGAAATTGGAACGAGGATGTGATTCTTCTAAAAACGAACTAGGAATTGAGAATTTTTAAAAGTAAAATTGGCTTACGACTGAACAAAATCGCCCGAGATTGGAACAAGGATGTGATTCTTCTGAAATCGAACGAGGAATTGTGAATCGCAAACTAAAAGACGGCAGTGTAGAGGGGAAAGTCGATATGGAACTGCGGGAGCAAAAATCCATACAATACGGGAACTAGAAATCCGGAGTATGAGCCATAGCCTTGGAAAACTTGGAAATTCCATCTAAGATTAGAATTAAATAGAGAAAGACAGAAAGAGAATGAGTGAAGTGGAGGAGAGAAAATGGGGGCGAGAGTTAGTGAAGGGGAGGAGAGAGAATGGGTGGGATGGGAGGAATCTGTTGTGCGTTAATTAGAAGGGAGTGGAGTGAATTAAACCTAAAATATTAATATTAATCAATTATTGGTAAGGATTTTATTTCCCAACTTTTTTACAAGCATATTAGAGTGTTTACGACGTGATTAGGGTTTAGTCGTAATTAAAAATGAAATTTTACGTCCAAATTAGTGAACACGTCGTCATTCATTATTATTTACGACAAGTTTTGCGTGTCGTCGTAAGTATTGGACGTAAAAGGCCCCTATTTCTAGTAGTGAATGCCTGATTAGATTCCGGCACAAAAATTATATTGGAAATCATGTAGTTTAAAAAGCACATCTCCGATGTTCAGGGATACCAGAAAAGAGAGCAAACTTCAATTTTATGAGTTTGGATTAATTCAGATATGATTTCGTCAAAGATGAGAAGTGTGTGCAGAATATATGGAATTTTTTTTATCATCGTGTGCAAAGTTTGTGCCATAATTGTTCTAAACATAACCCAAAGTTTTACTGAATAAATTTCAAGCCCTTGAATTGTACAACCTTAATTAATTATGAATTTATGTACAATCACATTTCCATCTAAAATTAATGTAACTATTCTTTAACAAATAATACCCTTCATACATTAGAACAGAACACTAAAAGTAACCATTCTCAAAATAAAATAAAAAAAGCGCAGATTACAGTAGCAGCACTTAAAGCGCACGCAACAACAACAAAATGAGAATCAATAATTTGAAGTGAACCATAATGATCCCTTTGTCTTGGCAACGGATAGATGTATTGCCTATATGAAGTTTGGCGAGTTTCTGCGAAACAGACCTCCATCTTTTTCAAAATACATTCTGCAGAAAAGAATTCTCACAATTTCATTTTTTTATCCAAACAATATGAGTTCACTGAGGCCCAAGACACCATTAAAGAATCAATAAGCGTAAATGTTCCCCATCCATTGCTCTATGGGTGTGATTCTCAACCTTGAAACAAGCTCAAGAGATTCACCATTCAACAAGTTGAAAGACATGTCCTGTACATTGTGCAGTGACGGGTACAAGATGAAACGCTCGCCTTTCGAGGCTGAATTCTTCCAGTAAAGAGTTGCATACACACATGAATTTGCAAAGAATCTCCGGAGAAAACAATAGGAGAATGGACGTGATGATGTCAAGGGGGAGACTATCCCACGTCTTTAGAGGATGGTTTTAAAACGCACCAAAAAATGGTTGAAACTGAATCTGAAATGGCTGAAAGAAAGACTACTGATTAACTCACTCAGGAGAAAAGGTGAATGATAAACTGTGAGATATGATGTCATATATATATATATACACACACACGCACACACAAAACTGACCTGTGTTCTTCACAATAAATCTCTACATTCAATTAATATTTTCACTTACACGCAAAAATTAAATAATCACTGTTCAAAAAAATCTACATTACGTGGTGTCTCTTATATGTGGACGTGCATCACACGTGCGAGTTCTAGGACATTTACGTGGAAAATTAAACTAATGGAGTACTAAATTAGAAGAAATGGGCAAATAACAGTTTTCTCTGATATAATACCCTATGTGACAATTAGGGCCCTTTGATAAAAGTTAATGTTTATATTTGAAATTTTAATCCTGAAATCATAATTTGTGACACCCAGATTCACCACCCTGCATACAAGGGGTTGGCTTCACCGAATATCTGCCTGGTTGGCACGAGGACTCAGAATTGTCAGAACATGATAGTAATTTATTTATTTATTTATTATAATAATCAAGTAAAACTTACACAGTCCTATAGTACACAAGTTATCAGAGTATGAGCCCATCTAAATAATCCCGCCTTCTAGCCGTATCCAAAATTTCCAAACTCCTGGTGATCGTAGTGAGCATAATCATCTTCGTACCAAAGATCTGTAATAAAATTTTGAAAACAGAAAACAACTGTTGTTTATTGATAGGGTTTACATTTTTATCGCTTTTATAATTGAGTTTTAAAACTTTAGTCATTAAATATATTTTTTTCATCGCATGAATGTTACTTTATATTTTACACTAGCCCCCACTGTTATAATTTTCTGTTTTCGCCACTGGAGATGGAGAAAGAAAATTAGAGTAAATGGAGATTAGAGTTTAAGAGGAAAGGAGAGGGAGGCGTGCAAGAACATTCTTAGTGCTAGATCTCCCAATTAATTAGTCAAAAATGATGTGAATAATTAATGATGCTTCAAGCTGGATCCTTAAGTCTCCAGTCAAAGATCCATTTTGAACGTTTACTATGTATAGATTCAAAGTACAATATGCATGCATGGTTAAGTATAACGTGCAGGTGACGAAATGCTTACAAAATTGTACTGTCGGATTGGATCAATTGACAGAATTGTGAAATTATTGAGTGTGGATTCGGGTTCGTCTTAGTCGAATCTGTTGAAAATTTATTGTCATGCTGTCGTTTTATTAAAAGAGTCTGATTCCGAATATGTATAAAATATTATGAATTTTAACGTATAATATCTAAAATAATTAATTGGACACTATATATTTCACTAATGTTCTTACGTTTTAATTGTGGTTAGGTATGGACCATATTATTATATTAGTAAGAGTAAAAAAAAAAATTTTTTTAAAAGGGTAAAATGAATGAGATGACACTTAATTATTGCGCTTTACAAGAAATGATACTTTAAAAAAGAAAATGCTCTTTTTTAGACAATTAACTTGCATTTCGCTCAAAAAGTGACTCCGTGAGTGTCAGACGTTAAATCACTAATGGGGCAATAAACTCAGGGGCAATTTTGTCATTTCGCACGTCGTTGCCACTGTTCATCTTCCTCAATTTTTTTTTAAACAGTCTGAAGAAACCAAAAGGAAAAAAACTTCAGAAAATCGTTTTCTTAAGAAACCAAAAGAAAAAAAAATTTCAGAAACCAAAAACAAAAAAAAAACGATTTAACGTCTTCTTTTGTGTCTACGCCATTGCTTTGTGTCTTTGTTTCTCCATTGAAGCACGGTTGGTTGAATTCCCTGCAAACTACTAAAATATATACTCATCAACAATTTCCTCTCTTAGCTTCCCAGCTATGGCTGCTCACTGAATCCCAGCAACAACACTACTACTAGCTTGCGTTTAATTTCCACGCTAAGCAAGAAGGGGATATTGATCATCGGATCAAGAGGACGTACTACTACTAAGGCTTCTTCGTCCAGTACTAGTGCTAACGTACTAAGGCTTCTTCGTCCAGTACTAGTGCTAACGTACTAAGGCTTCTTCGTCCAGTACTAGTGCTAACATTTCAGCCGCGGCTTCTTCATGGTCGAGGTTGAAGGATCCAGGATTCGCTCGGGTTTCAAGGGCGTTTCGAGGTAAAGATCGCCATAGAAAGGTCTGCACTGTCAGAGGACTTAGAGACAGGAGGGTTAGGCTTTCTGTTCCCACAGCTATTCAGCTTTATGATCTTCAAAATAGAATAGGGCTAAATAAGCCTAGCAAAGTTGTGGATTGGTTGCTTTATGCTACGAAGAATGATATCGATGAGCTTCCTCCGCTTCCAAATATTCCTCCCGGAAGCTTTAACCATCTCAACCTCCAACCAATTTTGCCTAATTCTCATCACTCAAACAAAGACGGCAACGGCCGCGGAGGAGGGCTCAGAATTGGTGGTAGTACTAGTACTGCAAATGCAAGTATCAATTGGAATGATCCATCTGAACCTTCCGGGTCGAATGCCTGGAATTCAAATCCCATTTTTAGGGCCAAATCGCCCAAGGAAGCTGCAACGATTTCGTCATTTTTCTTTTGGTTTCTCAAGAATTCTACAGTTTTTTTTCTTTTGGTTTCTTCATACTGTTAAAAATAAATAAATAAATAATAAAATTGGTGAAGATGAACAGTGCCGGCGACGTGTGAAATGACGAAATTGCCCTTGAGTTTTTTGCCCCGTTAGTGATTTAACGTCTGACACTCATAGAGTGTCACTTTTTGAGCGAAATGCAAATTAAGTGTTTGTAAAAGAACATTTTTTTTTAAGTGTCATTTCTTGCAAAACGTGATAGTTAAGTGTCTTCTCATGCATTTCACCCAAAAAATAAATAAATAAATAAAAGAAAACTTTTTTTGATTCGAACAAGATTAAATTTTGAATTTAGACTATTCTTATGGAACAAAGAATCTATTTAGGACCTGTTTTCGTTTGGAGGTTTTGCAAGTTGTTTTCGTTTGATTATGAGTTTCAAAAACTGAGTTGAAACTCAAGATTTGTTTGACACGTGTTCAAAAGTTTGTTGTCCAAAACCTAATTTCAAAAATAAGTTTTTGTTTTGTTATGGAACACCAAAACCTATTTTTCTCTAAATCCAAATCTTAAATACCTTACCAAAAAAGATTTTGGAAAAACTGTTCCTCAACTATTTTATTACTAGACACAGTTCTTGAAAATAGTTTTTCACGCATATTCGTTGGCTTGTTTTTAAAAACTTATTTTTTTAAAGATGTGTTCCTTAAAATCCTTCAACCAATGAGCCCTTAGCGTGGATTCGCTTCTGTTGAAAATCAACCGAAACTTTTGTAATCACTTTTTTTTTTTTTTTTTCAATGGTTTGAAAAATTAGCTTTTGGATAAATTTTTTGATTGGTGGATTCTAATTTCAATATCAATGTCAGCAAATAATAATAATAATAATAATACATAAATAATAAAGAGAGGAAAATGTTAAGTAATAAACACTACTACAAAAATGACTTTTAATGGCGGTTTTTTAGGGCTTTTAACAGCAGTTTTCGGCATTTTTGAACCGCCATCTATCTGGCAGCCGTAGAAAGTTTACGGACTTTCTACGGCAGTTGTGAACCGCCAAAGAAAGTTCGGACTTTCTACAGCGGTTTTTTTTCAAAACCGCCGTAGAAAGTTTGGACTTTCTACGGCAGTTTTGAAAAAAACCGCCGTAGAATGTCTACTTTGTAGCCGTAGAAAGTTAACTTTCTACGGCGGTTTTGAAGATAACCGCCGTAGAAAGTACCAAATTTGTAAAAAAATTTTTTAATATTTCATTTTTTTCTCTACATTCAAAAAATATATATCAAAAACAGCACGAACGGCCTTAGAAAGGTTTTGATATATATATATATATATATATCTATATTTCAACTTTATTCAAAACATATATATCAAAAACTTCCATGCTAATAAACCGAACAACCACCAAACTTCACAAAATTTTTGCGTGCATCCATCAAATTCTAATTAATTTAATCATTAACAGCAAGAACAATACAATAATCACCGATATAACACTAATCAAACCCGAATTTAATCATTCATCATCTCACCAAACCCGAATTTAACACTAATAATAAACCCTAGGCCAATCACAATAATCAAGTAACAATAAAATTTGTAAAGCTTAAATAAAGTTGAAACTATTCTATATTACCTTTTTTATGATTTGAAGCCCACAACAAGGACCGATTGTGGTGAAAATATGATGGGGGATTAACTCCAAGTGGTGGGTGATGGCCGATTAAGAAACCATATCCGGAGTTGGGTGACAGCGGATCTTGTTATCAATGCTGCCGGAAGAACGACTTCGGGGGAAGACAAGAGAAAAAACCGACGGAGAGAGGATGGGCGTCGGCAACGAGAGAAAGCTTCGGTTTGCTGGAGATGGAAACAGGGGGAAGCCGCGGCTGGCTGGAAATGGAAACAAAGGGAAACCCTTAAAATTCAAACAAAATCAAGTTTCTATGGCGGTTTTAATAGAAAGTTACTTTCTATGGCTGTTGTAATTAAAACCGCAATACTTTCTATGGCGGTTTTAATTACAACCGCCGCAGAAAGTCCATTTCTACGGCGGTTTTAATAAATCCGCCGTAGAAAGCCCGTTCCTCTATTCTTATTAATTTCTAGTTTTTCTATTTTTGTAAATTAACCCCCAAATTTTTTTTAATTTAATAATAAATATGTATTTTACTATTTATCAATTTTTATAGTAAAATTCATCATATTTATTAATTATATGGCGGTTAGAAATACAACTGTCTAGAAAGGGACTTTCTACGGCGGTTTTCTAAAACCGCCGTAGAAAGTAGGGAACTTTCTACGGCGGTTTTCCGTAAAAAGGGGATTTTCTACGGCGGTTTTATTTCTAACCGTCGTAGAAAGTCCCCTTTTTACTGCGGTTTTAGACCTTTCTACGGCGGTTTTTGATAACCGCCGTAGAAAGGTCTTTCTACGGCAGTTAGAAATAAACCGCCGTAGAAAGTCCCTTTCTACGGCGGTTTTATATAGAACTGCTGTAGAAAGTCCGTACTTTCTTTTTAATGGCGGTTTTGGTCTTTCCGCAGTTAAAGCACCGCCGTAGAAAATCCATTTTGTAGTAGTGAAAATATGTCTGATTGAAGTGACATTTTTGTCTTGACATTTATAATGACAATGGGCCTGTTTGGTATCATGACTTGTGTCATAACTTGGACCAAATTTAGTGGGAGCCTAGCCAAACCTTTGTGTTGGCAAGTGGGTTTGCCCAAATTCTAACCCAAAACAGAATTCAAATCATCGCTCAAGCAAAACCCATTTCTCAACCCATTTTTTCAACCAGTTCTATCTGAACAATAAACAACAGTTCACCTCACAGGCAGGTCTTATCAGAATCAGAATAAAAAATAGAATCAAAACAGAATCAGAATCATATTGGTACCATATTTCTCCATACCGCCATACTTGAGTTAGACAGAATAATCTCGAGATTATGAACGCATATGATGCAGACGACCAAACCCTACGCTGGCTCGTGGGATCAAATCGCACACATATAATGGATTCAACAGGACTTATGTTCATATAAATATATTCAGTGTACAAAGAAAGTACAATTGGAACATAGCAAATATGTGTGTGTTTCAGCTGGTCAATAAACACAACTCGCAGTTCAAAATGAAAAGGCATTTCAAACATTTTTCACAAATATTTCAAAACATGCCACAAACAAGATTCAGTGCAGTTCAGTTATTAATTGCATTAAAACGGAATCCATTTTCAGTGATAAACTTACCTCAGTCCAAAGATACACGCTCACTTGCTAGCTATCTAACATATCTGCATATATTTCAGGTTCTGTCAATTGAGTACTATTTCTAACTAACAGAATTCTAACTTTTGACGTATTCCAGAATTTAACTAAATAAGGGCATAACGGTAATTTACCTATTTTTTTATTTAAAACATATATATGTAGAAACAAATATTTTAGAAATTATCTAACTTAAAAATAACTACGAAAACGTAATAATTATAACTTCAAAGAAAATATAACTATTATGCCCAAAAACTGAAATTTAAAGAATCGTTAACCCTTATTTGTACTTTATTTCGCAACTAATCCAAAATTGGACAAAACTTATAAAAATTAATACTTAAGAAAATAAAGTTGTAAAATCCTTAAAATACTCGTTAAAATAATTTTAATAAGAATTTATAAAAGGATTTATAAGAAATAAAAAGAAAATCAAAATTGCGGAAAAAGCAATTTTTCATCTTTTGGATCGATTTTACCCGAGGGTAAATCGGTCAAAACCAATTCAAAATTTACAGAACACTTTGGATCGGTTTTTCCCGATTTCTAATCAGCTAACCGGTCCACTAATTGCAACAAAGCCCCTAATTAATTTTTCTATTTCAAAATCGGAAAAACTATTTTCCAATCGGTTTTACCCGTTTTGCAAACGGGTAGAACCGATTTTTCTCGGGTTTGAATCGGTTTTTCCTGATTCCAAATTGGTCAAAATTGATTCGAGACCAGAATTTTTGTTCTTCCCTTGGCTTCAGGTTTTCCAACAAAAGTGTATCTAAACTCGTTTTTCTTCTATTCTTTTTGCCAAAAACCACGTAGTCCATTAAGATTGCATATTCTGATTCCATCCACGGCCCTTTCCACATCCAACACCTTGACTAGGTCTGTAAAAGAGCCGAGTTCGAGCTAGGCTAAAAAAAAAAAAAAAAAAAAGTCAGGCCCAAGCTCGATCAAGGCTAAATATTTGGGATGAAACTCGACTCAACGAAATTATAATAGACTTGAGCTCGAGCTTGAACCATTTTGTTATAATTTATGCTAAAATATTATAAATATATAAAATATATAAAATTATATATATAGTTTCGCTCGATTGGCTCGACGAACCATCTATGTACTAATAAGTAAGCTCAAAATCGAGCTCAAGCCGTGCTTCATTTACACCCCTAGCCTTGACGAATATGCTCGGCCTCCGCCGCCGTTGTCCTGCTGGCTGGCATCCAAAGTCAGAGCTGAAATGCAAAAAAAGAACAAGTTTTGTAGGATGCAAAACAAGACAATTTATTTATTTGTGAAAAAACTGTGATTTTTCGTTATAAAAAACTAAATCAAACAATGCCTTGAAACTTGCCAAGTGACGTACGGAAGGTCCTGTTTGACGAAGACAATTATTTAATGCCAGAGATATAAATTCCAAAAAATTCAAACATAAAGATTATTATTTTTCAACCAATCGAAACTGCGATTTTGTTAGCTGTCTTGAAAAAGTTACTTGAATTTTTATCGGTCAAGCTATGCTATCAAATTAATAATTTTATCGTACTTTTAAAAAAAATAAATAAATAAAAGTGAGATTGGTTACCCATATTATTAATGCATAAAAGAAAGCATAAAAAATAAAATGGGAAAGGCCTAAGACAAGTGGCTATGCAAACATCATCGGAATTAGCGAGTAAGCTTTCTATAATCTACTCGTGCTTGTTTTCGTAATGCATAGTCATACTTTTAACAAAAGGTGTTTATCCACTTTACTGTACGTAATTTAATTTTTTTTTCATGTACTCTTAATTAATAATGTGGATAACCTAATCCACATTTTGCTTTCCAAAGGAACAAAAAAAAACCTTCCAGTACTTGCACATTACATGCACGTGCATATATCAAGCCGAACACATACATGCAATCCAAACAAATTTTTGTAAGGAGACTTGAGAGTAAATAAATTGAGATGGATGTGTTTTAAAATATTAAAACTTAAGTAACAAAAAACTAACAAGCAAAAGAAAGATCTTCTCTCTGTTTCCAGAGAGATCTTGACATGAAGAAAGCATTAATTAGACCAAGGAATCCAAGTATGGTTAAACTCAATTTTGATTCTTGATGACTTGTTAAGATGTGTTTGCTGCTGGTGGAAAATCACAAACAGAGACTCTTTTGATTGATTATTATTGTAATGTCAATTGATAATACACATTAAATAGTTGGATATATAATGCTATGAGACCATAATTGACTTCATAACTCCTAAATAGTTAACAGTTATGTTCAAATTAAAGTTTCTCTTGCATGTGAAATTAGCTTCTTCTGTTTTCTAATCTTTTTAATAATCTAAAATGATATAAACTTAATCTTGCTATGTGCCAGCAATTGACATTCCCAGACATAGATAAATTTCTTATGAATTGTATATGTGTATCAAGTTAAAACTCCTCAAGGGTAAGCAAAAAGCAGTTTAGAAACCGTAGAATTCCAAGAAACAAGAACAATCAACTTCTTTAACTTATATTATTACATTTCAATTATATATCTATTCTGGACAATAGAAATAGGATGAATCGTAAACATATTAACAACAAAAATGAGAAAAAAATTATTAACAAGTGAGATAATTATCTAAAGATGTACCGAACTGCATTTAAAAGTGAAGAAGTAACATCGATCCCATGCAATGAACAATTATTCTGCGCATCTTCTGCACCATTATATTGTTAAAACTGTGAGATGTAAAAATCCTATGTGTGCCGTTTCATGTTATCTCCCCAGTGTATTCATTTCAGAAAACATGATAATTTCTATCATTCAAATTTACTAATATTTAGTTCATTGCGCGTGGCACACACTGATGAGTGTCTTTTAGTTGTTTTATTTTAGCGTCTCTTAGGTGCTTTTCACGGGTATATTTATTGTTTTATGAAGCCAAGAGCAGGTGTTTAGAGACTGAGTCAAGAAGGAAAGGAGTGAGCTAAAAGAAGGAAAAAAGGGGTCCGTTTGAGCAAAAGGAAGGTAGCAGCAGGAAATGGGCAGCCATGGAGAAATTTCAGTTGTTACCGTAGTGAATCAAGAGGCAAAATTCCAGCAGCCGTAAAATTGGAGAATTATCTCGTATGGAAGTAATTGCTGGAAATAAGGGAAGAGAGAAGTAAATATTCAGTTTCCTTACTTGAAGAAACTTGTGATAAGGAAGGAAAATCAAAGGGATAAGGAAGAAATTCAAAATACTGATTTGTAGGGATATAATTGATGAAGATATTATGCTGATTGGAAGGAAGTTAATTGCTGGAAATATTCTTGGGAGATTTGGAGGATTATACTACTTCCTATTTTAGAGCCATTGTTATCTAGTATAAATAGGGGAGCCTTTGAGGCATTCAACATTCAACATTCAGCTTTTAACTTTTAGTTTCACACGTTAGTTTTAGCTTTTTTTCCATCAAGAGTTCTCTTTAGTTCTTAGTTCTCTTTTGTTCAGCTTATCTCCTTTGAAGCTTTTGATACAATCTTTAGTTTTATTTAGTTCTTCTTTAAGTTTTTTAAATAGTTTTATATCAGTTTTTCCTTCGTTTCTCGTTCTGGGATTAAGGATAAATCGGTACAATAAAGTTTGGAATTGTTTCTTGTTGCTGAATTGTTATCGTTCAAGCCTCTATTTGCCCAAACGGAGGGTTGGTTCAGACCTGCAATTATTAATAAGTTCCATTTCTTTTCCTTCTTCTTTGTTGCTTCATCCTATGGATTTTACATTAAATATGTGTGTATTTGCCATGACTATGAGTAACTAAACTCTTTTATTCCGGCATTATGTGATGAAGTAGATCTATGCATGTATGAAACATAGGATTAATATTGGTTCAAGTTCTTGTATTCTTATTTATCTTGTGCACATAAGTCTAAATGCTAGATTTAATTAAAGTCTGATCAACTTTTGTTTAATCCGGTAAAGTCAACTAGCGACAAACCTACCGTCGGGTAGTACAAGATAAATAGGTAACAACTTCTAAAGTTAACCCAATAGAAGTGTTAGTGTTGGGTCCTCCTGGTAATTAATGCTACTAATTATATTAATAGGTGTCGTAGGGAACCCACGGCCTGTTAGTTTGGTTAGTTAGAGAGGTAGTCATGTCGTATGGAGCCCATGGCGATTACCGACACACTAAGGGGGGATTTGGTTATGTCGTAGGGAGCCCACGGTAACCAATAACCAGCCGATACATTGTTCTTGGATTTATTTGTGACGTTAATGATTGCATGCATAGATTGATTTGATTCATATAATGTTGGAATACTCTTTTAAGTGATAATTTATTTGTTCTTGTGAAGTTTTAGTTTTTTATAAGTGACAAATTTTAAAGGTCTGTCTGAGACACAAAGGTGATTGCAAATCAAACCATTTTTCAAATCGATAGGAATATGAGAGTTTAAGTCAGCTGTTTCTTGCGAATCGACCATACTTTCTATACTATTTGTAGTAATTTCTTTCAGGTTTAAGCACTAATTTTTGTGCATTTTGGTAGCCTCACGACGGGCTCTATCACACACACACCTTGTTGTACGGTTTAGGCTTTACTTCCTTCCCTAGCTACTAGTAGAATTTTTATTCGGAAACACATATAATCAAAGAATTTAGGGTATCCTAATGTTTTTTTTATAATTTTCCTTCAAAGTTCAGTATGTGAAAGTTCAGAATACGTTTTTAAAAAATAGGCACCTTTTTGGAAACAGTATGTGAAAGGTTTTGAAAAATGAAAATTTCCGCCCAAATAAATTTACAACAGGATTCTTCTCTATGAGAACGACAATGCCCTCTATACTAGTGATTATGATGATGGTGAACTTGAAATGAATGTTTGCAGTACATCAAAATAAAAAAAGCAGCCAAAAATTTGGAAAATCTGTCCCTAAACATATTGATAAACGAGGTAGGGCATCCTTCTTTGCCTCAACTACTCTGAATTCAAGTCCTTTGTTTTCCGTAGAATACCTTGAAAGTAGCATGCCTTAACAGTCTTCTGTATCTGAGTTGTTCCATAACTTGCAGAATGATTCTTTATAACCGTAGGTGCAAACTTTACTTTTGCAGGGACCGATTCAGGACGATTATGATCATGATATAAGGGTAGCTTTTGAATTGTATTTCAATAAAGATATAAAGGAGAAGTCTTGCAAAATAACAAGTGCCATGTACGTGCATAGAAAACAATATTTTTGTGAGTAGGAGTCTTACAAGAAACAAAAAAAATAAAATTGGCGGAGGATGGTTACATTTGTTATAAATTTATCCAATTTTAATACTTATTTTACTTATAATAACTATACAGATATATATTTATTTTCAAGAAAAAATTCTCATGTCCTCGCACGTAAATGCACGTGCATGTTTAAAGAACAGCACGTACACATGCAACCCAAACCAAGTTCTGTGAGGAAATTTGACGTGGAGGAAAATATGTGTTTTTAAGTATTGAAAATGAAATAATGAAGAATAAACACCAGACAAATTTTTGTGAATAATTAAGTTACATTAATTTAAGGTCGTAGAACAGGCTGCTGAGATGAACGGGACAAAATATTTTGGGGAAGAGATTACTGAAAATGAGTGTTTCGAGACTCGGAAAGCTCAGCGAGCTGGAAGAAATCTGCAGAAATGCGTCTGTTGCTTAAAGAGGGTAATGTTGTTGGTGATGGGTCGATGGAGAACTTCGATAACTTCACCACAATCGCCGTTAATAATGCTGCTGCTGTTGTTCTAGTGGTTCCAGCCGACTAGACTACAAGTGGCGGCGGAGGCGGCGGCGGTGGTGGTGGTTATGGTGGAGATAAGGAGATCAGGAAAGAGCGGAGGAGGATGAGGGAGGAGATGAATTCAATGGTTGCTTTCATTGAGGGGGCTAATTCGTCAGCTCACGGAGAACCAGGAGTCTCCACAAAAAGTTCAGGGCCGCGATTGGAAAGCTGGACGAGGAGAGGAAAGCCAGGGAGTAGGAGTGGTGGCGGAAGGAGTCCGAGAGGTTTGAACAACCAGGAGGTTAGAAACAGAGATCAAAACAAAACAATTAATTGAACAGTACTAGCACTTAAAGTGCACACAACAGCAACAAAACGAGAACGAATATTTCCCTAGGGTTCTGACATAATTTGAATCCAATGACGTGAACACGCACAAAAGAAGAAAATGATCGAGCAGAGACCTTAGGCTTTAGAATCTGAGCGGCAAAAATCTTGACGTCCGAAGCTGTTGGTAGTGGAAATTGAAAGAATGTGACCGTGCAGCGTGCGTGAGTCCGTGACCATCCTATTTGAAAGGTAGAAAAAATTAATATGATTTTTCCCCAAAAACATGAATTTTTTTAATGGACTTGTTAACACGTTCAATGTAGAGGGTTGAATAAACAACAGAAACATCCATACATTTTAACCACCACCTAGAAGCGGAAATTAACTACGAAGCAAGATATAGACAAACTGACCAAATAAGTTCTACGTTCTACTTTTACACGCCTTAAATTTCAAGTTACAAATCTTTCTCCCAAATCTATATTTCTACTTTTATTTTCTGCAAAAATTTCATTTTTCTTATAGTTCTTAAGTCTTGAAGATTCCCAACATATTCTTCAAAAAGATAACGACATGTTAAATATCCCAAACCTCGGCCCATAAATACCACCTCACTGCACTTTATCTCACCGGCCCTAAACGGTGCTTGCTTATTAGTTGGTATCCTCTACTGTTTCTCTGTAACTTTTTCCTGCCTATTGAGTTTATTAGATTGCATAATGGGAACTCCTTTCAACGGAAACAACGTTGGTGCGGTGGCAAAGCTTCTGGGGGTGACGACCGCCCTTTCTGAAACACCTTCATGGCAACATTTACCTCGATCCTGTAGCGACTCTAATTTCTCCACTAAGTTTGTGCATCTCTTCAGCTGTTTTTCCTAAAATTTGTCATTAAGTATGCGGTTACTCAAGCGTCATTTCTGAAGATCGGTGATCTCTAGAATTTATTTTGTGTCAAATCAAATCACCTCATCAAATGGTCAACGCACTCATAGCTCCTTTTATTGGCTTCATATTGATTCTTTGATGAGTTAAATATTAAAAGCAAATGCACACACAAAATACAATAGTAGCACTTAAATCGCACACAACAGCAAAAAAACATGCACAGAAGAATAAGTATAGCAGGAGAGACCTTTGGCTTTTGAATGGCAAAAAACTCTACGTCGAAAGGTTGTTGCTAATATGGGAGCAGAGAATTGAAGCGGCGACCTCCCAAGCTGCAGAATTTGAAAGAGTTTGACCGTGTAGCCAGTGGCAGAATTAGGCCCCCAAGGTCATGTGGGGCAAAATTTTAGAAAAAAAATGTTACAGTATATCATATTTTTTGTGTGGAAAAATGCAAAAGTAAATATGTTTGAATTTTATTTTGGAAATTTTTAAACTCATATTTGGCTTTTCGAGACTTAAAATTTACTAAGAATACTTGTATACATTATAATAACAAATACACTTTTAATTAATCAAATACTAAATTATTGATTTTTACAGTTTGACCCTATTTTTCTTTAGTTTTGGTAGGGCAAAATCAACTAATTTACCTATCTTTTGTAATTTTTATATAATAATTGGACTATTTTTGAAAATTTGAGATTGGACTATTTTTGAAAATTTGAGGTTGGGCAATTCCTCCCCGCACCAAAAAAAAACTATTAGATCCATTTATTTGAAAAACATGAATTTTCTCTGTAGACCTGTTACCATGCACGTTCAAAGCATAGCGTTCAATAAAGACCATCACCTGGAATAGAAAATTAACTACGTAGCAAGCTATGGACAAACTGACCAAATAAGTTCTTCGTTCTGCACTCTTTGATGGTAGAATGTTTGCATCCAAATATAACCACAGCCATGCCACATTTTCTCATATTTCTAACCGACGCAATGCGATTCATTGTCCATATTCACGGTCTTTTTCTCCGCACCCATTCTTAGCAATGCTTTTGGGTCAGAATCAAGTAAAAGAAAGCAGAAAACCAAAGGAGATTGTAACTTACCATGTTTTCCTTAGTGATAACAAGGCTATTTGGGAACAGTATTCTGTCTTTGAATCTGAAAATTTCCTGGATATATAAATTGGAAATACACAAATGTTAGCACAGATATGCAGCACATTGTTATAATAGTCAATTTTAGTAAGTGAAAATTATTCTATGTCTTGTTCAAGTGTTTTCCTAACAAAATTTAGCATAGAAAAATTTAAAATTGTAATAATACAAAATTTTCTCAAGGGCAAAAGGACGAACAACAACAATAATTTCTTTATCACTCCTTACAATTTTCAACCTGAAGAACTGGGTAGAGGCAAGAACAAAATTATGCTTAGGGCACTACCACAAAAAGGTCCCGCTTCAATAGAAAGAAACCTTATTATTCAAATGCATCGAGTACTGTGCATGCTTAGTGCCATACACAAACATATATATATAATATATATATATATATATATATATGAAAGTTCATCGCATATAGAAAATCTTTGACACATAATTATTGGCGAAGTAAATTAACCATTTCCACAGGAGCCAAATTTGCCCGGGGAATAGATGCTGCAATTTCAAAGTAATTAAAATAAATTTTCAATAAATTTTTCTTTTTGAGATCAGCACAGTAGCTGCACAGTGCCAACACAACGTTACATGCACGTTCATATACCAAGTATAGCACGATTTGTAGGAAAAAATCAAAAACAGTAAGTAACAATTGGAAAATAATATTGACACCTTAAACATGTTGTTTTTATTTTCTATTTTTTTAGGTCTTTCGAATTTCATCTATTAAAATTGACAACCAACAACATTGAAATTAACTTTTCAATACAACACCACGCACAGCCTTAGCTACCTGGCCACTAAAATATTCTTGATCGGGAGGCAAGTTGAGATCCTACACCACGAACGGCAGGGAATTGAGGTCCATTTTGGGACGAGCTGCCGAAGGATCACGGACGGCTCCTTTTCCCTTATTGTCCCCGCCGGCGACTACCGCTTGAGAATGGGAGGGTCTTCAAGCCGGGAACCATCTGCATGTCTCTTCACATGCCTCGCTGGGGCTCTTCCCTCACTTAAGGTTCTATAATATGTTTCCCAATCCGACAATCCAGAAGTACTCGTCAGAACCACCGGGGGAAACCGTGATCGGTGTGGCTTTGACATCATCAGTTCCGCAGTCTGTAATGCAAGTGCTGCGGAGGCGGGGGGAAAAGAAACGGCCCTTCGCAGCACTATTCTGGAGTCAACGACCTTGACGACGCTGCTGTGGCCGTTCGTCTCGAGGTTCAGATCCTCGACCTTCACAAACACTGGCTTCAGCAATGGCGCCGCAGCCGCCTTCGACCCGCTTGCAGACATTGATCACGCTGTTGGTCGATCACCCCTATTCCTCACAATGGCGGAGCCACGCTCTTTTTTTTTTTCACTACATAGAATATGAAAAGTATCTGTATTTTGTTCCACCAAAAATTAAAATAATAGGTGTAAAAATTTATAAGAAATTATTTTGCCCTTTCAGACCTTCGGGCTTAGCTCTGCCATTGTTCTTTACTTCTGAAGGCCTCCTCTACTGTTATATAATAGAATTAAAGTTTTAATTCTATAATATGTTTGAAGTTTCTCTTTCCAGCTATCCGATTTGCTTTCTTGTTTGTTTTTAAAGTTTTATATGTTGTTTATTGTTCTGTTGCTACATTTGTATATATAACATCATGCATAGGTTTAAAATATTTCACATAAATAAGCAGTTAACATCATGCTACAAGTGTTATGTTTTTTGACCCAACAGTTGCACGTTGCATGCACGTGCATACGTCATGTATAACACAAGCTTAACTGAAACAATAAATTTTGTAAGAAAAACATTCCATATTGTCTTCTGCCTATGGTTACATAATTTTTATTATTAATTAATCCCCCACATTTTTCTCATTTTTTTAAAAATCGGGCAAAGGTACATTTTTGCCCTTAACATTTCTTGCTAGGTGCTGATTTACCCTTATAGTTTGTTTTGACTCAAAAATACCCTCAACGTTTGTAATTTGGTATAAATATGTCATTCGTGTTCAGCTCACTTGCCACATCAGACTAAAGTTGATGACATGGCCAATAATATAAAAATATAAATTCTATTTTACGAAAACCCATCCATTGAATTCCTCGTCCGGAAGAAACTTAGACAGAACCATGAACACCATCATCTACTTCTTTGCTTCGAGCTATTTTCACCTTTATGTATGACAATTGGATGAATAAGCAAACACTATGATGACATTCAATCCTGAAGCTAGCTATATCAATCAATATACATCAAGATTCCTCTAGAGCAAAGAAAGACGAAGCAGTGAAGCAAAAGTTAAACACGTGAGGTATTGATAAAAAAAGGCCAATAATCAATAGCTATTCGGTAAAACAGAGCCAGGCTTCATCAACAGGAAATAAGTCATGGTCGCGCCGTGAACTCCAACGAGAACATCACTTGAATTCAGGGATTTTCGTCAGCTCCGTCATCTTTCCCGGCCTGAGAACTATCACAAAGAATCAAATTTGCTCTCATTTTCACAAGAGCGTTCTCGTTCGTAATTTATCTGGACCATTTTATCTTGAAATAATGGCTAGTTTCTGTTTTGGGTTCTTGATCGATTTAGTATTTTCCTCTTCCACCCGAATCAGGCCTTTTATCCTTGGCCAATAAGCTAAGTCTAGAATGCTTCGGAAATCTGAAATAGTCTTGTTTCCTTCCATTAGAGAAGGATCGATGGCGAGCTCGTCGTGAATTTTTAGGCCGACGGTTTCTTCAGAGAAGCAATGGGATCCATTTTGTCCAACGAAATCAATCAGATAATTCGAGAGTCTTGGAAATAACATCACCGTATTTCTTTATCCACCAGAAATACAAATCAAGAACGACAAACATGACTTTCCTATCGCGGAGCCGTGGGGGTTCTTTTTTTTTATGGACGACCGATTTCAGGAATCCAGGTGGAGGGGTTTGTGTTAGAAGAGTTTAGCCATATCATTAATTTAAGTGTGATGTGGCAGTTGAGATGGATGGGAAGGGTACAATTATACCATATTATAAGCGTTGAGGGTATTTTTGAGCCCAAGAAAACTATAAGGCTAAATTTGCACCTAGAGAGAAATATTAAGGGTAAAAATGCACCTTTGACCTTTTTAAATCAAATGGTGGATCTTTTTTTTTTTTTTTTTTTAATAAGATTGATGCTAAAATTCATTCAATCAGCATTGACTTGTTAATCTGATGATAAATTATTTTTAAACCTAGACCACATGGGACACTATATACCAGTGTTTTCAAACCCGATTCAGAGCAGTAGGTCGGACCAGTTCGGCCTAGACTCGAATTACAAGCTGGTCCGGGCTCTTCCTTAAAACCAACAAGAACCAGTCAAAGTCAAGGTCAACCCAAAAACGAGATTGAACCAGTTGACCCAAGTTTTTCTATATTCATTTTTTTAGGGTTCTTTTCGTCCCCCCCTTTTTTTTTTTTTTTTTTCCCTCTTTCTCTTCCTAATTTTTATTCTTTTCTATGTTTCTTTCTTTTTCATATGTTTTCAAGTAAAAAAATTCAAACTTTTGTACTTTTAGACTAGTACTTTGCATGTTTCATAATTTAACCCATAATTCAACTATTTTTCTTATAAACCTTATTTTTATTTTTTATTTCTTATTATTATATGTTCATTATTATTTTTTTTACTTTTAATTGAATAGATTTTAGAGGGCTCCGAACAATAAAGACTGATACTGATATTTTAAAATTTATTTTCTCTTAAATTTATAGTTTCAAATTATGATATGGATGCTGTTTTTTAATTATTAATTACTTTAAACATCATCTCACACTTATATTTATTTGTATATTGTAATTTACGAAGTAGTAATACATTTATAATATAAAATTATTTATGACATCATGCAGTTCTTTTATCCATTCCAACCGGGTTTGACCCGTTGGGAAACTCAAAGTAACAATTAATAAAATCCGACAAACCTACAATAAGAATTGAAACATCAATAACATATGTTATTTCAATAACACAAAAACAAATTAAAAAAACAAAAAAGGGGATGTAGCTCAAATGGTAGAGTGCTCGCTTTGCATGCGAGAGGCACGGGGTTCAATCCCCCGCATCTCCATTTCTTTGTTTTCCTCAGACTTATTTTTTACCCAAATTTGAATAGAGGGCACCCATGTCCACCAAATTAAAAATCTTGAAAACCAAGTTTTGACTGAAGAGAAACACAAGGTTGGCCTTGTCTAAAAAAATATAGTAGAAATATTATAAAAGAAGGAAGAAGAAGATTTAGACAAAGATTAGATCAAAGAGAGAAATGAATAAAGCCCATTCATGAAAAAAAAAAAAAAAAAAAAAACCAATGTACACAACTAAAGAAAACAAACTAGAAAATTTTGAAACATGGCCACTAAACCTTACACTGGGAAATTGATATAAATTGAATTTTATTGAATAATGATACAACAGAACATGAAGTTTGAATTGGGAGGATAATTGTTTTATAGAATATAAAATTGAAATTTTGATCACCATATATGTTCAAAAATGTTGATCACCTTGTGTTAATCCCATATTTCAATGTTGATCAACATTGGAATGTTGACCATTTAACCGCTTAAGTGGAACGACGTCGTTCCACTTAAGCGGTAAAAATTATATGTAAAAAAAAGGTTTATGTGGAACGACATAAAAAGAAAAAAAAAAAAAGAAAAAAAAAAAGGAAAAACGCCTGAAAGAAAAAACAGGCGGGGTCTTCTTCCTCAGCCCAGCAGCACCGGTCTCTAATTGCAATTTGCATCGGAGGCGGCCAGGGGTGGTGCTAATAGGTAGTAGTAGTACTACCCTCAGCCCCTGGAGGAAGGCGGGGTGTCGGCACCGGGCTGCCCAGCCTTGGTTCCGCCACTGACTTCATCCTTTTCACGGCTTGAACCTTTGCCTTGCTCCTAAGGTTGCTTTCTCCTTGGATCCTCCGGTGGAAGCTGCAGTGCCGTCGCTACGGTTGCCCAAACATGTATGCTTGTTTTCCTTGATGGCCGTTCAATCTTTTGTTTCTTGAGGGCTGGCTGAGGAAGCTGCCCACGATCACGTTCACGAAGATTATAACTAACCCTAGAATGAGACCCGTTTGCGTTGGAGCTCAAAACTGGAAACTGGAAAACGGTGATAGGGCAAAAAATGCATTAATGAGATTTAAGAGTGGTTTTGCTGATAAAATATTCTATTACAAAGTGGACTCATCTAATGGAACGGAGGGAGTAATATAATATCCAAATTGTATCCTTGTTATAGCTTTGGAGGTTTTTCCGATAGAATTTTGACCACTTTCTTCAAATTAGCATGTTTTGTGTGAAGATTCTATCGAAAAAAATTGAGATATTAGAAAAGATGAAATAAAAAAGGGGAATCGTAAAAAATAAACAGATTTGAGATCTGTTCAGCATAATTGTGAGTTTTATATTTCTAATAGAAATTTTTTATTTTTTAAAAGTAAATAAATATATAGAGAAAAAAATTACAACATTTAAGAGTACTAATTAAATTTCTCTTTGATAAATCAATTCATCACTTAAATTAGATTAATTAAGTGTTAACAGGTTAAGTTTATTTAATTTAATTTTATAATTTTTATATTTTAAAACTTTATCAATTCAATAATTTAAAAATTAATTAACTTTGCAACCATGCAAAGATAAAATATATATTGTTATCTATATTTTAAACTTATTTAAAAAAAATATAACTATATTCAATGCTAAAAATAAAATAATTTCTTTTTCTTCAATAATATAATAAGATTGAATCTTTAGACTTGAGTGAATTTTTTAAATTTCAGACATCAGCCATAAATTTTAGATATTAAATTTTAGTTTTTATCAGATAAAGTAATTTAAAGAATCTAAATCTCAAATTTAAGGCTAGAGACTTCACTTTTCAAATTTTGGTTTTATCAGACAAAACATAAGAGTAAAGATGACAATTTAATTTTTTTCCATATAAATTTATCTAGAACTACTCCTTTTGGGAAAGAGGGGGAGTAAAATCTTTGTGCTTCAAATCAATGGCAACAAACAACGTGGTTAAAGATAGGTCGAGGCCCTCTATTTCTGCATCTTTTCCCCCAAAAACATTGTGCTTTAATTGGTGCTTTAATTTACCTTTTAAGCCATATCAGCCTAATTGGCATGTCGAATTTATGCATGCAATATCTAATTATCCACTTTTATTATTTTTAAAATAACATCCCATTTCGTGATCCAAACATTATATGTGGGAACACATGTTCATGATCCTTTATTAAAAACTGTATAAACATTATATGCGGGAACACAGGTTCATGATTTAATTCTATACAAAAAACATAACTACTCATTGGTGCCTTTAATGGAAACTTGTTTTAATTTTTTTTATAATTTATTGATTTTTTCAATCACTCAATTACTCCTACCAATATCTACTTGAGCCTAGACATCGATGTTGATTACTATTTCTTTTTTTCTAAAGAAATCCAAGTAAAAATTATTTAATAGGATTGGTAATTTGACTTATAACTCGCTTGGGTCAATTCACCCCATCCACCATTTTAACTAATCAAGCTGTACCCAACATGTCACACAGCCCATAAAATAAAATTAACTAGGAGTAATTGGGTTGGACCCAATATGTTCACTATAGAATACATTTACGGGATATTTAAAAGTAAAAATCACATTAAATTTAGGAGAATATTTTTTTAACAAAAAATAGAGGGTCGACTTGCAACTCAAATGACTCATGACCCAATAGCTCATGGAGTGATCTAACTCATCCATTCGAAAATTAAGATATATTTTAAAACATAAAAATCACATTAAAAAAATTATGTTAGATAAATCAGGTATATGCTACATTAGATATACATATCTTTGATCATATACATACCATAATGATAAATAAAGGCGGAAACCCCTTGTATAGGTTGGGCGTTCCTGCGCACCCGGCATCCTGCAAGAAAAGGCTATTCTTGCCTGCTCCGCTACTAAACTCACTTGGAGAAAGCAACTCGGTCTACCGAAGAGACAGGACAAAAAGTATAGGAAGATATCAACCATGGATGGAAGGTCTCCTGTAAGCCAGAAGGTCCTACTAAGTGGTCTAAGTCGAATCCCTTCCTTGAATGGGAAAGCTTTCATATAATGCCTTTGTTCGTACCGGACTCTTTGACTTGGTTGGGACTGTAAATAATTATTCTTAATTCCAAATTTATGTCTGGCAAGAAATAGCACTGAAGTTGATTATTCATCAATATTGCTACATTTGGTGCAAGGACGAGTGCACTTCTGATGTCTCCATGGGAGAAATTAATAGATAAATTAGCTGTATTCATAAAAATAGTGCAGCAAACCAATTGATGTATCAGTATTCATATTTATAGGCCTTCTACATGTACATCACTTTCCTCCTAAAATAGCACATTATCCCCTGAATGTACATCATTGTACCGTCTTAGTGGTGCATCCGATAGATTGAATAATTTCTGATCCATGGGTGATCAGACGAGGAATGAAATCACAAAATAAGTATGACCTTTTTTTAATAGTATTAACTAAATGTTTGCACAAAAATAGTTGATGGTCAAATGTTTACTATTCCTAAAAATATCTACACTCTTGGATTGCATTCCTACATATAGCATTCTATAAATACGAGAATGAAAACCCAGAATAAACAGATAAAGTAAACAGCCTTGAAAGAAAGAAAATGGAAGCAATATGGTTTTTTTCATTCTTAGTTCTCCCAATCACTACAAACAAAAAGGCCTTTGGTGACCAGGCCGAAATTGGTCACCAAAGGCTTAAATCTGGTCACCAAAGCATTTGGTGACCAAAAAAGCTTCGTCACCGAGTGGTCACTGAAGCTCGGTCACCAAAGGGTCAGTGACCAACCAAAAAAGGGTTGGTCACCGAAGGATATCTTTGGTGACCAAAACCGAGTCACCAATTTGTGACCAACTTATTATAGTCACCAATATGGTCACCAAAGGGACTCGATTTGGTCACCAAAGGTATACCTTAACTACCAATAATATGGTCGCCAACATTCATTAGTGACCATATTTTCTGGTCACCAACTACTCACCAAAGGAAAGGATGTGGTAACCAAATATGCAAACTTTAGCATCATGGTCAACGCAGTTGGGTGAAGGCATTGGTGACCATAAATTTGGTTACCACATTTTGGTGACCAAATATTTTAGTCAACGGAGGACCATAGTTGGAAAGTTCGGTGACCAGAACTTTTGGTCACCAAAAGGCGTGTAGGAATATTTTTGGTGACGACTTTAATGAGTAATTATTTTGGTAACCATTTATGTGATTATTAAGTTATGGTGATTGAAAAGTCATGACTAAGAGTGTAGTGGTGACCAAATTTGTAGTCATCAAAGGCAAATTCAATCACAGCATGATGTGGTGACCACATTAGGACACATTACATGGTCACCAATTGTAAGTGATAATGACCAATAATTTAGTTTGATACCTAATGTTAAACACATAAATTGAAGTTGGATAAAAGTAATTTTTAACTATACAACCAGATGGTAACAACAATAATAATAAAATAAGATGTTTAGCCAACATTAACTACTAATATTATACACAATCATAATTTGCAAAGCATACAACTTTGAATAGATAGACCATTTCATATGCCACAAAATCAAAAATATTGTGGGAAGGCTGAACACCCTCAAAAACAGAATAGAATGTTCAGCCATATAGAATTGTATATGTTTTATCAAACTAAGATTACTGATCTTATACGAACATCTATAACTGAATCCTGAAGATGCCACATAAGCAAAAAATATTGTGGCAGGCCTGAATATTCCCTAAAAGTATCTAGTAGATTCAGCCATACAAAAGAATATCCTATATGCTAAAAGTTTTCTAGTTATACTAAGATTCTAAATATTAAACAAAAAGCTATAGCTGCATAACAAAAAGTAGGTTGAACTAGTACCAAAATAAGATCCAAAAGAACTAGATACTTCAAGTTAAACTATATATATAAGCATCATAGAATAACCCGTTCAACCAACATCATATCACCTAATAGCACTGTACACAGGAGTCAACCATCTCCTTGATATAATGAAGCAGGATTCACACTACTACAAAAATGACTTTTAATGGCGGTTTTTAAGGGCTTTTAACTGCGGTTTTTGACCTTTTTGAACCGCCATCTATCCGGCAGCCGTAGAAAGTTTACGGACTTTCTACAGCGGTTCGTGGGGACTTTCTACGGCGGTTGGGAAGAAACCGCCGTAGAAAGTCCCCACTTTCTATGGCAGTTGGGACAACCCGCCATAGAAAGTCCATCTTTCTACGGCTGTTCTTCCCAGCCGCCGTAAAAAGTCCAAGACATTCAAACCCAAACCGTGATAGAAAGTGAGGAATTTCTCTGGTTTAAAGCAAAACCTGCTGCTAAAAGTTTAAAATTAATACAAAATATCACCAAGATACAAGTTGAAATCACTATTATATTACAGGGGCATAGCCAAAACAATTTGTACAACTATAATATCAACAAGTTTCATTACTATCAAAACAACCATCAAATACGGCTAATGCTCCACAATATAACTAGCGCATATTTTTCTCATAGCATCTATATCCACATTGCTTAATGGAGTGTGGTCGATCTTGAAGTACTGCAACAAAGTATAAATTCAAATGTAATTGAGTAGCAAAATGAAAGACAATCAAATAAGTTATGAAAAATCAAATACCTTTTCGAGTGCCAATGTGTCGGATTTCATTGCGATGTGGTACATATAATGCATGACATAGTAGCCACACTCCCAGGTAGACTTTTGTTTTTTATGCTAATAAATATTATTATACGAGTTAGAAGATCATACAATTGTATACAACACAACGTTGAATAAAAAATTCAATAAGAACAAATTTTACCTTAACTACTATCCATTCAGGTTGCATATGCGCATTTCTCGGCAATCCTAGGAAAGCTTGATAATTAAACATCACCGTATAAAAAATGAATGAGGAATGAAAATAATTAGCAACATAGGTATATATGATTGGCATTAGAAATTATATTTGCAATCTAATATTAGTTATTATAACTCAGTCGTCTATAAGAACCATCTAGTTGAAGAACCATCTCCATTGCCATTTCCCTCATCACTATGCTCGTCATTGCGTTTTCTTTTTCGGGCCATTAGCTTATCTTAAACTTTCCGTAAAGACAAAGAGAAAACAAGATAACATCTTTTCATTTCAAGAAAGCTTTAATTTCAAAACCCAAGCACCATTGAACACTTTAAAGCAAAGGAGACAAAAAAAAGAATGCTTGGAATGGTTAAATTTAAAAGGCAATTTACATTTCGCAACTTCAACTAATGATAACTAGCATTTCACTCATTTCTACTAAAAGATAAAAACCAAATAGAGTAAGAACGGTAAAAGCTTGAAGGAGAAGTTCACTTATTTTAAACTCTCCTTTCCTAAAACAAGACAAGCTACACTCAAAAGGTACTTTGTACTTTTGCAATAAAGAAGCTTTAAATTGATGCAAATATATCTTTAATTTCAAAAGATAAGGGGCATTCAAGACATGAAACCAAAGGAGGAACAAAGCTTCAACTCAAGCACCAAGCATTTTCCTCATTAGCACTAAAGGAGGAACACTAAATCGCCTAAGGTAAAAGATTTAAGGAGAAGTGATATTTCACACTCAACATTTATAAAAAAATGACCCTCATCACGGAGAACAACTCACAAAGCATATTTCACTCATTTCAAACAAAGATAAGGGAAAGCGAGGAGGAGAAAGTGTTATTTGCAATACACAAGGGCCATTATCCAATTTAAACCAAAGGAGCCCCAAAAAAGTGGACTTAGAAAGGGTAAAATTGATAAAGCACTTGACATTTCACAACTTCAACTCATGAGAACAATCATTTCACTCATTTCTACTAAAGGATAAAAACAAAATATAGTAATAAAGGTAAAAGCTTTAAGGAGAAGTTCACTCATTTTAAACTCTCATTTCCTAAAACAAGACAAGCTACACTCAAAAGGTACTTTGTGCTTTTGCAATAAAGAAGCTTTAAATTGATGCAAATATATCTTTAATTTCAAAAGATAAGGGGCACTCAAGACATGAAACCAAAGGAGGAACAATTCAACCACCAAGCATTTTCCTCATTATCACTAAAGGAGGAACACTAAATTGCCTAAGGTAAAAAATTTAAGGAGAAGTAATATTTCACACTCTACATTTATAAAAAAAATGACCCTCATCACGGAGAACGACTCACAAAGCATATTTCACTCATTTCAAACAAAGATAAGGGAAAGCGAGGAGGAGAAAGTGGTATTTGCAATACTCAAGGGCCATTATCCAATTTAAACCAAAGGAGCCCCAAAAAAGTGGACTTAGAAAGGGTAAAATTGATAAAGCACTTGACATTTCACAACTTCAACTCATGAGAACAATCATTTCACTCATTTCTACTAAAGGATAAAAACAAAATATAGTAAGAAAGGTAAAAACTTTAAGGAGAAGTTCACTCATTTTAAACTCTCCTTCCCTAAAACACGACAAGCTACACTCAAAAGGTACTTTGTGCTTTTGCAATAAAGAAGCTTTAAATTGATGCAAAGATAGCTTTAATTTCAAAAGATAAGGGGCATTCAAGATTTTAAACCAAAGAAGCCCCAGAAAAGGAACCCTATAAAGCTTAAATTTCATAACTTTAACTCAACCACCAAGCATTTTCCTCATTATCACTAAAGGAGGAACACTAAATCGCCTAAGAACCGAAATCAAACACCAATGTTCTCAAATTAATCAAGCAAAACCGAAATCAAACACCAAAGTTCTCATCTTAATGAAGCAAAACCGAATTGAAAAGGTACTTAAATGAAATCAGAATCAAACACCTACGTTCTCAACTTACTCAAAACCAAACACGAAATTCAACAACCAAACCAATTCAACCACCAATCGAGCAAACCCAAAACAATCCAAGCATTCATCACTATCAACAAACCCGAAAGCAACATTGTGAAAAAAAACCCTAGTCCAATCGCAAGTAAAAAAAGGAAGGTAAAATTTCAAAAGCTTTAAAATGCAAGCATAGAAGTCGGCTAAACCTTATGTAGGATTGCAATCCTATAACCAAGGGACCCTATAGCCGAAAATATTGTTGGGGAAAATGGAAGAAATGGGCGCCATGTTCCGCGACACCTACAGCTCGGACCTTGGTGAGCTAGGTCTGAGCAGCAACGCCAAACAGCCACTAGGAAGCGAGGGTGACGGTCGGACGTCTGCGGGTGGCACAGGCGACGGCTCCTGGGCGAAGAAAATGAAGACGGGTCGGGAGAGGGGAGAGGAAAACAGGGGACTGTAGGGGAAAGCAGGGGAAAGATGGGAAAATTAGAGAATTAGACCGCCTAATTTGAATTTAGACCCAACAAACATTCTACGGCGGGTCAAAAAAAAACCGCCGTAGAAAATACATTCTACGGCAGTTTAAATTGAAACCGCAGTAGAAACCTTTCTACGGCATTTCTAAGGCGGTTTCAATTTAAACCACTGTAGAATATATTTTCTAAGGCGGTTTTTTTTTGACCCGCCGTAGAATGGTTGTTTCTACGGCAGTTTTTTTTTACGCGCCGTTGAAAAGTGGAAAAATTAAAGCCAATTCCCGCTTGCGCATATGTTCCTATTAATTTCTATTTTTTTTCCTTTTTATAAATTAACCCCACAATTTTGTAAATATAATATTAAATACCTAATTTACATTATATTTATTAATTATGTACAGAAGCTCGCCTTTTATGAAACATTTAATAATTAAATTTCAAATTTTCCCGTGAACCATTCCACTGAAAAAATTTCATGTACTGTTACATAATAACTATAGGAAAACCTCAAAATTAATAAATTTTGTAAAAGTATATGTAAGCTTCGATAAAGTAATAAGCTTCATTATATTTATAAATTTTCTGCGTTTTCGACTTGGGCGTGTATATCTAGTGCAACCGTTGTATGGAGGCTTCTCATTGTCACCCAAAAGTGAAGCAAGAACTTTTGGTTTATCAGCAAAATTCTCGGCCACATCCTCAATCATGTCATCTAATCGATCTCTCGTAATCCCATCATCTCCTTTTGCATGAGATTTTCTTTGCTTAGAAAAACTATCACTACTTTCACCATGGCAAATCCACAATTTATAAGAAGGATCAAATCCATTCCGATATAAATGGAATCTTATTGTATCAGAGTTATCAAACCGCGCACCATTTTTACTAGCTTTACACGGACAATGGACGTACTTTGTATTTTTATAAGCCAATTCAATGAAATTCTCAACTTCTTTCGCATACAAATCGGAGGTCCGATCACCATACAACAATATATTTCGATCCATGCATAACTGACACCTTGAAATAATTAAAAAACCAAATAATAATTCAACAAACAATGTAGAAAGTATCAAGTTGCATGCTTGTCTTAGCACATGTCATACTAATGTTACTTATATAATCAAAACTAATATAATATCTCAATGAAAAAAATAATGCATAACCAACACATGCATAATAGATATAATCAAATGAAGAAGAACCCATAAGTTTTTCATTTATGTATTTTATCAAACACATGCAATGCATAAAAAAATAATACACACTCTAAGTAGTGCTAATTATATGAACATCATCCAATAAAACCAAACACTATAAATCATATCACATCACCAACAAACTACATAGTATAACTAAATAGGGTTCCACAATACTAAGGTTCACCATATATATGGATTGTAACTTTAATTTTCACTCTACCATGAATAAAAATAAATTCAATATACACATATCTAATGTACAAGAATAAGCAATTACTGAGAAATTTTAGAAGTTTCTAACCTTAAAGTGGTAAATTTTAGCTTCAAATGACGATTCTTTACATCAAACGTGTAAAACCGTAGTAGAAATTTGGAGAAGAAGACTTTTGGCCGTGATATGGAGATACACATTGTTATTTAGGGTTAAATACATCAATACGACTGCGGTTTATTTGAACCGCCGTAGAAAGTAGGGACTTTCTATGGTGGTTTGCTTATAACCGCCGTAGAAAGTCCCTTCCTACGGCGGTTTATTTTAAAACCGCCGTAGAAAGCCCGTATTTCTTTTATAACGGCGTTTTCTCTTTTTCGCCGTTAAACCACAGCCGTTAAAGCTCTATTTTGTAGTAGTGTCACTATTTAGTAAAGTTATAACCATTAAACCAATACGGAGTGAAAGTACATAGAAAGACACAAATATTTCAATCTATGCAACCAAAAATTGAACACCATGAACCAAGGTGAAAAATGAAAGAACCCTATCACCTATATGGCTAATTTCAACTACACACAAGAAAATTAAAAAAACAAGAAAAAATGTGCAGGAGTAATCCAGTGTACAGAACTAAGAAAGAGTCAAATTCTTAAACTAGTACAAAACAAAAATAAAGGAAATGAGCAAGTCGTTGACGAATAGTTCCAGCTTCCAAACTTAACTTCAATAGGAGATATAAGAACAAATAAATCATTCGTGAAGGATAATATATAAAAAAGACAATACAAGAAATAAGATTTCTAAAGTACTAGTAATGTATAGATGCACTTACATCTTCATCAGAGGAAGATGCTATTCCAACTTCATTAGATTCCTCTTCCATGTCTTCACAAGCTTGCTTATTTTCCCTTTTACCCATCTTAGCCAACACAAGTCTACATTTGCTTCAAGTTGTCCTTCAATGCATGCATTCTTGACGTAGTTTGACATTCTCTGCTTTAGCTGTAACTCTCTTTTTTTTCTCAGACTCATCCTCTAGCATAAGTTTCTCAAAAAAAAAATTTTATTTTCCTTTACTCTTTGGTTGCCTTGGAAGTTTACCAACTACTTTTAAGACAATTTCAGCTGGTGAGGCAGAAGATGTAGCCTCCTTATTTCTCATTACACCCTAGAAGGTGAAATAATTTATTAAATCATGACATACGAATCGTATGAACCCATAATGAACTTAAATGCCAAAAAAATATTGTCATACCAAAAGTTTCTAAGAGTGCTCATTTCTCATCTTGCCCTGGCATTCGGAAAAATGAAGAAATTCCCTTTGATCAATGTATGACATTTCAATGCCTTTATCTTTCTATCATGAGTGAGTAATCCCATTAAACATTGAAAAAATAATCTTGCCATATATATGGAAAAACAAGATTAAAACACCCAATTTTATGTTGCGTCATGTACCAACCATTTTAGTTGCATGTCGTGCCATAGAAACTGAGCCACTTGCAGGAGGAGTATTATTTTTTGCGCTATTTTCCTTGTTCTTTGCGCTCCTAATCTATAAAAACAATCAATGTATAAAGTTTAGTATACTAGGGGCGTTACAAGATGCTTGGGGGAGCTTCATAGTATATAAAAAAAGATTAGCAGTCAAGGAAAATGAATAAAACATAATTAAGTAAATAGAAACTTTATAAACCAAAGGTAAATGGTATATTTTGATTAGACTAACCAAGAACCTTACAAACACATTCATAATATAAAATAAGAAATAACTACGAACTTTGATAAAATCACAATAACCAAACCAAAATCATATGAATGTGAGCAAAACATATAACATAATTAGCAACATGTGGATAATCCATAGCTCCAAATGCCTATACAATTGGCATTAAACATGTTGGAAAAACTGTCTTAATCGTCACTATTGCCAAGCCATAATTCCTCTTCACTATCAGAAGACTGAGAATATATTGAGTCTGAATCTCCATTAGCATCATTTATTATTGAGGCATCAATTGACTACAATGCACTAGACCCCCTTGTCAAGGATGGCGCCTCTATGATCAAATCAATAAAAAAACTTTCTTCATCTTGATGAACTTATACTTCTTCTGATACTTCATTCTTTTGTGGAACATCATACAATGATCGTCGACTAAATTCTTGAACAATGTGCCATTCATTTCTTAATTTCAGATCAGGAACAAAGAAAACTTGTCTAACTTGAGAAGCAAGTACATATGGCTGGTCTGAATACCATTTTCTCCCCATATTTAACACTAGTGAATCTACACTCTTTGTCAACTTGACACCCCACAACATCAACTCTGAACCAGTCACATTTAAATACTAGCACTCTTTTATCATGTCCAAGGTACTCCACTTCAATGACATCTTGTAAGACCCCATAAAAATCAACTTTGTTCTTCCCATGCTCGCCTTGACATACAACCCTAAAATTCTGAGTTTTTCTAAACTTTCCACAACTTTGGATGTGGAATCTATACCCATTGACCATACAACCGGTGTAATGGATGACTCGCTTGAGAGGGCCTATTGACAAAGTACATATATCTAGTGCATATTCTTCTAGGCTACTTCTTACCTACATAAGTAAACCATAAAAAATAAGTAATGAATGGCAGTTTACCATGCTTAGAAATTTTGTCTACTTATACAAGTATTTATAAAAAGCACTTACACGTTGGCTAAACCATGAAGCAAACTGATTAGAGTGACGTTCATTTATATCATCAAGGCTTTCGTGTTCAAGCTTGTGATCACTACATAAAAAGGAATTTTCTTATTCACTTGCATAATATAAAAAAAAGTGAAAGGATAATGTTATGTAATACGAGAATGTTAAACTTACTTTATCAACTCCTGCAATTCATCACAATTGTTGATTATGTATAAATGAATTTTTGCATGTTCTGCATTCTCCATATTATAACACTTTTCACTACCAAGTGGTCTACCTTTACATGAGAATACAGAAATGTCACCGTAGCAATCATTCATTTATTGTTACGCTCAATCTTATTGAATGCAATTTCCACATCATTCAAATACATAGAGCAGAAAGTTAGACATTCATTGTCTATGTATCGCTTAGTAATGCATCCTTCTGGCTGCGCTTTGTTATGGACATAACCTTTGAGAGTTCCCATTTTCCTAATTGAATAAAAATATCACTATAAGTTACTAATAAGCCAAAATTAATAAAAGATAAATAAAATATATAGTTAACATTACCTCTCAAATGGAAACATCACCGATATTGAGGTGGACCTTCTACAATTGCTTCATATAGTAGATGCAACAAAAGATGTATCATTATATCAAATAAAGAGAGAGGGAACATTGTCTCCAACTTGCGTAAGAGTGATATGATTTTGACTTGTTCTGCTTGCATGACATCCACAAGTGTGGTTCGTGAGCACATTTTTTGAACAAACTCACCAAGTTTATACACAACTTGACAGACATCCTTTGTCAATGATCCCCTAACTGCTAATGGTAGAACTCACTGGATGAAAACATAGAGGTCGTGACTCTTCATAACATTTGAAATTCATTTCCCTAGCTTGATACACCGAGATATATTTGAGACAAAGGCATCAGGAAATTTCAAGGACTGCACAAAGCTGAGAACTTTTTTCTTCTCATCTTTATTGAAATGGTAGGAAGCCATTGGCATCACAAATGTATTCCCACGTGGATGCAAATGCATCTCCCTTTTTAAATCTTTCTTCATCAAATCTTTTCTAGATTTCCAAGTATCTTTTGACTTACTTTTGATGACAAACATTGTGGACGCTGAACTTTCGGTAACCTTTTTTGACAATATGCATAATGTCTATGTTGTGCTTTAACATAAAATCAGCCCCAATATGGAAGTTTGAAAAAAACATTTTTCCTTTTCCGCCCCAAACTATGTCCTTCATGCTTCTGTTTGGAAGTCAATCCCTTTATGTAACTCACTCCGTAAGTATAAGGTTCAGTGATCATCAAATCAATATCATGTAAGATTTCATGGCCAGATTTAGGAAATATTAGATCTTTAGTGTCTACATTTCCATAAAAATTTTCTTTATTCCTACGCCATCGATGATTGGATGGGAAAAATCTGCGGTGCCCCATGTAACACATTTTCCTACTGTGTGGCAAGTAGGATGAGGATGTCTCACTCATACACACTGGACAAGCCTCATATCCCTTAACAGTTTTACCAGATATCATCTATTAAGCTGGAAAATCATTTATAGTCCATAGAAGGGATGCACACAATTTGAAATTTTCACACCGAATGAGCGTCATATGCATCCACACCACCCCACAACTCATTTAATTTATCAATTAATGGCTGAAGATACACGTCTATATTACTCCCAGGTGATTTAGGCCCAGTAATCAACATTGACATGAAGATAAATGAGTCTTTCATGCATTTCCATAGAGTCAAATTATAGGGAAATACAAAAACATGCCAAATGCTGTAAGCATTGCTGAGATTACCAAAAGGATTGAATCCATCTGTGGCGAGGCCTAACCGCACACTTCGTGCATCATTGGCAAACGAAGGGTACTACACCCTATAAAAATGTTTCCATGCCTCACTATCTGCTGGGTGTCTAATTATGTTTTCTTCATCAACCCGTTTATCTTTGTGCCATTTCATGTCCATAGCGACATCCTCATTCATGAACAACCTAGGGGGAAATATTGAAGTACCATACGTGGAATGTTAAATTCTTTCCTCTAAATTGTGGTTCTTTACACTTTTCATTCGGACAATGGGTGTTAGATGAATAATCATTACGAAATAGAACACAATCATTGAGACATGTATGCACTTTTCCCCTCACAAACCCCAAATCTCTAATGTACTTTTCAGCCTCCATCCACTACATGTTTTCATGTGCAATATAGCGACAAGGAACGAAAATTTAGAAAAATTTCCACAACCAACATACAAAGGCTGATGGGCTTCGTCTACGAAAAGTGTTCCCATCACTGTTCGAATCATAAGAAAATTCAACATTGCCTTGCCAATTTTTCCTCCATTTATTCTAAGCTAGATCATTTAACAAATCATCCATCCCATCATTTACATTATCCTCCCCATCATCATATCTATCCCCAAGGTATGTATCTTCATCATCAGAGAAATCATACAATTCACCATGATATATTCACTTATCATAGTCAATAGTAATTCCTCTTTGCATTAAATGCATTGACATTGTGTCCTTATAAGAAGTTCTCAAATTGTTGCATGATTTGCAAGGGCAACGAGCATGTTATGTTTCATCCTTAGCACGAAAGCAAAATTCAAGAATTCCTACACACCCAAATGATATCTATTGTCCTTTGTCCTAAGGACAATTTTCATCCAGGATTTATCCAATTTTTTACTTCTTTACAATAGAGTTAAATGACACATGCAGTGGTTTTCTGAAAATAATAAGAATGAGAATTCATCACAATCTAATTTCATTGAATCACATTAACATTCAATGAACAATTAAAACATGTATCCACTTCAAGTCTTCACTACAAGTGCAATGAATCATAAATTATGCATATATGACATACAAGGCAGGAACCATGTATCAATGACTGTACTTATTAGATTAACAGAAAAAATGACTAACCTGTCCAACTACAATCTAGAAAGTTAATGACCAGATTTATCTTTCAACAACACAGCTCCAGTCCCCAACAAAAGACTGCTGCGCCCAACACAAATTGAAGTTAGGTGCATAAAACCATAAAATAATAAAAGTAAACCGGCAGAAATTCTAACATTTATAAGCATTAAGAGCTTGTTAATCTATAACTATATTCAATTTATGAATATGAGAATCCGAAATAAGCATTAAGAGTTAGCACTGCTATAAGATCAAGCAATATATTTCTTATAATATGTGTCCAGCATAATAACTTTCAAATATCCTGATAAAATATCCAAAAAAGAAATACCAGAAAAAGAAAATGGTTTGAAGAATGCAGGTCTGGTGGTGGATTTTAGAGTGAACAAGTTTATGGAGCTTTCGTCTCTGCTGACGGGAATCCAGGTCACTTCGCCGGGAAGAAGGGTAGGCCCGTCGATGGGAAGAAAGGTTGGCTCGCCAGGAAATGGAGTTAACTCGCCACCCGAGTTAAATCGAGTGGGTCAGCACTGACTTGACTCTGTTTCATCACTGAGTTGGCCCTGTTTCTTCTAGCTCGATAAGGGCATCTGTTTTGGGAGAAAGTTTTTGGTGATTTTGGGAATCTTGTAGAATGGAGATGTTGGTTTTTGGCTGCTAGAATCTTCTGTTGCTGATGGATTTGAAGTGCTTGCTTGCTGCCGAAAATGGCACAGTTCAGTGCCGGAACTTCTGTGTCTTACTGGTTCTAATTTGGGTAGAATCGATGGAATTTTCCATCGAATAGGCATAAGAAAGGGAAAAAAGAAAGCCATCAAGAAATCGATAACCATATCGATGCCCTTGTTGCCCAAAGACGAGGCAATAAACACACACATAGAGTCGGATTATTGAGCAAAAAACATAGATCCATCGACCCTGCAGCCATCGAAACTCAAGACCAATGAACCCAAGCCCTAGACCCATACATTAGTCCAAGTTATAGCAGAGCAAAAATTAATTGAAGATCCACCATCAACATCCACCACTGAAACATTAATTCAAGAAATAGCAGGGCAAATATTACAGCTTACCCCTTTTTTTTTTCACTCCAAATCGCCTACAGCTGAGAGACTTCTGATCTCAGCTCAGAAGCTGCACACTGCTAGCTGCTTGTCTGAAATTTTGCTCTGTGTTAAGTGTTTAAGCGTAAGTGTACTATCCAAAAAAGAAAAGAATAAAAAAGTGGAAAGTGTAATTATGTCCTAAATTTATTCTTATTGTATTTAAATAAAAATAGCCCAAATTAACTTCTATGTTATCACACAATTTACTCATATACATAATTATAAATTAATTGTAAATGATGTATTTGCTTAATGCAATTAAAAATTAATCATAAATCCCGTATGAAAAAATCATAATATAAATAAAAAGGTATGTTTAAATCAAGAAAAAAATTACATAAAAAATATTTTCAATGTCCCACTCCAAGAGTCTACTTTCAAAAAATATTTTTGTCCCATTGAAAGAGTCACTTTGAATTTGTTGTGTAATACACAATTAACCGTTACTTATCAATTAAGAATATAAATGGAAAATTTTATGTCAAATTACTTATTTTAGGTATTGTATTTAACAACTTATATAATAGATTGTACTTCCTCTGTTCTATTAGAAGGGTCGACTTTCAAGCATATACAACTTATTATGAATTTCAAGATACAATATCTAAATTAACTAATTTGCCATCACTTATTCTAATAATATCCTTACTTTTTAAGTGTGAACTAATTATGAACCACACATTATTATATTAGTAGGGGTAATAAAAGTAAAAAAATTGAAAATGAACTCTTTTATTGAAACTAGAAATATTTTTCAAAATTTACCCTTCTAATGTAATGGGAAAAATACAGTTTTTTAAGTTGACTATGTGAATGGAACATATGGAGTAGCTTCTATATTATGATACGTGCATCATTAATTAATAAGTACTATGACAAGGATTAGGGTATACATTAAACCCATGCTAACAAAATGAGGAAAGTAAAAGTATCATTTCTGTTTAACAGTAGCACATTTAATTGTGCAAGTATCATTGTTATCTATGAAAGTAACACTCTCAGTTTGATAAGTATAATTATTGTAGTTAAAAGTAATACTTTCATCTAGACATGTGTCGGTGTTATATTTAAAGGTAACACTCTCAATTTAACAAGTATCGGTATTACATTTAATAGTAACACTATTACATCAGAATGTACATGTCTTTAGTTAAAAACAACCCTCTTACATGTCAACATGTACCACTGTTATATTTAAAAGTAACACTTTTACATTGGTAAATATTAGTCTTATATTCAAAAAGTTACACTCTACAGTTATCACTTTCAAAAGAATAATGTAACTTTTTACGATAAACTCTTCATTTCAAAAATATAAACTTAACTTTCCACCATTATTACTTTTAGATTCAAAAGTGTTGCTTTGTAGTTTGTACAACAAACTCCTCTTTTCAAAAACATAAACTTAATTCTCAATAAGTAACAATATTTTTCATTTCAACACTCTCGTCTTAATAAGTATGCATGTTGTATTTAAAAGTAACACCTTACATTGACAAGTATAAATGTTACACAGGAAATTATCACTCTTAACATGTTATATTTCAAATTAGCACTCTTAAACTGACATGTATTAGTCAAATAATTAAAAGTAAAATTACAACAATCTTTTTTCAGTTCAAAAGTATAATTATTGTTTTATACGATAAAATTTTCAGTTTAAAATTAAAATCTTAGCAGGAACTATAGTATCACTTTTTGATTCAAAAGAATAAACATCCCTTCAAAGGTATAAGTTTAAATTAGTTTCAAATGTATACGTTTAAATTTTAAAAGTAACACTTTTAGGTTAAAAAGCATAACTTTACTTTCTAAATAAACTAATCATTTCAAATAAATAACTTAATTATGAAAATAATTAATTTAGGTTTTCAAAAGTATAAGTGTTACTATTTAGAACAAAATATTATTCCCAAAGATATAAGTTTAATTTGAAAATTCACAATTTTACTTTAAAAATATAAGTGTTACTTTCTCAAAGAAATTTATAATTTATTTCAAATGGTTAAACTAAAACATAAAAAGTGTATATGCAAATTAAGAAATATTAAAGTGTTATAACATATTTTTAAATGAAAAATAATGTTATAAATATAGTAAGCTTTGCCTAATCTAGTATTTGAAAAACCAGTTAATTTAGCCCAATCATATAATAAGTAGACTCACACTATACATTTATTATATATAGAATCTCTTTGTTCCATTAGAAGAGTACATTTTAAAAAATATTTTTTGTTCTAATAAAAGAGTTCACTTTCAAATTTTTAACTCTTCTTATACATTTATTAATATAATCATGTGTGGTCCATAATTAGCACATACTTAATAAGTAAGGATATAAATGGTGTCCAACGAGCTATTTTAGGTGTTGTACCTTAAGATTCATAATAAATTTTACATTGATAGACTTTTCTGATGAAACGGTGGAGTAGTCTACTAACATTAATATATTACCTCTAACTTAATGTCCACAAGAAGTTTGGCTCATTAAATAAAGTAAACAAAACCACACATCCATATTTTAATTATACAATAATTAGTCTACGAATTTACTTATTTTATGTTATACTTGTATAAAATTAATAAATTTAGACATTTTTTTTAGCCTTATTCATAGGCTATAGGCCCATGTGACAGCACATGTAAAACTAGAGGGAACTTTCCAGCCATTCTTGGTCATCAAAATTATAGGATGGAGGGAAATTTACCACCATTTTTTTGCCAAAATTTTTCAGTGATGACCAACTATTTTGGTCACCAAACTGCTTTTGGTTTAATATTTGTGACCACCGTATTCTCATCATCAAAAGTAGTCACAATAGGTGTTAAAATATAAGGAAATTTGGCGCCTTCTTTTTTTGGGTGAACACAAATTGAGCAATAAAAAAATTAGCACACCAAACTACTTTTGATAACATATTGGTGACGACTAATTTTTTGGTCACCAAAATCGGTCACTATATGGTGTTAAAAATGGAGGGAATTCTTCCGCCATATTTTTGGTAATCTGGTCCCAAAAATTTTCACTTAGATGACCAAACTTTTTGGTCACCAAAGGAATTCTTACAACTATTGGTGACCACATATTTTTTGGTCAGAAATTTTGGTCACTAATCTGTGCAATTTGGCGGTAATATTTCCCTCCATGACCTTTAGTGGTCACCAATTTTTCAGCTATGACCAAGCTTTGTTTTGGTGACCAGAATAAATTTTGGTCACTAGGTGTCTGGTCACTAAAGGCCTATTTTCTTGTAGTGAATTATTCCTCTTCCACTCATTTTTCATCTTCATAAACCACCAGGCCCTCCCGGGCTGCCTTTCCTTGGAAACTTGCATCAGTTTCGCGGTACAAGGCTTCAAGAGTTATTTTACAAACTTTCTAAAAATTATGGCCCTTTGATGTTGTTAAGGTTCGGCAATGTGCTAGTTCTTGTAATTTCATGGGCGAAAGCAGCGAAAGAAGCCTTAAAAACCCACGATCTCATATTTTCCGTACAGGCACTACTGGTTGGGGCGCGAAAGCTATCCTACAATGGCCTAGATGTTGTTTTCGCATATCCTATGGTGAGTACTGGAGGGAAATGAGGAAGATTTGTGTTCTTCATCTCCTTAGTACCAAAAGAGTTCAATCATTTCGCCCTATACAGAAGATGAAGTTTCCCTTTTGATGAACGAAATTTCAGATCTTTCTTCTACATCTCAAGTAATCAGTTTAAGTTCAATGGTGATGAATCTAATGAACAACCTAACGTGTAGAATTGCTTTTGGCAAAAAGTATGGTGAAGGCCATGTTTGCAGGGTTTTTTATGTGTGATTTTTTTCCTAAATTGAGCTGGATGGATAAGCTCTCAGGGGTGCTTGCTCATCTTGAAAATAATTTCAGGTACTTGGATTTGTTCTTCCAAGAAATTATACAAGACCACCAGATCCAAACAGGCCAGATTCAATGAATAATGATGTTCTTGATATATTAATCCAAATTAAAGATCAACAATCATCACCGTTCGATCTTACATAGGATCACTGTAAGTGTACACTATACTCATATGCCCAAGATCTATTGACTAAAAGCTATACAATGTTTATACCTCAAACGCGAATCCAGAAACTATAGTGGAAGATATCCACACGACTCTGGGAACTATAGCAGGTTAACGTGCCAGCTCCGTGAGTAGTCCAATACAAACCTAGAAAACAGAAGAACTTTTCTCTGTTTGGTAAACACCTGTTGAAGAGGCGATGAAGCATTGATCGATTACTCACCCTGATACGTATTTAATAAGCATAATTTATCTCTTAATAATTACTGATAATTATCCAGTAATTATTTTGAACGTAGCAGTCATCTTTAAGAATGACAACTACCTGATATCTTATTATCGTATAAGAACTGATACGATAATCATATATCAATCGGATAAATCACTATTATTTTTTCAAATTATTATCTGAAATAATTAATTTGCCATTAAATACAAATACATTAATTATATTAAAATTAATCCTTATAATTATCATATAATTACATTTAGTCCCAATTAGTTCAGAAATTAATTCTTTGTGTGTGACCCTTTAGGTTTCGTAATTCATGGCAATAAAAAATTTAATCTTTTATTGGCTTTAGTACAAAACCTAACAAACTTCCACTTGGACTAAAGGCAATTTTAGTCGCGAGAATTTAAGATTAGATAAAGTAAACATTTTAATTTATCACTAATTTTATAGTCAAGATTGGCCTCTTGCCAAGCATCATGACCGCCCAAGAATTACGAAAAAGTCAAATGTTCGACTTCACCTTTTATGAACCAGATTTTGTGCAATTTATATCCTTTCATCATTCTATATCCCTAACTAGTACAAGAGTAAGGTAGTAGTGCCGACTTTCATTGTACTAATTATTTTCTTGTTTCCAAAATTCAACTCCCTTAAATTAATTTAGAACACTTCTAAATTCGTTTGCAAACTTATGAGTTGAAATTTTAACAAGAGGCCATATCTGAGATATACTCTCCCACTATTAGGAGTGATTAATCCTATATTGATCATAAACTATCAAGTTGTGCATTTTATTATACATAACATCTATAGTACACATACCAGTTACGGCAATAGATAAATAGAGTTAAAGTATAATTATTCACAGTAAAGATATTCTTATGACCTCAAGTCCAAAGATTGTTTGCACTACTGTCATGCAGAGATTTTTCCACCAGCACTCAAACAGTTAACCTATATGGAAATCTCTAAGTTGGTCATTCCCGCGAACATGTTCTCCAACAATTGATCACTCATACATCACTATGTATGCTAATCTGTCTGTATTAACGACGTCCTTTTGTATTGATAATACTATGATTAGGGAATTTTTAAGAATAATAATTATATTATTCTAAGGACTTTTATGTTAATTTTATAAAATTATATATATAAACACCAAATGATAAAAAAAAAATTCCATGTCAATGTTACATAAATAAATGAACATAACAATCCATTACATAGAAAATCATCCTATCACTAGACCCAGTCATTCATGTATTTCAAACCATATGAACACATGTGACTTTCATGCTTCTTTTAAGATAATGGTCTAGTTAATGGATCAGCTATGTTATCTTCTGTAGGGATCTTTTCTATCTTTATTTCATTTCTACCAATGATCTCTCAGTAATGAACTTTTTGATCCAAACAGCCTTCTTAGCAGCTTCTGAAGCTGCAATATATTCGGCTTCCATTGTAGAATATGCAGTAGTTCCCTGTTTGGAACTTTTCGAACTAACAACACCACCATTTAGGGTAAAGATGTACCCAGATTGAGACTTGCAACCATCTTTGTCGGATTGAAAGCCAGCGTCAGTAAATCCACATATTTTGAGTTTAGCCTCTCCATAGATCAAGAATGAATCCTTAGTTCTTCTTAAGTACTTAAGGATATTCTTGACTACTATCCAGTGACGTTCACCAGGATCAGATTGGTATCTACTCATAACACTCAGAGCATAGGAGACATCAGGCTTTGTACACAACATGGCATACAAAAATGATCCTATAGCTGATGCATAAGGAACACTCTGCATGTCGTTTCTCTCAACATCTGTCTTTGGACACATGTACTTAGAAAGATATACCCCATGTGACATAGGAATATAACCTTTCTTGGATTGATCAATTCTAAACTTCTTTAGAATTTTGTCAATGTATGTTGATTGTGATAGGCCAAGCAACTTCTTAGATCTATCACGATAGATCTTAATTCCTAGAATACAAGTTGCTTCTCCTAAATCCTTCATCAAAAAGTTTTTGGAGAACCACTCCTTAACTGAATGAAGGGTAGGCACGTCATTTCCCATTAATAGTATGTCATCGACATATAGTATGAGAAATACGACTATACTCCCACTTATCTTTTTGTATACACAAGGCTCATCTTCGTTTTGGATGAAATCAAACTTTTTGATAATTTCATCAAAACGAATGGTCCAACTCCTAGAAGCTTGCTTAACTCCATAGATGGACTTTTGTAACTTGTATACTTTGTTTGGGTCTTTAGAGATAAAGCCCTTAGGTTGTATCATATACAGCTCTTCTTGAAAATATCCGTTAAGAAAAGCTGTCTTAACATCCATTTGCCAGATTTCATAATCAAAGTATGCAGCTATAGCAAGTAAGATCCTGATGGATTTTAGCATTGCAACTGGTGAAAAGGTGTCATCATAGTCAATACCAAGTTTTTAAGAATAACCTTTTGCAACTAATCGTAATTTATAGGTAGTCATGTTAATTACCATCCATGTCAGTCTTTCTTTTAAAGACCCATTTGCACCTTATGGGTTTTACCCCTTCGGGTGGATTGACTAAAGTCTACACCTTATTGTCATACATGGAATCCATTTCAGACTTCATGGCTTGAAGCCACTTCTCAGAGTCCTTATCAGATAAGACTTCCTTGAAAGTAGTAGGTTCATCTTTCTCAATGATGAATAGTCATCTTACCTTTTAGGAGGTTGACGTTTCCTACCTGACCTTTTTCAACTTGTGTATTCTCATACATAGATTGTACCACGTCAGTATGTGGTATAACCTCGTGTTCCATCTCATTTTCCTCGCTTACTTGTGGCGTAGGAACTTCATCAAGTTCTACTTTACTCCCACTTGCTGTTTCTAGAAGGAATTCTCTTTCTAGAAAAATAGCATGTTTTGAGACAAACACTTTTTGCTCATTTGGATTATAAAAATAATGTCCAAAAGACTTGCTACTTTGTTGGATATCCAAAAGACTCTTTTGGATATCCAACAAAGTAGCTTTTTTCTGACTTAGGATCAAGCTTGTCTGATTTTACCTTTTAAACAAAGGCTGGACATCCCTAAACTTTTATGTGTTTAAAGTTTGGTTTCTTCCCATGCCATATCTCATATGGTGTAGAATCTATAGCTTTAGAAGGAACACGATTTAAAAGATACAATGCAAAAGTTAAGGCATATTCCCTAAATGATTTAGGGAGACTTGCATGGCTCATCATGGACCGAACCACAACCAATAGGGTTCGATTTCTTCTTTTCGATACACCATTTAATTTTGGTGTATATGGAGGGGTCCATTGGGAAATAATTCCATTTTCTTTAAGGTAATCTTGAAATTCTTGACTTAAATATTCTCCACCTAGATCTAATCGAAGCATTTTTATATTTTTACCAAGTTGGTTTTGAACCTCACTTTTATATTCTTTGAACTTTTCAAAGACTTCAGATTTATACTTTAATAAGTATATATGACTATATCTAGAGTGAGTATCTGTAAAAGTGAGAAAGTATGAAAAACCTCTTTTAGCATGAATCGACATAGGTCCACATACATTAGTATGTATGAGACTTAGTAATTCAGTAGACCTTTCACCCTTTACAGTCAAGGGTAATTTTGTGATTTTGCCTAATAAACAAGATTCACATTTATCATGTGATTCATAATCAAATGATCCCAAATGGCCATTGGCATGCAATTTGGTTATGCGTTTCTCATTGATATGTCCAAGCCTACAATGCTAAAGGTAAGTATCTCTAATAATGCGTTTCAATATCAAGTATATATAAACCATTATTTAAATGACCAATACCATAAAAAACATCATCACAATAAATGGAACAACATTTGTTCTTTTGAACTATTGTGAATCCATCCAAATCCAAACTAGAAATAGAAATTATATTTTTCACAAGTGCAGGATCAAAATAACAGTTTCTTAAATTCAAAATAAATCCACTAGGTAAATAAAGACTATAAGTCCCTACAGCTAAGGCAGCAACTCTTGCTCCATGGCCAACACATAGGTCTACCTCTCCTTTAGCCAACTTTCTCATTGTCTTTAGACCCTGCATATTTGTGCAAATATGAGATCTAGAGCCGGTATCCAATACCCATGAGTCAGACTTAGTAGTAGATAAATTTATTTCAATCATAAACATACCTAAAGCAGAAGTCTCATTCAACTTCAGTTTCTTAAACTGAGCAGTAGCAACATAAGCCTTGCAATTTCTCTTCCAGTGTCTGCTTTCGGTACAGTGGAAACAAGTGCCCTTAGCCTTTTTTGTCCTTCTTGGGTGTTAGTTTGGCTATCTTTTTCTTGCCCATTTTGGGTCCAACCTTGAACTTTCTCTTCTTCTTGTTAGAAGAGGGCTCAGCCAACAGCACATTACCATTATCCTTCTTGATGGTGCCTTCTGCTTCCTTAAGCATGTTCATCAGTCCTGGCAAAGTGGTGTCTCGATCTTGTTTAGATTGTAGTTCATAACAAACCCAGAGAAACAAGGAGGGAGGGACTGCAAGATCAAGTTAACACTTAACTTATGCATTAGCTCAAATCCCAACTTCTCACGTTTCTCAACAAGACCAATCATCTTCAGCATGTGTGCTGAAACCGACGACCCTTCTGCCATCTTGCAATGAAAGAGCTCATAGCTCTCATCCCTAGCCCTTCAGAGATACATTGCGCTTAGATGATTTATCATGGTGAAAGCACTCATGTCTTCGTGCTGTTTTTACAGCTCGGGACTCATCGATGCTAACATAAGGCTACTAACATTTTCATAATTATCAATATGTTTCTTAAATGCCTCCTTGACTGCATTGTCAGCACCTTCTGCTGGCTTCTCATGTTTATTAAATACAACACCTTTTCTTGCCTAAGACCAATTCTTAGGTTTTTGACCCAATCAGTATAGTTTGGGCCAGTGAACTTGTTGACCAACATAGTGTTACGCAGATTATTGTTGTTACTCATTTTCTAGAACAAAAGTAAAGATAAAATAAACATTTATGTAATGACCAAAATCAAAATTATCAAAGGATAAATATGGCAACTAATTTGATTTTGTCTCCCACTATTTTATGCAAACCAATATCCCCAACATTGATAAATAAATTTTAGTGAGCTAGAATCCAATTTGAATTACTTTAATCTTGAGGTAGCTTAACAAATTAAAATAATCTTAATGGGTAGGTAACAATTACCAACTAGAACAATTATAATTTCTACATCGTAGATACACATATCACATATGTTCCCTAATTCTTGGCCCCTAAAATAAATGACCTTGAGGTAGCTCAACAAATCAAATATTTCAATTAAATCAAACCCATTATTCGTGGATCTTATCCAATAAAAATAAATAAAATTTTGCTAGAATAACCTTGAGGTAGCTCAACAAATTATTCTAACAAAAATTATTTAAACTATAATAATGGAAGGCAACTTAGATGAATACAAATAATTTCCATTACAAGTATATGTGTATAACATTTCCAATCATATTAGAAATTATTTAATTAAAGAGTTCTGGGAAAATTTGATGCTTTAAAGTAATTATTTTAAATTACTAGGACCATTTTACAATTATTCTAATAATTTAGAACAATGTGCCAATAAAGAAACTTATTTTCAAATGTAGAAAGCTTTCTGGGCTAGTTTAAAATAAAACCAAGGTAAAGGGAAACAGTTGCAATTTTTAAAAAGTCAGAAAAAAAACCCTACTTCCCTCGCCGCCGGTATCTTCTCCAAAATTCCTCCCCTTTTTTTTTTTTTTTTTTTTCAAAAAACAGAAGCAGCTGCCCTGGCCAGAACTGTTCTGGGTCTGTTGCTCCGGCCATGGTCAGATATTATTCTGACCGAGAAGGCTGAAGCAACGCCCCGGTTTTCTTTTTTTCTCTTTCTTCTCCGGCGGAACTCTTCCGGCTAAGTGAAACGGAACCCCGCAAAACAGCAGCAACCAAAGTTTAATAATTCTAAAGAATTTCAAAACCAAAACCCAGAAAATTTCATATATCAATTAACTTTATTCTGTTTGAAATCTGAAGAATTCCATAACACTTAAGCATGCTCTGTTGGAGATAAAAAGAAAACCTTTAGCCGACACAGACGACTCTGAAGCATGCATCGACACAGATCCGGGAAAACTGAAACGAAGGCAGCAAATTTCCGAAACAGATTTCAGAAATAGACATGTCCCAGAGGATATTTTGATATATCAAACAAATTTCATATATGCAACAGATTCCAAAAACCGAAGAAGGCATCAAAACCAAATTAATGTTTGAAATCTGGACACCAAAATCAAAACCACGGTTTGCTTCAAATTTGGACAGAACAAGCCACGGTTTGCTTCAAAATAAGCAGCCACGGCTTGCGCAAAAAAATAAAGAAATCTTTGTCAAAATTACAGAACAACTTCTGAATTTACCAAGCATCAAAACAGACAAACAATTCATCATGTTCTCAAAATTTCATTAAATAGCTTAGACACATATAGCTCACGTATGAATTAATAAACAAAACTGAATAGACATGTCAACCCTGCTCTGATACCACTGTAAGTATACACTATATTCATATACAATGTTTATACCTCAAACGTGAATCCAGAAAGTATAGTGAAGGATCTATAGATCAATCAGCTGCACACTTGTCCAGTCTTTAAAGATATTCACATCAATGAATTTTTGGGGACTGTAGCTCCGTGAGTAATCCGATACAAACCTTCAAAACAGAAGAACTTTTCTCTGTTTGGTAAGCACCTGTTGAAGAGGCAATAAAGCATTGTCGATTACTCACCCTGATAGGTATTTAATAAGCATAATTTATCTCTTAATAATTACTGATAATTATCCAGTAATTATTTTGAATGTAGCAGTGATCTTTAAGGATGACAACTACTTGATATCTTATTATCGTATAAGAACTGATACGATAATCATTTATCAATCAGATAAATCACTTTTATTTCAAATTGTTATCTGAAATAATTAATTTGACATTAAATACAAGTAGATTAATTATATTAAAATGAATCCTTGTAGTTATCATATAATTACATTTAGTTCCAATTAGTTCAGAAATTAATTCTTTGTGTATAACCCTTTAGATTTTGTAATTCATGGCAATAAAATAACTTAATCTTTATTTGGCTTTAGTACAAAACCCAACAATCACATCAAGGCAGTGCTCATGGTACGTACCTAATTCCATTATTAATTACTCTACCCGTTTCATATGGTGAGTCATGCATGTTTGAAAAAAGAATTTGAATCCGAATTAAAGATTTCAGTTTCTATTTGTTTATCTTGCATGCTGCAGTACTCTTTTAGAGATTTATTCATTTTTCAAGTCATCATATTAGACATCACATTGTTTAATTTGTACTTTTAATGGTTTTCACAGAATATATTTCTAGGTGGAATAAGCACAAGTGCAAACACAATTGTTTGGGCTCGGACAAACTTATGAAGGCCCCTTCTACTATGAAGAAAGTGCAAACTGAAATCAGAGATTTGGCCGAAAAGAAAGGATCCATCGAAAGAGAAGTACTTGAAGAACTTCCTTATTTGGATGCCGTAATAAAAGAAACCCTCAGATTACATCCTCCAGGACCAGTCTTACTACCAAGAGAAACTCTACAAAGTTGCAACATACAAGTATATGATATTAAAGCCAAAACTCTGGTTTTTATAAACGATGGGCTATTGCTAGAGATCCCAAAAACTGGAAAAATCCCGATGATTTCGATCCTGAGAGATTTTTGAATAACAGCATTGACGTGAGAGGAAATGATTTTGAAGTGATTCCAATTGGAGCAGGAAGAAGAGGCTGCCCTGGAATCCATTTGGGAATGTTGAATATGAAAGTTTCACTTGCCAATCTTCTTTATTCTCTCGATTGGGAACTGCTACTTGGGATGAAAATAGAAGACATTGATAACGATACATTATCAGGAATAATGCATAAGAAAATACCTCTTTGCCCTGTGGGAAAGAAATCTAATCCCTGACTAAATTAGCGTGTTCCTATAGTATATATTATGCTAAAAATGCAACCTTTTTCTTATTCTACTTTGTTTTTCGAATAACATGTTTGTGTGTACCAATGAGTATATACTCTATCCGTCTCACTCAAAGAGTTTATTTTAAAAAAAAAAAAATCTTGTCACATTTAGAGAGTCCACTTTGAAATTATTGACATTACATACCCTTACTAATTTAGTGTGGTTGACAATTAACCCTTACTTTTAAAATAAGGACAAAAGTGAAAAATATGGTGGTAAATTACTTATTTTAAGTGTTATACCTCACAACCCATAATAAGTTGCACACATTTCAAAGTGGAACTCTTTGAGTGGGACAGCTGTTGTATGATGTTTGTTTTGAAGTAATTGATCATGTGTGTGTATATATATATATATATATATATTTCTTTTGTCTTTCTTTTGTAATGTGATGAGCGACTGAAATACACATGCGTAATTATTTTTCACTCCCTGTATTTTGAGTTTCACCTCATGAATTTATTTAATAGATGTTTGATCCCCTTTGACCAAGGGTTCAAGGTATGAAAAATGTTTCATCTTATTTATATCATTCACTCTATATTGTGGTTTGGAAACTAAAACCAAAAAATGTGAATTTAGTGTTTACAAAATTATACTTTCAATTAATCAAGGTTAGATTTCAAAACAGTACCCATTGCGGTTTAATAAAATGTTGTTGTGATTGTCAGAGCATTAACTAGGAATCACATAGATTACCAACTTTCCTCAACTACCCTTGATCAGTTCAAATGATATTATCTTTTTCCTTCCTCTTTATCTGTTCATATATTTTTGTTTTCAATCGGATCGGTCTCTTTTATTTCTCCCACTTATATATATATATATATATATATGTCTATATTTCTTTTTCTCTCTCAATTCTATCTTCTGCTACAATTGAACCAGCTTAATCATCATGGTACGATACGCAAATTTTGACAACATGGGCGTAGAACAACATAGTACAGTTTCATTGATTCCAAATGGAGTTTAAACTATATCAAAAATTAAGAGATTAATCAATACAGGTTTGTCAATATTTGAGTTGCCAAGGCCATGTAACTTTATTTGAAACCTGACCTCGATGCTTGCAAATTTTTGGCGCTGTCCAACTCACCATCAACATTGTCTCACATAAGAAATGTTTTTTTTCTCAATTCCCGGGCTCTCAATTTACTCCAAATCCATTTGTTTTGAATTTCCAACCAATACACGTATTGAGATTTCTTTGAGAGCAATTTGCTTCTAAGATCTGATGCTTGTTTGTGTGGTATAAAATTTGATGCTAAACTTCTATAATATGATGCTTGTTAATGGGATTTCTTTACTTTTTTGTTTTCTTTTGTTAACTATTTGATTTGTGATTAATATCTTTTGGCAGAAACAGTGAAACTGAGTATTGTGATGAAGATGATTTGACTATAAATAAAAAATGAGAAAAAAAAAAAAGAACGGATAAGTTGGAGAAAAAATTTAATGCGGGTTGGATTAATTAAGGGTAGTTTACGAAAGTTGGTAATATATTGCTCCGGTTCCTAATTTCTGCTCTGGCAATAATAGCAGCATTAATTAAAAAAAAAAAAAGGAATATATATATATATGTATGTATAAAATAAAGTCGTTGGGGCAAAAAATAGAAAAAGGCCTCCATGATCCGAATAAAATATCGTCCGGAAAAGGCATTAAGTATTTCATAAAAATTTAAGAAGAGGAACATTTTTTATGCCTTTGTAACTAAAGTGTTATATTTTGATGTTTCTCAAAATCTCATAAGGTGTTTTAAAATTTACTTTAGAAAAATAATTCGCGATATCAAACAACCCAAAGGATATTATGAGTAAATTACTTTTTTCAATACTAGTGTATACAAAACCTTCTGATCACTAGTTTTCTATTTGACCGGAAAAAAAAAATTTATAAAACAAACATTCCACATTGTCCTCTACCGACCAGTACAGAAATTCAAATAATTAATTATTCACCTAAATTTCTCTTCTGTTTATTCTTCATTATTTCATTTTCTGTACTTAAAGAACACATATTTTTCTCTACTAACTGAATTTGCTTTTCCTCAAAATTCCTCATAGAACTTGGTTCAGTTTAGGTTGCATTTGTGTTGTGCTTGAAACATGCACGTGCATTTTTTTAAAATTTTTTTTAGCATTCCCAATCATCACGAAGAAACAGCCCCTCTCGTCAGTTATATTGTTTTGAACCAAATATTTGCCCTACCTTCAAGATAGGACCCTTGATTTCCAAACGACTGATTTCACCCATTTGATAAAGTAAGAAGAAATTTTCACTATTTTGGAGCCAATCTCTCGGTCTCTCACCTGTAAAAATCGATAACTCCACCTTGGGATATTTCGGTTCTCCTGTTCTGAATTGTCGACCCTTTTGCTGTGTTCTACCTTCTTCATCTGCAAGTGATTACCCAAAATTCCTAGGTGGTGTTAGCAGCTGTGGGAGTACACTTCGTTCCGCACTCCGATCATTTTCCTCCTGTGGGAGTGTTGTCATGTGGAGCCATTCGGGGTTGGAATAACCCCCTTTTGTTCATAGCCGTGATCGGTCTCCTTCTGCTCTGATATCACTTATTGAATTTATCCACACCACAACACTTTACAAAATAATTGTTAGGAAAAACACCTCTCAGGATCTTTAAACCACTTGTTGAAAGAAATATTCCAACAAGAACACTGCAGCGGATTTCAAAACAGAAAAGAAAATACAACAATTTAACGTGGTTTAATCCACGGGAACACGCACTATTCCAATCAAACAGAATTTACAGAGTTAACCTCTTTGCCCTCAATTCTATTCTATCCTTCTTCTCTATAGTTCTCTATAGCACCCTCTCTATCTAGAATGAGATCTGTCTACTGCTCTCTGCTCTATTGCTGCTTGTAGTCTATTTCAAACAACGTCTATTTATAATAAAACTAGGAAAACTCTATTGGGCTTAGTTTCTTAATCTATTAAGAATTAGAAAGCCTGACCCAATATTAATTGTATTAAGAATTTAAGGAGATACCACAACAAATCCTCCCTCGACTTAAAGTCCTATATACAATAACATCATCAGAAAATGAGATATGTTTCTCCACAACAAATCCTCCCTTGACTCAAAGTCCTATATACAATAACATCATCAGAAAATGAGACTTGTTTCTTCTTCGGCTTCAACTCCTCCTTTTGAATGCCAAACTCAGCACAAGACCCATTCTTCTAACCGTTCCCCACAGTGATATGTCCAAAATTTCCATTAGCCTGTAAAGTATCAAAATGAGATCTATCTCTACATATGTGTGCAGAAGCTGCACAATACATTACCCAACCTGAGCTGCTTGGCTCAGTATCCTTCATTACAAACACATCATCATCCTGCACAAAACTTGTGCTTGCGGAATCGTCTATCTTCTCTTTGCCTTTCCTCTTCATCTCCTTCAAGCTCTTCAAATCTTCTTTCAAATAGGGCAAGTGTATTGGATGTGACCATTCTCCCAACAGTAATAACACTCTAAATTACTGTAGTCTCTTGGCCGAGATCTTCAACGAATGTTACTCCTCCCTCGCGAATGACTCCTCTCTCGATTCAAACTCTCTTCAACAGCTAGTGCTTCCTCTCCCCCAGGCATAGTATTCTTTCCGATAATCTTCTCATTCTCCCTCAGCTGTGTGACGAAATCATCAAGTGTCAAACTTGTTCTCTCAACAAGCATTGTTTGCACAACCGGTTTATAAGATAATGGCAAAGAAGATAGCAACAACAAGGCCTGCTCTTCATCTTCAACTTCCTCTCCCGTGTTTTGAAGTCGGCATACTAGCTGACTAAAAACATTCACATAAAATTCCCTCCTTCATTCATCTTCAAAGTGTAGAGGTCCATCTTTAAGCACAACCTGTTCGTTAGTGACTTCGATGCATTTATACTCTCCAACTTGTCCCAGATCCCCTTCGGTGTCTTCTCCGTCAAGGCACACTACTACAAAAAGGGGCTTTAAAGGCGATTTTTTCGCACATTTAACGGCAGTTTTTAAGCATTTGAACTGCCATTTATCTGGCAGCCGTAGAAAGGTTACAGAAAGTTCTGACTTTCAACGGCAGTTGGGAACCGCCATAGAAAGTTCGGACTTTCTACGGCGGTTTAGTTAGGAACCACCATAGAAAGTTAGGATTTCTACGGCAGTTTCCAAACAAACTGCCCTAGAAAGTACTTTCTAAGGTGGTTTTCTCTTACCCGCCATAGAAAATCATGCACTTTCTATGGCGGATAAGAGAACCGCCGTAGAAAGTACCAAATTTATAAATAAAAAAATTAAAAATATTTCATTTTTTAATCTCTGCATTCAAAATATATATATATATATATACGAAAAATAGCCAACCTAAAAGTTGAAATAAACTATTACAATAGAAATTAAGAAATGACATACAACTATTTATCTGCAATATTAATAGTCATATATACACATAAAAAAATGACTAAGGCATTCAAACTTCAGAAAGTTAAAAATCCAATCTCAACCTCATCAATTTTGAGAATAAAACAAACCAAAATCAGTAGGAAAATTAAGCAATGGAACATACAATAAACCACACTAGTTCTTTTGTTGCAAGAGATCTTGTTAGCTCATGGTTGTGCAGCTTTTCTTGAATTGTGCCCTGAACCTACAAGTCACACGCAATAACAAAACTAACAGTCAAAGAACAACTCACAAATTATGTTTTATGCAGCAGCTAAGTTTTTCTACACAACAAACAACCAGAAAAACCAAATACAAAATATGTGCACTACTGCCCAAACCCCCCTGCAACACTCTAAAACTTAATCAGCCAACAAATTTTCAACTGTTTCTTTGTCCCACATAAACCACATTTGCATTAAACTTTGAAGGTAAATAAATGCATAAAACATTGTGGTTCTTTTTCCTATTTTTTGTAAGACGAGCTATAAAGAAAAATGACAACAAGAGATGAATGTAGCTAAGAAAGCAAATTTGAAAGTAAGCGATATCACTCAACTTAACTTGTATGCAGAGCTCCCATTGTAAAACAAATACAAGCAGCCAACCACCTCACAACCAACCCAAAATTATCAAAGAATTGAACAGGCCAAAGAAAAGTTTACAAAGATTTAAAGAAAGGGAAACTATGTTGTGTCTAGGAAACTTTTCTTGCTTTTAAAACTCAAGAAACTCACCGATGAAGAGTCAGATGATAGATCCCTTCAACACCATAGCAAACAACTGCAACTGTGGCGGGTAAGGTAGGCAGCTCACATCATAGTGCACACATGTTGAGGGAAAAAAACACTTTAAATACTACTCAATGCTTTGTAAGTCCTGCATAAATATAATAAAATAAGTTTAAGAAGCAAGAACAAAAATAAAAATTTATAAAGACTAAAAATCAAACAGCACACATGCACTATTGAACGTAAATGTACAAAACCATATCAAAAAATTCTAGCAAACACTTGACAGAGCAACTAGGGTCAGTCAGTCCTTCTCTTGCATCCCATCCATTATAAGGTTTATTCATAATGCATACTCAGGAAGCTCGGGAGGAGCCTATTGAGCAGGAAAATTAAGATCTTAAAGCTCACTTAGAAACCCATATAGGTAAATATTTTCCTTCTCTGAAAAATAAGACAACGTATAGAGATAAAAGTGATACAGATATTACATTTCTGAAAATTTCTTTAGAACAGCTTTCACAATCAAAACAATGACCGATTTAACACTAATCAAACCCGAATTTAATCATTCAACATCTCACCAACCCGAATTGAACACTAATAATAAACCCTAGGCCAATCGCAATAATCAAGTAACAATAAAATTTGTCAAACTTAAATAAAGTTGAAACTATTTGATATAACCTTTTTTATGATTTGAAGCCCACAACAAGGACCGATTGTGGTGAAATTCTAGTGGGGGATTAACTCCAAGTGGTGGGTGATGGCCGATTAAGAAACCATCTCCGGAGTTGGGTGATGACGGGTCTGGTTATCAACGCCGCCGGAAGAATGGCTTCGGGGAAAGACCAGAGACAAAACCTGCAGCAAGAGAATGGGCGCTGGCGACGTTCCTCACAAAAGATGAAGGGGAAGCGGCGGTTGTCTGGAGATGGAAACAGAGGAAGCTCACAATTTTTCCCTTAAAATTCAAACGCCATCTTTGAAATCAAGTTTCTATGGCGGTTTTTATTAAAACTGCCGTAGAAATGCACTTTCTACGGAGCCATAGAAAGTAACTTTCTATGGCGGTTATTAAGAAACCGCCATAGAAGGTAACTTTCTTGGCCTTAACAGCATTGTTTTCTGGCATATTTGCATTCAGATGCGTATTCGCCATCAAAGCATGCAGAATTCTCAGTCACATTCATGTAGTTGCTACCTAGCTACGTCTTTCTTTCCATAGATTGTATAATTGAGTAAGCTTTACCTACATTGGGGCAAAGGCTCCATGAGTAACATCTGCTTTTTAGATTCATCAAATGAGTCATTCAGACCAAGCAGGAACTGCATCATTCTATTCTGAGTGATCAGATCATTAACTTCCTCATTCTGTTTGCAACAACAACCAGGTATACAAGTACACTGAGGCAGAGGCTTCAATTCATCAATTTCATTCCACAGTCGCTTCAATTTTGAGAAATAGGTCATAACAGAAAGGGATCCTTGATTCATAGATGCAATATCTCTATGTAACTGATAGATTAAATGTCCATTAGTACCTCCATACTTTTGTTTCAGCCCCAGCCACAGTTTTCTAGCATTTGCAGCAAACATGAAGTCTTCAACAATATCTTTGGAGATTGTATTCACAATCGATGGAGAAACCATGCAATCTGTCCTTGTCCACACATCATAGTTTGAAGAGTTGAAGCTTGGTTCCTGGAATATTCCATTAATGAACCCTAGGTTTTCCTTAGCTCCAAGTGCCAAATTCATAGCCTTGGACCAAATCACATAGTTGGTTTCAGTCAGTGGAACTATAACTAGTATGATTCCCCGAGGATGAGATCCAAGAAGCAACATATATAGCAGGAAGAATCTCAGAGTGAGGCTCTTCATTTCTATTTTCCTCCGTTGTGCTTCCTTCATTGTTGCTTGAACTAGGTGCCATAATTGCGTATACTGCATTAGATCTCACAAAGTCTGACATTGGAGAATTCATAATACACCTTCAGCTCTAATACCATGAGAAAATAGCAGAACTGCATCAGCAGAAAGAACAAGCAGAAGATAAGAATCATAAACTTCAAGAAGGAGAGATCAGAGAGATAATTTGTGGAGAAAATTTTTTGTATTGATAAGCTTATAACTGATTTACAGAAGGGATCACCTATTTATGGAGAAGTTAGCCTATGTAGATACAATATGTATCTATGTATAAAATCTACAGTATTTACACTTGCACTTCATGCTTTAAGCATTGCCTTCTAACTAAAATAACTAACTTGAAGATCTGGAATCTTCTTCCACTTGATCTTATCCAATTGCAATTGGATAAGATAAACTTGCTGCAAGTTGCAAGTTGCAGCTCAAGCTTGCCAAGCTGGATTTGAGCTTGCTTCTCAACAATTTTCACAGCTGGCGCTCTCCCAACTCGCTGGACAAAGCTGATCGCCTATGGTTTGACTCATATTCCATTCTTACTGCTTTAAACTTTTGTAATTTGAATTTTAATTGCATTTAATAAAGGCATCACCCAATTTCATTAAAGAAGGTTAAAAAAGACAAGACAATATAATGAATGGGGTGGGGTGAGGGTGACTTCATTATGAATATCGATTGCCACAAATTTTACGGGGATTGGACATTTATCTTTTGAGGGTGTATGGTAGAATATCCTAATAACAAAGAGTAATGCAGGTAAATATATTTTGCACTACAAACAATTATTATAAAATAGTTCAAATATTGTTGAAATTTGCACTCAGTATTGTATTCAAATAATTTTTTTGAAGTTAAAAGACTACAATAAAAATAATTTAAAACTAAGTGAACATATAGAGACAACCTCCAAAATTAGGAGATCAATAAAATGACTTAACCTGAAATGAATAATGCTTAATTGAAAAGAATACCTGAAGTGTTTAATCATTGTTTCTCAACATAAATGCAAATTTAACTCTATTGAGTCTTAGTGAAATGATAACTAAATTCTATGCCATAGCAGTTAACAGGTGCATGCAAATTTAGTTCAGGCAAATTTTTTTAAAAAAATACCTAATACAACATTCAAGATTCTAAACCACAAATTTATAAGAAATTGGTCAAAGGTACAAAGATATGGGAGGTGGCAAAGGTGCCCAGGCTTGTTCAACGAGTTTTCCCTCCTTTGGTCGCACTTATGGAAAAACTCTAATGTAAATTAAATAGTAATCGCAAATTATAATTTCTGATATCATAAAACAGTACTTATTACAAAAGAATATTTGGTTACACCATCTTACATAAAATAATTAGTGAAATCACCATGAGTAGTAAATGAATCATTTAATTAGAATGTTGTACTCCATGGTTCTATTAAAAGACTCCATTTATAATATTGAAAATAATATTATAAAGTAGACTCTTTGTAATAGAAGGAAGGAGTTCCTTGTAATAAATGAAAAGGATTTCTTCATCAAAGAATTCCTCTAAAAAATTATTTTCCTAGTAATTGAGTGATTTCATTTTTCTTGTACCACTTTATACCCCTACAAAATAACCATGCACAATCAAAAATAAATTTATACGTAAGAAGTAAGAAGTAAGGCTGTTAATAAAAACAATGGAGACAAATTAATTATTTATTTTAAGAGTTGTATTTTAAAATTCATAAAAAGTTAATATTTTTTAAAATTGAGCTTTTTAAATAGAATATAGGATCAAGTCCCTTATTGAAATATGACTTCTTTTATTCCACAAATAGACTATTATTTTTTAAGATTGTCATTTTTTATTTGATGTTTTTCAATATCTCATTTTTTTTGGGTAGAATCTTCACACGAAAACAGTGTTTGAGTTGTATGTGTGGTGCATCACACGAAACATTAATTTGAAGATAGTGCTCAAAATTCTATCTGCAAAACCCCTCCAAAGCTATAACAAGGATACAATCTTATAGCTTTATGTGATTCAGGAGATTCTACCAAAAATAAACGCCTGTTTTGTGCCTTAGGAGCTTAATTAAAAATGTTACTATGTTAAGCTCTAACTTATGTTTATAAGGCATGGTTTTGGTACTGTATAGAAAGTGGGCAGTCCTCGCCTTAATTTTAAAGAAGATGCAGATGGTCTATCTGCCCAAGTGGAGGTTCGCAGGTACAGAGTTTTGGAGCAGTAAATTGGTGTCTCATGCAGTTGAATTGCAATCAGATGAAGATGAACCTAGCACCTAGTAGGGTCATACCGAATACAGATCCCTTAACCCCATTGCATCCAAATATTTGAGTTTGTTTCTTAACGGGGGTATTTCATGCAGCTTAAGCTGTGGCGATGGGTCAAATGGTCAAGCTCGAGAGATCCGGCTAGACTAGGAGAGTGAGTGTCCTAAATTATTTTAAATTGTGAGATTGTGAGCATTACTCTCCATAGAGTGTCTGCAAGGAGTCACTTGTTTACATAATCTCTAATCAACATGGTAACGGTATGTGGTTGAATTGGTTGCTTGCATATAATTTCATTAGTTTTACTTCTTGTGATTGCAAGTAAGATCAATTTACTTTCCCTGGCCAGAATCTTTTGATTGTTTTTGTTTGTGTTGAGTCAAGTAATGTCTTGTTCTTAAGTATTGTTTTGTCATTGTTTATTTTCTTTGCTGTTTGTGTGTTTGAGTCATAGGGGATAGACAACATGCCAATGACTGTTTTAATTCTTCACTTCACGCTTGAGGGTAAGCGTTATTCAAGTGTGAGGGTATTTGATGGGTGTCTTTATGTTGTCTATTTTTGGTCTATTACTGTCAGATCTCACGGGTATTTGCAGTGGTTTTGATTCTTAGTACAAGATTTTAGAGAAAGAGCCCAGTGAGGAAGAAGAAGTGCAAAAGAAGAGAAAAGGCGATGGTCTAGCTGGCCAAGTGGACCATTGACCTGGCGCCGAGATTGATCTAGCATGCTATGGGCTACTCCATATTAATTCTGGGAGTTCAGAACTAGAATTACACGATTCACAATTCGTCCAGCCCAGAAAAGAAGCCCAAGGAAAGAATTACTAGAAGCTGCCAAGTTCATGATTACTTCACCTGGAAGTAATTAACTTCGGTCAGAGTTGCAATTAAATGGAAACTACCAATTGTGGTGTTAGTAGGAGATAGTTTCCTATTATGACTTTATTCCTATTTAGTTTCTAGTGTCCATAGTTATTAGTTTCCTAGTTGGATATTTATTCCGTTTGTAAATCAGTTTCCTAATCTAATTAGGATTCATTCCTTTCCTTTTCTAACTCCAATTATGCACATTATTTAATGAACAGAATTGGGAGAGGAAACTATCCATCTTTACATAATCTTTTTCGTAGTTTTCCGTTAGTTCTAGAAGACACTTATAGATAGTAAGTAGTATTATTTAATTTCCAGTTGTTTTCGGAGTGAATTCTAGCGACTTTTCGGCGTATTGTTCGAGCATCCATTTGCCCAGACGGACCACCTGCGATTGGGTGACTTTCTCCAATCGGTCTCCAGTTTAGTCTATCAATTAGTATTTTTTTTTCTTAACTTTCTTTTTGGTTATTTCATTACGTTTACGTTAAACTATTATTGTTTGCTTTTTAGTATAATGAGTAGCTAATTTTCTATTCCAGCAAGCATGTAATGAACTTTAATCTAACTATGTCATGAAACCAAAGTGACCTAAATTAATATGCATGTGTTCCAATTTACTCTGTATTCATAGATTGTACTACTTGAATTTAAATAAGAGTAGCTAACTTAGCTACATTTGGTAGAGCCAGTTAGACCCCATTAAGTCATCAAGTCATTTAGTGGACAAGTTTAATATGGTGGTAAAGTTACCCTCTGGTAATTGAGAGTAGATTAGTTAGTAATTCTATCACTGCATATTCAGGTTAGAAGAGCTAAAACTGGGTTTCCCTAATTATTAATGTTGTTAATACATTAAATAGGTGGCTGCATATTCCGGCATGTTGTCTATTAATTAGAGAACAATTAGTCCTAGCATATTCTAGCTGATTGTCGAATAAGTAAGGGGAAATTGGGTTGGGTTCTAAGTATATTCTCGTCAACCTATAACTAGTTGATGACATGCATGCTAACAAATTTATGAGTTTATGATTGACATACTATGATTATTGTGAATTACATGATTGATGGATTTTTCTCTTAATTGATATAAGTTAAAGCTCTTAGTTTTATTTAACTATTGATTTCTCAAATCGCCCATACATTCGTTTGTGTGGAAACAAGGTGGTTGCTAATCAAAAACCTTTGCATCAATAGTTAACAAAATTGAATTCTTCCTGTTCCCTGTGGATCGATCCTGCTTTTGCTATATTCTTATCTTTTATTGCTGCAGGTTAAGAGTACTATTACATTTGATAGGGGTGTGACAAACCACATTTTAGGCCTCAATTCTATTCTACCCTTCCCCTCTATAGTTCTCTGTAACACTCTCTCTGTTTAGAATGAGAGTTGTCTATTGCTCTCAGTTTTACTCTGCTACATCTAGTTTATTACAAACTACGTCTATTTATAATAAAACTCGGGAAATCCTACTGGGCTTAGCTTCCTAATCTATTCAGAATTAGAATGTCTAGCCCAATAATAATTGTATTAGGAATTTGAGGAGATACCAGAACAAAATGCTATATATAAAAAAGTCCTATTACAATCTATGTGCCAAAAATATAAAATTATAGTTTCCTAACCTTTATCCTCTCTAGCTTGATTTTAGGTTGCTTTGGAACAACTTCTATCTTTTCCTTCATCCTCCTCTAATAAATGGCATTGTACTCCAGTAATCATGTTATTTTTTCAAATAAGTGGCAATGAAATGTTTATTTTTATGTTCACTTCGGTATAACGGGTAAAATAAAAACCATCTCTACTAACCAATCACAAGTTAGAGATCGGGTGATTGTCATCAACTGCAGCTTAACACCTAAACATGATCAGTACTGAACCCTGATCGCTAAACCTTAAACTCTAAACTTTTGAACTCGCCTTAAATGCTTAAACATAAATTTGTTGCCTCAATACATTACTATTCTGGAAATTTTAAGAAATGTTGATTTTTTTTTCAAGCAATAGTAAAAACCAAGGATATAAAAGAACTCGGGGGGGGGGGGGGGGGGGGGGGGGGGGGGGGGGGGGTGGAGGAGGGATGGATTACAAACATATTACTTAAGCATAAATGTAAACAAAGTTTTTTTCAAAAAACATAAAATAAAAGGGATGATCCGAATATATGTAAACCTTACAAATAACAAACCTTGCACTTTTTAATTTCCATCCTCATTTGAACTGATTTCACGGTTTAAAAACTTTAAAACCATTAAAATTTAATTTGACACAATTTATATTAAGGGGATGATGTAGTATGATCTTTCCACACTGAAATGCTCCCTCAAACCCTGCCAGAAGTTTACAATCCATAACACGCGAAAGAATTTCATCAACGTATTTGCATAAAGATTTGTCACACCACCTTACTTCCAGTGGGCAATCTTCAATCCGTTCATAAAACAATGCATGTACACGATGTTCCTCATGTTGATATAACATGGATAGGTTAAGAAGTCCTGGACTCAATGTATGTATTTGTGGAGGCCATAACGAGATAACCTATAAAACAATGAACAAAAAATTTGTTGGGGTATCTCCTCAAATTCCTAATAAAATTAGTATTGTGCCAGACCTTCTAATTCTGAATAGATTAGGAAACTAAGCCAAATAGGATTTTCCTAGTTTTATTATAAAAAGACGTTGTTTTTAATAGACTAGAGGCAGCAGCAGTAGGTCATAGAGTAGTAGACAGATCTCATTCTGGACAAAGAGGGTGCTAGAGAGAACTGCAGAGGGGAAGGGTAGAATAGAATTGAGGGCAAAGATGCTAACTCTTCTATTCTATAAATTCTCTATTTGATTGGAATATTTTTATATTCCCGTGGATTAAACCATGTTAAATTGTTGTGTTTTCTTTTCTGTTTTCAATTCCGCTGCAGTGTTCTTGTTGGAATATTTCTTCTAACAAGTGGTTCAAAGATCCTGAGGGTGTTTTTCCTAACAAGTGGTATCAAAGCTAGAGACCAGTAGAAAGGCGGAGGAAAATCAGGAGTTTGGAAATAAGAGAAAAAAAGAAGAAGAAAATAAGAAGAAAAAGAAGAAGAAGGTTTCTTGGATCAATTTTAAACATGTCTGATAAGAAGTTTGAAACTCCGCTCTTCGAGAGAAAACAAATTTTACGATGTGGCAGTGCAGTATTCAAGATTTATTGGTGCGAGATAATCTTGATTTGGCACTTGAAGATAAGAAGCCCGAAGGGATGAATGATCGAAATTGGGATATGATGAAGAAGCAGGCAGTTAGTACGATTCGACTTGCACTTGCTCCAGAAATTAAATATAGTATTCTGAAGAAGAAGACACCAAAGGGGATCTGGGACAAGTTGGCGAGTATTTATGCGTCGAAGTCACTAACGAACAGGTTGTGCATAAAAATAGACCTCTACACTTTAAAGATGGATGAAGGAGGGAATTTTCATGATCATGTGAATGTATTTGATCAGTTAGTATGCCGACTTCAAAACATGGGAGAGGAAGTCGAAGATGAAGAGCAGGCTTTCATGTTGTTGTCTTCCTTGCCATTATCTTATAAATCGATTGTGCAAATAATGCTTGTTGGGAGGACAAGCTTGACACTTGATGATGTGGTTACACAGTTGAGGGAGAATGAGAAGATTATGGGAAAGTATACTACGCCTGGGGTTGATGGAGCAGTAGCTATTGAAGAGAGTTCAAATCGAGGGAAGAGTCATTCGCGAAGGAGGAGTGACATTCATGGAAGATCTTGGCTGAGAGACTACAGTAATGTGGAGTGTTATTATTGTGGGGCGAAGGGTCACATCCAGTATACATGCCTTATTATGAAAGAAGACTTAAAGAGTTTGAAGGATTTGAAGAGGAAGGGCAAAGAGAAGATTGACGGCTCAGCAAATATTGTGCAGGATGATGATGTCTTTGTAATGAAGTATACTGAGCCAAGCAGCTCAGGTTGGGTGATGGATTGTGCAGCTTCTTCACACATATGTAGAGATAGATCTCATTTTGATATTTTGAGGGCTGAAGGAGATTTTGGACACATTGTTGTGGGGAATGGTAAGAAAATAAAGATTGAGGGCGTTGGTACCACACCTCTCAAGACTCACAATGGTGCTACAAGAAAATTGACTGATGTGAAATATGTGCCTACATGTGCTGGTTACATAATTTTGCTGAGAAGATTATGTTCTCGTGGGTACAAATTCACATGTGATGGAAACTTCTGCAAAATATTCAGTGGAGATGAGTTGATTCTGCAAGGAACGAGGAGTAATCATCACATATTTTATGTTAATGATTCGAAAAATGGGTCTTGTACTGAGTTTGGCATTCAAAAGGAGGAGTTGAAGCCGAAGAAAAAGAAACAAGTCTCATTTTCTGATGATGTTATTGTACATAGGACTTTGAGTCGAGGGAGGATTTGTTGGGGTATCTCTTCAAATTCCTAATACAATTAGTATTGGCCAAAGCCTTTTAATTCTGAATAGATTAGGAAACTAAGCCCAATAGGATATCCCTAGTTTTATTATAAATAGACATTGTTTGTAATAGACTAGAGGCAGCAGCAGTAGAGCAGAGAGCAGTAGACAGATCTCATTCTAAACAGAGAGGGTGCTAGAGAGAACTGTAGAGGGAAAGGTAGAATAGAATTTAGGGCAAAGATGTTAACTCTTCTATTCTGTAAATTCTCTGTTTGATTGGAATTGTGCGTATTCCCGTGGATTAAACCACGTTAAATTGCTGTGTTTTCTTTTATGTTTTCAATTCCGCTGCAGTATTCTTGTTGAAATATTTCTTCCAATAAATGGTTCAAAGATCCTAAAGGGTGTTTTGTCTAACAAAATTAAATCAAGAACTTTAGCGCCAAAAACATACAAATACACTAAACCTTAATTATATTAAATATTAATCCTTGTATTCACATTAAACTAATAGACCAAAAAGGAATGCAATGATTGCTTAGCTTTGCATCCTAAATGAAATTAAAAGATACACAACTACTTAGAAGCATCTCAATAAGCAAGGAAAATTTCTCCTTCATCAAATGGACACCGGGTTGTTTTTCTTCCAGGGTGACATAACAACATAATTAACAATAATTAGCTTTAAGTTTACACTACAAGAAAAAAGGGCTTTAGTGACGACGCAAAGTCGTCAGTAAAAGCCCAAAAATCGTCACTAAACCCTTTAGTGACGACAAACGGGTCGTCAAGTGGTCGCGACAATAGGTCCGTAGCTAAAGGGTCCAGTGACGACATTTTTGCACCGTCGTCACTAAATCCTACCATTTAGTGACGACTTTTTGTCGTCACTAGAGTTAGTGACGACAAAAGTCGTCACTGTGTGTACGTCACTAAAAGACAAAAGTCGTCACTAAAAGGTGTATTTTTAGTGACGAAAAAGATAGTGACGAATGAAAGTCGTCAGTAGGTAACAAATGGTCAAAGGCTTTAGTGACGAAACTCAGTGACGAGAATTGCTTGTCAGTACAAAAGTCAACGGTTTTAGTGACGACAAGATTCGTCACAATAAAGATGAAGCCAACAAATATAGTGACAATAAATAGTCATCAATAGCTACCTGCTTTAGTGACGAAGTTGAGGGACTACAAATGTTGTCAATGGAACAAAATATTAAACGATATATTTCAAAACTTTCAATTTAAATTGCAAATGAATATACATATAGTATGTCATCATTTACACAAGTATGACAAATTGTCATCATATTTAAATATGTTCTAAATCAAATACCAAAGCTTCCATCTAACTAAACGACTAAGTAAAATTATACAAGTCCAACATCACTTGTGGTGGTGGGATTGAAGACACGTGAAGATATCTTCAACTTAGCCATTTGAATCACAAACCGCACGCTGCACGAGTATTTGAACACATCATTAGAAAAACATCAAACTCAAGAACTTCTCAAACCATCAAACACATATCTACCTAACAACCAAAACACTAAGGACATTGAGAATATTACATAAATTTCATAGTACCTAAGAAAAAAAATCACCATCCACATGAAAACCTGCATAATTAAAGGATTGAGCTAATTAGTTGAAAAATTAATATGGTCAGATATAATATACTTTGAAATGTTAATCATGACCTGAAATAATCTTTATGGGAAGCAATCCCACAATATAAAAAGGCAAAGTAAAACATTACTAAAAAATAAAATGGCATAGGAAGCAAACCAATCGGACACAGAGAAGCAAAGTCAGAAAAATCAATCACTAGCATAATAAGCAATTCATATCTACAAATTCCTGGTCAAAGTTATAGTGCAGATCCAATGACAAAATTATTGGCGAGAGACAGTTTCATGGGTAAGAGAAATACTACTCCACTCAATTAGAAGGGTAAGAGCAAAGGGGGAAGGGGAACAAGCAAAAGCAAGATCTTCCACATTATGTAACGTGGTAAGCGTTGTACCTGGTAGTAAAGTAAATCAAGTACAGGCAATGCCAGGAAATAGACTAACAGCCTTCCAACAGTTTAAAAAGTTGAATGATGAACATGTTAGCATTGATGTAACCAATAGATCCTCCTACTTCAAGAATGTAATCTCCCCTCACAGATTTTAATGGTTATAACTATGTCAATATATGAGCTAATAAAAATAATTGTAACATGACAGAAATATAAATCGTTAGCTTACGATAATTGATTTGTAAGTTGCCTTGTGATGCCGGAGATCCTGTAGCGCCTCTTGTTCTTTCCATGAGAAACTTCCACTCTTAACATTTTTAAGAATCTTCCGCACCTGTAGGGCAACGCAAGAAAGATGCATTATAATTATAGTAGATGAAGATATAAAATAAACTACTTTTCTTGAAAGTGAATCATTCCCACCGCAGCAAGCAGTTACTTCCTTTACTTAATAATAAAAAGAAACAATATATAAACACGAGCAAAGATGTCTGGTGCACCTTGATCCGATCTTGATCAGATAAAGGCCGCATTAAGTCAATGTCGTTTCTATTTGGTCCAATGATCCAATGTGTTATGGAAGAATGACCTTCCAACAACTTCATACCAAATTAGCTCACCAAAGACAAGAACAAAATGAAAAGAAAAAAAGACAAAAGGCCTAACTTCAAATTTCCAATACATTGAGGCAGTGAGGTGAGGCACACACAGCACACACACAGAACAGAACCTCTAGCCTCTAGGATACTAAAAACTTCAACAACACCATAGCATCTAAAATCAATCAACAGGCAGTGGCCAGTGAGGCACACACAGAGTCACACTCAGAGTCTTCAAAAGCAGCAGCTATACATGGAAAGACTATAAACAGTTTCAATCACAAATCATGCGAGAAAGTAAAACCAAGTTACCGACTAATAGGGATAGTAAGATTGCCCTCTTGGCCTCTTCACTTCCCCCGACTTCCAGCCTAGGAGATAAATGGTTGCTCCAGAACAACTATGCCATTAAAACGCAGCTGAAAATTGCAGTGAAGCATCCAAGAAACTCCAAATTAATTATAAAGTAACAATCTTTTTCAATTGACTTGAGCATAAGGATAAGGGAAGAAAAAACCAAGCATTCAAGGAACCCCAATTCAACTCTTTTACTAATGAAACAAGTCTTCTTCTTCTCACTTAATTCCCTGACAGCAATTTTAAAATAAAAGTAAATGGAGGAAAAACACGAGAATCAAACATCTTGAATCCCATTTCTACCTCTGTCTTCTTCTTTTTCTTTTATTTTTTATTTTTTATTCCCTCTAGCTTCAAATTTCAGCAACCAACTGCCATAAAAGGACAGAAATTTAACATCAAAACACCTTCAAAAAATTACAGTTGAGCACTTACAGTTGCAATACACTTGACAGCTCAATTTCTGTTGTTCAATTGTAGTCACTTACAGTTTCACGCAATTTCTTGACAGCTCAAGTATATATATATATATATATACTTGACAGCTCAATTTGCGTCGTCACTTACAGTTGCAATACACTTGACAGCTCAATTTCTTCAATTGTAGTCAACTTGAGCACTTTACTACTTATATAAACTTGAAATTAATGCTGTAAACAGAGAAATAAGGCATTTTAACTCAAGTGGCATAGCATTTTAATTTATAAAGTAATAGCATAGTGAGAACAGAAAAAACGGATGGATCAAGACGTGATACACATGTTCACGAAAGGAAAATAAAGCAACCATTAGTGAATCTCTATGTTAGATATGCACCCCCTTCCGCCCCTTTCCTTTTTTTTTCTCTATGTTTGCTGAGTGAATCTTATGGAGGCCAGATATGAAAAACCTAAGAATGAACAAAGATTCCACATTTACACTAACTTGCAGTGGTAGTTAATGGTTAACACCCAAAATGAAATGATTACAAAAATAATATTATTAGAGTGAAAAGTGAAGTAGAATCCAAGGACAATGAATAAGAAGCTACATGGTGGCTGCTGAAATTTTAGAACAAACCAGTTAAGTTTTTCCTAAACAGCAGAGAAAACAACCTCAGATTAGCTAAAGTTTTTTTTTTCCTTTTTTTCTCAAAACAGAGACATAGTAACTTTCAACATATCCATCTTAACCTCTGAACTACGGAAATTAAAACACTTTTTTCCCAACCACATTGATGAAACCTAAACCCAAAAATTCATTTCAATACCAGGAATTAGGTCAGACGAAAAATCAGTCCATACCCTTTACCATATCTGGGAAATTTGTGAAGTTCAGATGCTCTGTTCCTGGTGGTGCTGCGGAAGAGTGAAGACTTGTCGAAGTTGAAGGATCTGGGGAGGAAAACAAAAAATAAGTGAGAATCACTGCAAGCCATAACAGTCATTCACCCAACTCAAAACCCACCATTGTGCCTAAATCCCTTCCCCTAATCCAACATTACAGCAGAAATTTGTTTACCCCAACACCCCAGACTTCAAATTAGACACACAACCCTACAGAAAACAGTCGAGCCACAACTTCTGACCACAATAAACAAGGAAAAATTGTTAAATGAAAGTTTATCTAAGATGATGAGCTTCAATTGCCAAGATCGTATGGATGAACTTCATAGTGGGAGGGAATAGATCTAGTTTGAAGGCTGATTTCCTATAGGATGAAGATTTCGAACAACCAATCTGAAAACCACAATCAAATCCAATCTCTCGCAACATCCCTCCAATCTTTCCTTCTGAAATTTGAAATTTCCATCTTCATTTCCTCTATTTTCCTTCCCCAAAATCAATCAAGATAAATGATTTGATGACAAAATCCTTCACCAGCTATGTCTATCAAAAAACAGAAGCCTTGCAAGATCTGTCAAAGGAGACAGTAGATCTAGAAATGGGGATGACTCAAACGGACCAAAATCTCTGCTAATTTCTCTGGAATCTGAATCTTTAATTGCTGGGTTTTTCCAAAATGCTGCCTCCTGGTGTCCATCCTCCGCTTGCCGCCGTTCTCGATCCACGGGAGGAAGTCGCCCGCACTCCGCCAGAGATTCCTCTGCTGCTGCTTCAGATCTGCTGTCGTCCCTATCGGAGTCCACCTTCCGACGTCCGTTCGAGTAATTCTTCATATTGTTAGGGTGGCAATCGATTATTTCTTCTACGTCTTCTTCAATTTCCACCGCTATTTCTTCAATTCCTCCCTCATCGAAAAAATCTTCATCTCTGTGGCTAAGAGGAGGGGGCCGAAGAAGGAAAGAGGGAGAGGAAGGAAGCACTCCTTTTCTTCTTCTTCTTCCTTTCTTGACGGTAGAAATAAACAGTTTACATTTAGATTGTACTATACATAGTTTGAAAGCCTCTGCTTTTCTTTTATCAAAAACGTTTTCAAAGTGTTTTTAAGAATAAAAAAATATACAATTGAAAACAAAAGTATTGTTAGAAATATAAAATAAAAAAAAATGATTAGGGAAAGGAGGGTCTGGAACGGTGGAATTAATTTCCTTGGAGGAATAATTTGCAAATTTTGCAAAATAAAATAAATAAATGACTATTGTAGCGAAAAATGTAAATACCCTATAGTATTTTAGGGAGAGGGGGTGCTGGGGGAAGATATTTGAGTAATCCTTTTTTTCCTTTTTAATACTTTCGGTCATAAAAATAAAAACTGAAAAACATTTTTGATTCTCTTTATTAGATCCAAAAAGTTTAATCTTTGTGTTGAAGTACTTCTTGATAAAGCTTAATCTATATGACAGTAGCTTTTGTGTGTGTGTGTGTGTGTGTCTATATATATATATATATATATATATATATAAGGGTGCTAATAAAAAAAAGTGAACTTTTGCAAGTAGCTTTTGTGTGTGTGTGTGTGTGTATATATATATATATATATATAATATATATAAGGGTGCTATAGTAACATTGTTAAAAGTTATAAGGTAAAAGATAATTACGAGAGAGTTTAGGTGACATTGTTAAAAGTTGTTGATAGGAAGACAAATATAAGTGTGTCTTAGTGGCATTGTTAAAAGTTATGGATTACAAAAATATATAAGGGTGTCTTAGTGACATTATTAAAAGTTATATCCTAAGAAAAATATAAAGTTGTGTTAGGAACATTGTTAAATTTATGGACAAAAATAAAAATAAATGGTGTCTAAATGATAATGTTAAAAGTTATTGACTAAAATAAAATTATTTTAGTCATTTTAGTTGATACAGATAGATTTGTTGTTCATATGAAATTATTTCACAAATATATATATATATATATCAAACGATATAGACTAAAAGATAGATGTTAGGGTGTCTTAGTGGCATTGCTAAAAATTATGGACTAAAAGAAAATTATAAGGGTGTTTTAGTAATATTGTTAAAAGTTATGGGCAAAAAGAGAAACGCAATGATGTTTTAGAGACATTGTTAAAAGTTATGGACTAGAAAGAAAATATGAGGGTGTCTTAGTGGCATTACTAAAAGTTATGTATTAAAAGAAAAATAAAAAGGTGTTTTAGTAACATAGTTAAATGTTATGGACTAAAATAAAAACAGTAGGGTGTGTTAGTGATAATATTAAAAGTTATGGACTAAAAGGGTATCTTAGTCATTTTTGTAGATACAATTAGTTTTCATGTAATATGAAATTATTTCCCAAATATATATAACAAGAGATACAACTGAAGTTGGCTCTTAATACAAACTGAAGTTGTCTCTTAGTGACACTGGTAAAATTTGTGGACTAAAAGAAAAATATAAGGGTGTTCAATGACGTTGTAAAAAGTTATGGACTAAACAAAAAATATAAGAGTGTCTTAGTAATATTGTTAAAAGTTATATAGTAACAGAAAAATATAAGGGTGTCTTAGTGATATTGTTAAAAGTTATGTGTTAAAAGAAAATATAAATGTGTTTTAGTGACATTATTAAAAGTTATGGACTAAAACAAAGTGCATTAAGTGGTATTGTTAAAAGTTATGGGCTAAAAGAGAAATATAATGGCGTATTATTAACATCATTAAAAGTTATGGGTTAACAGAAAAATATAAGGGTGTCTTAGTAATATTGTTAAAAATTAGAAAAATAAAAGAAAAATATAAGGGTGTCTTAGTGATATTGTTAAAAATTAGGAAAATAAAAGAAAAATATTTAGTGATATTGTCATATATATATATATATATATATATATACTAAAAGACAAATGTTAGGGTGCTTTATTGGCATTGCTAAAAGTTATGGAATAAAAGAAAAATCTAAAGGTATTTTAGTAATATTGTTAAAATTTATGGCTAAAAGAGATATTCAAGGGTGTCTTAGTAACATTGTTAAAAGTTATGGGCTAGAAGGAAAATATATTAGTGTATTAGTCATATTGTTCAAAGTAATAGATGAAAAGAAAAATATAAGACTGTCTTAGTGAAATTATTAAAAGTTATACTGTTGTTCATATAAAACTATCTTGATGACGTTGCTCGATGTTTATGAACTAAAACAAAAATAGTAGGGTGTTTTACTGACAACGTTAAAAGTTTTCAGACTCAAATAATTTTAGTAGATACAATTAGTTTGGATGTTCATATGGAATTATTTTCTTTATATATGTATATATATTACGAGATGTGGATCCGACAGAAAACAACTATTAGGGTGTCTTAGTGACAATGATAAATTTGAGACTGAAAAAAATATAAGAGTGTTCGGTAATATTATAAAAAGTTATGGACTAAATGAGAAATATAAAAGGGTCTTAGTAATGGACTAATGGAAAAATATAATGGTGTCTAATTGAAATTAATAAAAGTTAAATGCTATAAACGAATTAATATAAGGGTGTTTTATAGACATTATTAAAAGTTATGGACTACAAGAAAAAAAAAATAAGAGTGCCTTAGTAACAACTGTTTAAAGTTATGGGTTGAAAGAAAAATATAAGGGTGTCTGAGTAAGAATTAGTGTAAAATCAATGGGCTAGCAAAAAAATATGTGTATCTTAGTATATGTTGTTAAATATTATGAGTTCAAAGAAAAATATATGGGTGCCTTAGTAATATTATTAAAAGTTATAGACTAAAAGAAGAAGAAAAAAAAAATAAGGGTGTGTTAATAACATTGTTAAAACTTATGAGCCAAAAGAAAAATATAAGGGTGCCTTAGTGACAATGTTTAAAATGTATGGACTAAAAGAAAAAAGGGTGCCTCACAAACATTGTTAAAAGGTATGGGCTAAAACAATAATATAAGGGTCTCTTAGTGACATTGTTAAAAGTTTTGGACTAAAAAAAAAATTTATTATAGTTATTATAATAGATAAATACTTTTAATTAATTCAAGTGTACTCATAAAAATTTTGGTTGCTCTGTTAAGGCATTATTATGTTAACAATGAGGTCTCGATTTCAAGACTTAGCTCAGCCATTTTTTGGATTATTAAATCAAACTGACGAGTAGTTAACTACAATTGAAACACTTAAATAACTAATGTTGGAATTGGTGCATTTGGTAAAACAATATGTCTCTCTCCAAGAGGGCATGGTTTCGAACCTCACTTCCACCAATTTTTATGCATATATTTTTCCTCTAACAGCAGACCTTTACTGACGAGAATTTGTTGTCACTATAAATAAATGTTTTAGTGACGACAAATTGTTGTCACAATATTGCTAAATGCATGCTTTTACTGACAAAATAAGTTTCGTCACTAATTGTCGTCACTAAATGTCTTCAAACTATTGACGAAACTCATTTTCGTCACTAGTTTCGTCACTAAATGTCATGAAATAGGCGGGAAGGGTTGGCGCCAACCATATAGTGACGACTTGGTGACGACTTTTATATCTCGTCACTAAAACTCCCCGTTTTGACGAAATTCTGTTGACGACTTCGATTTTCGTCACTAATAAGTGTCTTTACTGACGACTTCCCCTGACGACAAAAAAATTTTCGTCACTAATGCCCATTTTTCTTGTAGTGTTATAAGGAAATAATTTCTGCATCAGCAATTAATTAAAGTTGGACAATTGAAGGACTTGAAATTTATTCAGTAAAACTTTGGGTTATGTTTAGTACAATTATGGCAGAAACTTGTGTTAAGTTTAGCATAATTATGGCACAAACTTTGCACACGATCATAAAAAGATTCCATATATATTGTAAAAACTTCTCATCTTTGACAAAATCATCTTTCAATTAATCGAAACTCATAAAGTCGAAGTTTGCTCTCTTTTCTGGCATCCCTCAACATCGGAGATGCGCTTTTTAAACTACATGATTTGAATTTGATTTTTGGGCCAGAATCCGATCAGGCATTGACTCAATTCTTTTTACCAATTTCCAAAGGCTCCTGGCATCGCTATAGTCAAATTGATCCATATAAAACTTTTTAAAAAACTCGCAATTTCAAGCTTCTTCTTCAAACTTTAAAAAAAAAAAAAAAACCTCTTCCTCACAAACTTTAGTGAAGTTAAATTTGGCCTCATCAAAGGGCTACAAGGACTTTATCAACCATCCAGTTGGACAATAAAGCCATATATATTTTTTCAATTTTGTGTAAAGTCGAATTTTTGTATATCACATACATATGGTTAGATTATAAATAAAAAAAAAATTGAAAATGTACACTTCGTTCAGAAAAAATAAAAAATAAATCCAAAAATGAGACCTCTTTCTACCTACAAAAAGTACACCACCCTCCAGCCCTTTGTCGAATGATTTGGAATATCTTCGAAAACATATCCATCTCATGGCATAGAGTCCGAATATGGAGAATGATGTAATCTCACCTGGAAGGGTTTGATCACCAAGCGAAAACCTATCGTTCTAAAGGTTGCTAGGGTGGTTTTGGTGAAACCTCAACCCACCAACAAGGGACAAACGGAACCTTGGTATAGAATACCTCGACCCACAAGTGTACAATATTGAGAATCTCGGCATAAACACGCCACGAACAACTCACCAAATATTGTTCGATAAGTGTTCAACGCCATAAGATGGAATCTTGATAAGTTCTAAAGTTCAATGAAGAACTAAGAGTTTTAGAAAATCTCACAAAAACATTAATTTCATTTCATCAAAGTCTTCCTCCATGGAGGAACCAAATCAGCACTAAATGCAAAAGACTCTCCATGAATTATAAACATGTTCAATCGTGCACATTTAAGCCTTCAGTCAGCAAATTAATTCATTGGATAGCTGAAGCCATTCAAGAAAATTCTGGAATATTTTCTTGACGATTGAAGACCCATTTCTGAAATTTCTCTTCAAATTCTCCCATGTTTGACATTAACTCCAATTGAATTCAGGAAATTTGAGCTCGCCCAGCCTCCCTTTTGGGCAAACAGTCGGGTACCTGAGCCAGATTGCATCATTCCTCTCCTCTTAAAGAAGATTTGTCCTCATAATACGGACAAACATGAGATTGATAGAACTGCTCATAAGCATTTTAACTTTTCCCGACTTTTGAGCTTGCTTCTTGTTCCAAAACGAACAATTATCTCCATGATTCAATCTTAAGAACATGTTCATTCCCAAATGCCTCCAAATCCAAACTCCAAATTCTCATTTATGCTCGAAGATCAGCCTTTGATGTTTCTTGCTAGATTGGATATCAAACCGCCTCAACTTGAGCTCGATTTTCTTGCGACTTGATTTCACAACTTTACTGCATTACCTGCCTCCTAAATTCATCCATTCACTTAAAGAAAATGTAAATCCCAAAAGAATCAAACCATGTAGAATCCCAAACAATGAGAGTTTAGGATAATGCAACCAATTTCCAGAAAACACAGCAATAACTCTTGCCATCCCAAATATTTTAGCAATCTCATGGAAACGCATTGTAGAAATATGAGATGCCAAAACTCCATGCATTATGATGTCACAACATGGATTTCCAAGCAACAACAAATCATCCAATTAAAGCACAGAATAACTCAAGACATGTACCTCAAGTCCATCAAATAGAAAACCTCTATATTTGACAAACTTTTGCAAAACACTATGAGAAAAACCATGACTTTCCAAAGGGCAGAAGTCTTTGCAAAATCTATAATTTTTAGGCTTGCAAATTTCTTCCAACACAAAACCTTTACTATTCAAAATTTTTGCCAAATCTTCCTTCCAACAATGAAGAACAAAGGCTTCAAAATCAAAACATTCTTCGAAAAATTCTTCAACGGAATGAACACTTACCTCAAATTCTTTAAACCCAAAATCATCATTCTTGAAAAATTCTTCAAAAGAAATTTCCTCACTTTCACAAAAGAAATTCCAAAATCCAAAATTAGAATACTCAAGAATTCTACTCCAAACAGTACAAGAAAAATGGCCTTTAGTGACCAGACACTTGGTGACCAAAAAAAATTTTGATCACCAAACGTACCATTTGGAGACCAAAAAGAGTTTGGTCAACAAAGCTTGGTCACAGTTTGAAAATAGTGACCAAATAAGAAAGTGGTCACCAGTTGGTCACCAAAGATCATGGCGGGAACTTTTCCCGCCAGATTGAGACTTATTAGTGACCGAAATTGGTGATCAGAACGTTAATGGTCCCCAATAATTGGTCAGAAGTCTTTTGGTGACCACACATTTTGGTCACCAGTTTGGAAACTTTTGATGACCAGATTTGTGGTCACCAAAAATGGCGGGAAATTTCCTTCCAATTTTTCAAGTGGTCAACCGTGCATCAAATTTTGACCAAAAAATAGTGGGAAAGTTCCCTCCAAATATATTCCTTGTAATGGCCACTTTTGGTGATGAAAAAATAAGTGGTCACCAAATATTTTTTTCAGAATGTCTTAAGTGACCAAAAAAAATGATCTCCAAATCATAAATTTTAGTTATAAGAAATTCTGATTATTAATTAAACATTAATTTCTTGTTAAATTAATGACAACTAATCTATACTCACTAAATGGGTGACATATCAGTGAAAAAAAGATTCAATGACAACTTTTTTAGGCCACTAAATTGGTAAATGTCGTGAATTTCTTATTACATATATTTTTGTTATTGAGTTTTTAATTTTGTTAATTTAATGACTACAATTTTGGTAAATGTTTATGAATCTGTTGTATATTCTTTACAAGTTCAACAACAAATAGTATATTTATATTGGTAGATTAAGTATTATTCATTTCATTCTACTATAATAGTCATATTTTACAATTGTACAACTTTTTAGGAATGTTAATGTATAATACCTAAAATAACTAATTTGACAATATTTGTTTCATTAATGTTCTTACTTTTTAAGTGAATGTTAGTTGTAGAACATATAATCATATGAGTCAGAAAAGTAAAAAAATTAGAAACTTGTATTGAAATAAAAAAATATTTTCAAAAAATACTCTTGTAATTAAACAGATAGAGTATATAATATTACCTATTGATTTGAGAACTCTATTGTGGAGAAATTCAAATTGGGCCTCACTCTATTGACCAATACGGTTGGACCAAATATAATATATTTAATTCATTAATCAATTCTTCAATAGTAAAGAAGTTGGGACATTACAACAAAATATGACTGTTAGGACACATATATTGGGACTCTTGTTTAATAAGAGTCTCAATAGATACCTAATGAGACTTCTAAAATAATTAGTCTCATTAAGTAATACAAAAATATATTTAAAATATATAGGACACTATTGGTATGTGTCCTATTATAGTATGTGTACCATTATCTACTTAATAGGACTTGTAAAAGTGTCTCATTAGATAAAATCAACTAGAGCGCACTTGATAGGACACTATTGTTATATGTCTTATTAGAATATGTGTATTATTATCTATATAATAGAACTCTTAAGAGTGTTCCATTATTTAGAACTAACTAGAATACTTAATAGGACACTTAAAACTGTCTCATTATTTAGTTTATATAGTTTCCTTTTTGTTTTTTAAATAAATTTTAACTTTTAATTTTTAGTATTTATATTATGACACCCTAAAAATTATAATTTCACCAATCAAGTTTTATATTATTAGTAAGACACCCTAAAAATTATAATATCACATCTTAAGTTTTAGTATTACTAGTAATACACCCTAAAAATTATAATTTCACCATTTTAGTTTTAATGCTATCATTAAAACAACATAAAAATTATAAGTTTACGTCCTAAGTTATAATTTTATTAATAAGACACCCTTTTTTCTTATGTAACAATAGCTGTTAACTACTGAAAATTTTATTTTGTCCTGAAACATTTTTTTCATGTGAGAATAACAAGTAATCTACAAAAAAAAAATTTGTAACATGTTTTTGCTATGTTTCAGGACAAAATTTTATTTTGTCCTGAAACATTTTTTTCATGTGAGAATAACAAGTAATCTACAAAAAAAAAATTTGTAACATGTTTTTGCTATGTTAAAAGTTAGTAATGTGTTTTAAAAAAAAAAAAAGAAAAAAAGTTAGTAATGGTGAGTTTATATTAAAAAATAAATATAAATTGTTTTAGAAACTATATATAACCATTTTTGCATGTGGAAGGAGTCGAACACAAGACCTTTGTAGTGGGGTAAGACTGCCTTACAACCTTCCTGCCATGACTTAATTGAAGGATTTTATTTACTTAAATACTTATATTAAAAGATAGAAGTATGAAATATGAAAAATATGTCCAAAGTCTTTCAAATGAAGTTTCGAACTTTCGATCCTAGAAAATCTAGGCAACCTCTAATTGCAAATTCTGAACTTTTTTTTGCTACTTGATCATAAAAAGTAAACAATAACTTTATTGGGCCTTTACTTTACAATAATGTCACTAAGACACCCTAATAATTTTCTTTTAGTCCATATATTTTAATAATATTACTAAAGCACCCTAATGTATATCTATAGTTCATAACTTTTGATAATTTTATAAAATACACTATTAAGCTTATTAGGCCAAGGTAATTTTGTTCATATTGTTGTTAGTGGTTTATTTTAATAACAGAAAAAAAAAAGGTATGAATAATTTTATCTTTTTATACTTACCAAATCAATTACTTTGTCATCTCATTCTTTGTGTTACTATGTCACTACTATATAATAAGTTATACTACTTACCAAATCAATTACTTTGTCATCTCATTCTTTGTGTTACTATGCCACTACTATATAATAAGTTATACTATAATTAGTAGTTACTTTATTAATCTCAATAAAAGTCATATTTAAAGCTGTAACTCATACACAGTTATACGATCGTTAATCATAACATAGAAAATAACTAGTAGATTTAGCAGCTTCGATAACTAAGAAAGCAGTCTACGGGATCCTTTAGCAAGAATAGCCGGCACTGGCTTTCGATTCGGGGAAAAACTAGACTAATCAGTGTAGGAGAAGTTAGGTTAATGCACAATATAACACAAATGGACCGTGTAAACTTGCATAATTGTTTTTTTTATTAAGTCAATAATCATTCGTGTTGTGTTTTAGACTTTATTAATTATATTTATTAGTCAATATAAAATGTGATGTTTCCATAAATCAAATTTTGTTATATGTTATTAAGTTTAACACATTCACAAGCGTTTAAGTTGAACTTTATCCAATAATGATTTTTTTAACATACAATGTAAACTTAATTTTCAATATTATATTTTTATATTTCTTTAAAAAAAATAATTTAATTTATTATTATTTTTTTTGGTTTGTTTTAATTTGCAAGTCACAAAGTTCGAACTCATGACTTCATGTTTGCAAGACATTCTTTCACCCAATAAAATGAAACTATAGTGATACATATTTATTTAAATTATCTAAAAAAAATAAAAATAATTATGTTATTAAAAAAATTATAATTTACAATAATTAGCAATTTAATTTTTAAAATTATAATATAATATATTTTAGTTTGAGTGAAAACGTACACTTCAAAGGATAAAATAGTTATTAGTTAATTAAAAATAACAGTTGAAAATTCTAACTACAATAATAATTACAAGAAAAAAAAAACAGAAAAATGAAAAATATTAGCAAGCGATGGCGGGATTGAAATCTGAAAGGAAGAGTTTTGGCAAGTTATGGCGGGATTGAAATCTGAAAGGAAAAGTCGTAGGAAAGTGATGGCGGGATTGAAATCTTGTCTAATTTACAACTACACATTATTTCCCCCTTTTACTTTAGCCTCTTATAGTTTCCCCCAATTTGTACTGGAAGACTAGGGTTTCAGTTTGATACAGAGCAGCCCTGACAAGAAGCAATGGCACAAATCAAGGTACACGAGCTTCGTAGCAAGTCGAAGACAGTTGGAAGATCTCCCTCCTATGTCTTGCCGGCAGTTCCCTTAACAAACCCTCCAAAATCAAGATAGTGGCATTGTTCATCGCTGGTGGTGGCCTCACTTCTCGCCGCACAATCACGAAGGCCTTCTTTCCTTCCTCTAGGGTTTAGATTTTCTCTCCTCACTTCGATTAAACTGGTTAACAGTAGTCGCCTATCTCCGGGCCACCACCCTCTTATGCCGAGTTGATTGTTGTTTGCTGGTAATTTTTCAACATTATATTTTCTGATTATAAAAGTTACTCGAATTATGCAATGTGTGACCCATAATTTTCTATGATTCGCATAATTATTCTAATGACGGAAACTAAAAATCAGCTCAGAATTTGTGGTCCTTTACTCTTCCTCTACATTTATCTTACTCATTCAACACCCCTCAAATAATCCTAAATAGAGTATGTTTATTTTTACCCCACGTTAACTTTGTACAGTATTGTTCAGTATTTGATCTACACCAAGTGTTCATGTTTAAAAAGGCTCTTCATCAGTTTCAAAGGCCTAAACCTGAAACCACCATTAATGTAATAGCTCATCTCATTGAGTTTGTACCTTCAGGTCAGAGCAGGCTTTGGTTACTCTTAACTTCAGGGGCAAAGAGAAAGCGTAAAACCAAAAAGAAATCTAAAATTAGATTGCAACACTACTACAAAAAGGACTTTTAATGGCGGTTTTTTAGGGCTTTTAACGGCGGTTTTTGGCATTTTTGAACCGCCATCTATCTGGCAGCCGTAGAAAGTTTATGGACTTTCTACGGCGGTTGTGAACCGCCATAGAAAGTTAGGACTTTCTACGGTGGTTTTTTTCAAAACCGCCGTAGAAAGTCCGAACTTTCAACGGTGGTTCGCTTAGGAACCGCCGTTGAAAGTTAACTTTCTACGGCGGTTCCTAAGCGAACCGCCGTTGAAAGTCTACTTTCTACGGCGGTTATCTTCAAAACCACTGTTGAAAGTTAACTTTCTACGGCGGTTCCTAAGCGAACCGCCGTTGAAAGTTAACTTTCAACGGCGGTTTTGAAGATAACCGCCGTAGAAAGTTAAAAAATTTGTAAAAAAAAAATTTAATATTTTATTTTTTTCTCTACATTCAAAAAATATATATCAAAATTTGTAGGAACAGCCTTAGAAAGGTTTTGATATATATATATAGATATATATATATTTCAACTTTATTCAAAATATATATATCAAAACTTCCATGCTAATATACCGAACAACCACCAAACTTCAAAATTTTGCTTGCATCCATCAAATTCTAATTAATTTAATCAATAACAGTAAGAACAATATAATAATCACCGATAGAACACTAACCCGAATTTAATCATTCATCATCTCACCAAACCCGAATTTAACAATAATAATAAACCCTAGGCCAATCACAATAATCAAGTAACAATAAAATTTGTAAAGCTTAAATAAAGTTTAAACTATTCTATATTACCTTTTTTATGATTTGAAGCCCACAACAAGGACCGATTGTGGTGAAATTATGATGGGGGATTAACTCCAAGTGGTGGGTGATGGCCGATTAAGAAACCATATCCAGAGTTGGGTGATGGCGGATCTTGTTATCAACGCTACCGGAAGAACGACTTCGGGGGAAGACAAGAGAAAAAACCAACGGAAAGAGGATGGGCATCGGCAACGAGAGAATGCTTCGGTTTGCTGGAGATGGAAACAGGGGGAAGCTAGCCGCGGCCGGTTGGAGATGGAAACAAAGGGAAACCCTTAAAATTCAAAAAAAATCAAGTTTCTATGGCGGTTGTAATTGAAACCGCCATAGAAAGTTACTTTCTATGGCGGTTTCAATTACAACCGCCGTAGAAAGTCCATTTCTACTGCGGTATTAATAAATCCGCCGTAGAAAGCCCGTAATTGTGAATTCCCGCCCGTTCCTCCATTCCTATTAATTTCTTTTTTTGTAAATTAAACCCCAAATTTTTTTAAATTTAATAATAAATATGTATTTTACTATTTATCAATTTTATAGAAAAATTCATCATATTTATTAATTATATGGCGGTTAGAAATACAACCGTCTAGAAAGGAACTTTCTACGGCGGTTAGAAATAAAATCACCGTAGAAAGTACCCCTTTTTACTGCGGCTTTTGAAAACCGCCGTACAAAGGGGTACTTTCTACGGCGGTTTTTTTCTAACCGCCGTAGAAAGTCACCTTTTTACGGCGGTTTTTTAAAACCGCCGTAAAAAGGTGACTTTCTACGGCGGTTATCAAAAACCGCCGTAGAAAGACCCTTTCTACGGCGGTTTTATATAGAACAGCCGTAGAAAGTCCGTACTTTCTTTTTAATTGCGGTTTTGGTCTTTCTGCCGTTAAAGCACCGCCGTAGAAAGTCCATGTTGTAGTAGTGCAAATTGGTCCTTAATTGTCTGATACTATGGTACCCCTGAGTGAATTTACTCTTTCAGTTGCCCTGTGAGAGGCTAGTGATCTTCCTATTCTGGTTATCTGAGACTTATTCCTCTTTTCTATTCAGATAAAGTTATTGATCATCATGTTGTTCACTGATTACTTTATCTGTGATGCAATGGTGTTTTTGTTGCTGTATAGTCCTGTAACTGTCATGTCCTTCCATGTTCCATGCTTTTTGTATATAGTTATATGTCTTGTTGTACTAACTGCTCTATGTAAAGACATTAAGAAGCACAGCTTCCAGTACTATGATGAGTGCATTTAGCTCTCTTCACTAGTTCACCATCTCTTGATTTTGGTTGATATTTTTCTTAAGTTGATTTACTTCCCAAGTTTCCAATAACCAATCATATATTCTGTTTCTTAAATCTATGCTTTTCCAGTCTTTTAGCTTACAACTGATTATTCGGTGTTGTTATGTGCTTGTATTGTTTTTCTACTTCTTAAGTTTTGAAGCATTCCAGTTTTCATTTTTAAGTTGAAAACAAGAATTATATGAAGGGAACTTCTTTGATTCAATGAGTTAATGGTTCTGATCCTTTATTGTACATAAAATGGTAATGCAATCATCAGGAATTGAAGTATGCTTTCTCTCTCTGCATTCTTTTATTGATTATGGGATTTCAGGATCCTGTGAGTGTGTGATGTCTCATTCATGTTCTGATGCTCTTCTCGCTCCACATGAAGGCTACTACCGACAAAGGGATCTGAATCGTCATGAGCCATTATTTGCAGAGGCATCCAAAGATCGTGAGAATGGTTCTGCTTGCCAGCTTGAGGTAACTTCTTCCTATCCTTCCTCACTCGTGTTACTCTTAAATTTCTCGAGTATGTTCAGGGGCTAGAATATCATTGATTTCTTAATGGTGTAACTATTTCTTCATAGGAGTGAAAAGCACTGGAATTTCTTAAAGCAGCTGTAACTGTTGCAGGTAGAAGGGATTAATTTTTCATATCATGAAAGCATTGGCCAATGGCCAGCCATCCTTATGAGCTATCATTTTCATATCATGCAGCTGTAACTGTTTTAAGGTGTTTTTTATTTGAAATGACTATACATGATTTTTTCACAGGCAGGTATTTTTGAAAATGTAATCCTTTAGCTGGAGCATTCCCTTACGAAAACATCTCAATTCCTTGGAACCTATTGAAGTTTCAAGGTTCTTCCACTAGCTTGAATTTGCTGTTGGTTTTTTCTTTGCTAACACTTGGGTATCTCAATTAGATTTTGTCCCTTCAAGTTCATTATTTCCATTGTATTACTTCGTAGGAAGGTTACTTTAGTTTGTTTATTGAAATATACTTGACAACTGAGATTTTTGACCTGATGTCAACGACTATGGACATTTCTGATGCATACTAAAATATTATACTAATTAGTATTCTTTTGACTGTTGTCTGAGATGTATAAACAATGCTTATTATGATGTCTTGTGTCTTTTACCTTTTTATGTTGAGCTTTCTCTTGCATGCAGCTCTTTGATTGGTATTTCTCTTGCATACACCTTGTTTTCTCCTAGCGTACATTCCTTCAAATATATTCTTATATGCTATTTTGATGACCTGTGAGTCTGGTTTATCTCCTAATTAAGTTTGGACTTGTTTTAATGCCATTGATTGTCGATTTGCAGGTGTTTACCTCACAGGAGTTGATAGATAAGGATATAATGACAATTTTCAGCATGTTGCTTTTGTATTAGATCAGATTTGAGACATGAGTTTGTAAAAAGTTTGAAGATACATTCAACTGTTTTACAATTTGAAATTAAAATAGTTTTATTGACATCTTGAGCCTGAGATTTTTGTATATTATTTATATAAATAAAAGTGAATAGATTGATGAGCAAATTTGTTACCAATGTCAATATTGATTAGATGACCTCAACATTAGTAACTAAAATACAAATATATAAATGTACTTTGATGACCAGAATTTTGGTTGTTAAAAGTACTCAAAGATTTGGAAACCACAATTTTTGGTCACCAAATCTGTCAGTCCTTTTAGTTAATTTAATTTTTTGGTGACCAGAAAAGTGGTCACTAAAATTGGTGACTACTTTTTCTGGTCACCAAATAGTATCAAACGGCATTAACGGAGAGTTATTGGTGACCAGAACTTTCGGTCACTAATAAAAATTGGTGACCAGAATCTTGGTTACAAAAGCACTCCCTTTGGTGACCAGATTGCGCCTTTTTGGTGACGAAATTGGTGACAAGTAAGTGCTGGTCACCAATCGGTGACCACGTGGTTCCGGTCACCAAAGAACCCCTTTGGTGACCATCCATTTTTATTTGGTCACCAGACCCTTTGGCGACCGAGCTTCAGTGACGACCTGGTGACCAGTACTTTTTCTGGTCACCAAAGTATTCGGTGACCAGATTTTAGCCTTTGGTGGCCAAAATCTTGGTTGTCACTAAACACCTTTTTTCTTGTAGTGAAAGAATTGGAAACCTTCCACAAAAAATGGAATTATTCCAAATTTCAAAACGTTATAGAAAAGCTTCCCCAAAGATGGCCATTCACCCACATAAGACTTTTTTCTTATGACGTCTCTTCTTTTTCCAACGTCCTTTTTTTTTTTTTCCTTTGTTGTTTTGGACGAATTTATGTTTCTTTTTTTCCTCTAAAGTACAGAATAAAAAGATATACTCCAACAAGGAGTTAGAAAAACAAAACAAAATAAAGTCCTCTTAAATCCCAAAAACCCAATGATAAGAACCTTGCCAACCAGTGACAAGACCCGCTACCAATACTTGTGTTTTCAATCTTCAAGAGAACCGAGAGAGATGAGAAGAGAAGGATATGCAACCGATAGAACTGGCTCTATGATCAAACCCTCCCAGGCGAGATTACATCAGAGAAGCTCCGCTCCTCCCGACCGCCAGAACTGCAAACTCCAGCAATGGAATTTCCAACAACGGAGCGAAACATGTGCAACTACTAGACGATTGTCTGAAATCATTCACATACTCAGTATTGTCTTCAGCTTCAACAACAGAATTTGGAGTACTTTAAGTAGTAAGCTAGCTACTCCCTGTGTATGTGGTCTTCCTTTACCTCTCCGAACAATTGTTGATCGGCTCCGACGAGGAATTCAAATCTGACATAATCCTCAGGCAGCAGAGCCACCACAAACGTGTCGAAAAGCAGCATACCTGCTTACAAACGAATTAAAGTTATATGCAAAAGTATTCCAGCTCTCGGACTCTCTCGTTTTTTTATCTTAAATATCATTCTCCATTTCAAAATGAGCGGTCATGGGGACGGCTCTCTTTCATTAAACCACAAACCCAAACCTTATAACAGCCACCTCTGCCTCGATCGAACAATTCAAGTTTTATGCGAAAACTTGTTTCTAGCTAAAACTTCAAACTAAACCACATTTCTTCAATCAGGCACGAGTGAAGTCATGGGATACATTTCAAAACTTCCAGAAGAGATTCTTCATGAAATCTCTTTTTTCCTCACCAACGAAGAAGCCCTTCGATTCAGTCTCTTAACCAAGGAGACGTTCAGGGCGGTGAAAAAGCGTCCCACTTCGTCTTTGGATGGTAAATCAATGGTTCTTTGGAGTAAGGAAAGGAGATACAGGGAAGAAGTCAATTATATTCTCTCCACTCTAAATCGGTACGACATGGAAAATATTCATCTGGACACTTTCACATTCGAATCTAACTGAATGTGCGCTTCTTAGATGAGGATGTCGCCTGTATCGATCGAATTGGCCTCCAAAAGAGGTCTCAGAAACCTGAATGTATCCATGGGGGATAAATGGGATTCCAGAGAATTCCCAGTTTTGCCTCTATCAGTTTTACAGATTGAATCATTGTTACAGGTAAAATTACTATGGTTTTTCGTGCAGGAAGGAAAAATAAGGTGGCATAATCTCAAACGGCTACAACTTAAATCTATTAATAGGTTATAATGATAATTTTAAACACCATTATATATAATCTTGTTTGTAATGACGTGTGAAAAGGGAAGAATAAATTTGATGGGATATATGTAAAAATATTTCAGAAAATCACACTTTTAATTTCTTATGTTTAGACATTTTACACTTTTGGTTCCAAAATATCATTGACTATTGAGTTGACCAATGAAAACCACCCACAATATAGGTCATAAGCGTGTTCTTAAATTTTTTTTTATAGTTATCAAGCAATTCTTCTTCATTCTCTCTAAAAAGTGGATTCCTTTTATTGGCTTCATTTTCATCATTCGATATGTTAGAATATAAGAGACAATGCCACGTACACATATATATCCTAGTGTTGAACAAAACTTTAAAAGAAAATGAACCCAAAGAACAAATTGTAGCACTTGTATCGTACACAACAACAACAAAACGTGCACAGAAGAAGAAAAGGAAAAGGAAAAGGAAATTAACTACGTAGCAAGATATGGACAATCTGACCAAATAAGTTTTTCGCTCTGCATTTTTTTATGGTAGAATGTTTGCATCCAAATATAATCGCAGCTAGGTCATTTTTTTCGAAAATAAGAGAACTGAAATTTTCGAAAATAAAATTCGTAGGTAATAACTCCATATTGGAATTCATCGGAGGCAGAAGTCCAGCATCCTTAACCACCAAAGAAAACCTAGCTCAGTTCAGAACAAAAACAATAATAAAATGTTTAGGTATATATATTTGCTACTTTAACATTCTAATTGATTAAATGTTTCTCAGCACTTGCACAATCCTTGCACGTGCATTAATCAGAACTTGCACATTGTTTGGGTTACGTAAAGTGATTGTGTTTTATTTTTTTTTTCATTTTTGAAAATCATTATAGGTATTCATAAATTGTTTTTACTAGTCGTATTTAATTTAATTAAAATTGCTTCATTTTGGTCTTTTAACTTCAAAAATTGTTTAAAACAAAACATTTTACAATATTTGAGTTATTTTCAACTAACAAATGCGATTCACACTCATTAAAATTAAGAGGCAGCAAATAAAAAAAAAAGTTAAGTCACATTGTTCAACCTTTAATTTAACTTGAAAAAATTCAAGTGTTAGTCAAAATTAAATATCTCAAATATTTATTTTTCACTAATGAAAAAATGAGACAAATTATAATTTGAACTGTCAATTTATGAAGGAATTATGAATGGTAATTAACATTAATATGTGCTCATATTTATTTTATTTTTTACAAAACTAATATGTGTTCATTTCATCACTGAGGAAAATATTTTCTAAGGAAGTGTGAAAACATGCAATTTCCTCACATAACTTGATTTAGATTGCATGTGTGTAGTTCTTTTAACATACCCGTGTGATGTGACACAAAATGTCCGGAACTAGATGGTTCGGTCGGCTGGATGAAGATTTGAAGATATAGCTTGAATCTGCAAATTGGTAGCTCGAATGGGTGAGAGCGAAGCTCAGATCTGAGCTCGGATGAGAGATGACGAAGCTCGGATCTAGGAAGTGGGAGCTTGGCTCAGCAGCCTTTTTGAGGAATCTGGTAACGGGGGCAAGAAACAAGAAACAAGCAGGGCTATCCCCCCTGTTCCACTCTAACGCTCAAGTTAGTAGAGTGTATGAGTAAATTGAAATGACCAAGAGCTTAAGTCTTCTTCTGGCGTACCTGAAATGAGTCTGAATACTGAATATATATAGCCTCACCTTGAAATGTCCGTTGGTGTCATGATGAACTGGCGCATTGATTGCACACCTTAATTGTCTCCTCATTCATGGTGACTTGAATGCCTTTGTAAGCCCTTTGCTATTTATGGTTTGGATAAGGCTCCTTCATCATTATAGATCCTTTGTAATCACTACAAGAAAAAAGGCCTTTGGTGACTGGACTCGGGGGGACCGGAATTTCGGGAGTCACCAAATATACCCTTTGGTGACCATATTTTGCTTAGTCATCTGAAACAACATTCGGTGCAGCTTTTGGTGACCATCTAAAACAATCAGTCATCAAATCGGTCACCAAAGCCTTGGCGGGAGAAATTCCCACCAAATTTTGGCTTTTTGGTGACCAATTTTAGTGACTGAAAAAATTTGAGTCTCAAAGTTGCCTGCCGTTAGTGTTTTGGTGTGCAACAAGATGGTCACTAAATTGGTGACCAAATGTAGTGGTCACTAAACTGTTTGGGGCCACGTTTGGTGACAAATTTAGTGACCAAAAAATACGATGTCAAGGTTATTAATGTCCCGTTAAGCATTATTTTTTATTGGGCTCATGTGATTGGTTACCAAATTTTGTATTAGTCACTAAAGTATTTGGGATGTCCCACAAAGATTACACGTGATGGTAACATTAAATAGTTACTGTTAGTGGACACCCTTAAACGAAATGAAATTGGTGACCATAAATGGTGACCAAATTGTTAGACGGTCACTAAATGAGAAATATGCAAAAGGAAATTACACGTGTCCGTTAGGGCCCACAAACAGTGTCACCTTTTTGTGACTACGATGATGACCGAACATAAAATGGTCACCGTATTTTTTTGATTTGCAGGGGTCCCACACATTTATTCAACTTTTGTGATTGTAATGGGTGACCAAATTTGTGTATAGTCACTAATGTGGTAGGATGAACTATTAAAACCGATGAAGTGGCATTTTTTAAAAGGGTCCCACTAAGTAAGTATCACTTTGATGACTATATATAGTGACCATTATATTATACGGTCACTAATTAGATGTAGATTAGTCGTAAGTGACACGTGTCCGGTGAAATAATAATTTTAGTGACCGATATTGGTCACCAAAACAATTGTCCAAAATGTAGAATAACTTATGGTGTTTTTTGGTGACCAAATAATGTGGTCACAAAAAAATGAATACAATTATTATCACTAACTTCTCTTCCCAACTTCTCTTCCCTCGATGGTTATCACTCACTTAGACAAGATTTTAATGACAATTCCCAGAATCCAACTAGTCTATGCACATAATTAATGAAAATAATAATTAGTACATTAATCCATTAAATAAAATCATGGATATCCATAGCCTATTCCCCTATATTTAATAATATATTCCAAAATACAAAGGTTGGAAAAACTTTCAATCAAAAATTAGTAATTCACTTCAACCGTATGGTAATACAAATAATAAAAACCAATACGATTAAAGCTATAACATAGAAAATCAACTGTCGAATGGAATTTCTTGGTTATGCTTATGGCTTTGCGAACGGCCTAAATGAACGTGGTTGCCTGAAATCTCTTCATGTCCAAATGGTGTTCTTGTAGAGCTGAGTGATGGACTATAGTTGTGATCTTTTCCGCAACTGTTGTCTGCTTCATGGCTCAAAGGAAAACACCAAGACCAAAAGCCACATTGTTTCCCCTCACAAGTGAAATACAATCGGCCTTTACTAGAGTTGTCGGAGTCAACAATCTTCAAAGTAGCTTTACGATTGCAATGACAGTACTTGTATCGATACCTAATGTGTCCATCATTCGACTCAGCACTTGTATGCATCTACAAACACTACTGCAAAATCACCCAAGGGAGGCGCCCCTTTGGAGGCGGGTGCACTAACACCCGCCTCCAAAGAGGCCGGCAACGCTTTTGGAGGCGGGTATCTATTGGAGACAGGTGAATGTTGCACCCGCCTCTAAAAGCAATTGGAGGCGGGTGCAGCGTCCAATAGTTTAATCTATTGGAGGCGAGTGCAGCTTTTTTACCCGCCTCAAAAGTATTTCGTCAATTTTTATATAGTGTATTGAAAATTTTTTGTGTTTCGGACTGTTGAAAATTAAAATAATTTTAAAATTTTGTCGATATTCGAGCAAGACAATAAATTAGTAGGTAATAAAAATCACATAGTGTAGAAAGAAAATATATAAATATATCATTTCGATTTTAACTTTAAATACATAAGTATATGTAGCCTAGTGGTAAATTTAATGTGCAAGAGTTAAGTGATTCTGTAGGCGCGAATTCGATTCCTAACGAAGACATAAATTGCAGGAAAAAAAAATTAAACTAAAAAACTTGACACTAAAAAAAAAAAAATTTGATATGCACCCGCCTCCTAATAGGCTTAGGACCCACCTCCCTTCATCCTTTTTGCCATAGTGAAAGGCAATAGTTGCTTCGATGATAGAAAAGTTATAAAAAGCCATAAGAAAGATATAATTATAAATCTAAACCTTACCAACACAGTTCAATAATTATATGAACTCACGACGACATGATTACAAAACATTTGATCATATTCAGATATGGTAGATAACCAAGCAGTGAACATGGTATGTCAACTCTGTCTAAAACAGCCAAACTATAGCAAATATACCCAAACTACTATTACTGTTCTAAGTGTTAACATAAATATGTTGATTGCATCAAAGTTCAGTTCTTGAAAGAAAATACCTACTGAAAACGTTGATGACTTAAGGTTGGAACTCCAGTTTTAAGATACAAAAAATGCAGAATTAATCATTCAATCAAATTTTCCAAGAAAGAATGAACTAAACAAAAAGCACATTCCCTTCCTATCCATATTTTGAATTGAAAGCTAGAACTGATAACACAGTGATTGATTTACAGAAAAAATTTAATAATTCATAGAAAAAAACCATACAGAAACCTAATTACCTATGTAAACTTCATATTTGACCAACATGACGCCTATAAATCCTATTCAAATGCATGGAATATCACTAAAAAATATTATAACCATTCAATTACATCATATCTACACAGCGAAACAGGGAAAAGCACCAAAATCTGTATTACACACCCAAATTTTGGCCAAATGTCACCCAACTAAAATGCTCTCAATAAACATAACATTTGAATGCAAAGTTTGCATTTATATACATCTCATTAAAATAACAACACAGTGAAATTGATTATACTTAGGGCTTGTTCTTTATCTCATGTTTAAAACTAAGTTTGAAAACATGTTTTGAAAATTAGTTTTATAATGTAAAAAGTGTATTGAAAATATAAAAAGTAGATGCTGAATAGTAAAAAATTGTATTGAAAATGATGCAAAATGATTAAAATATATTAAATTTACTGTTGAAACTAAAACCGTTTTCAAAACCAAAACCAAAATAACATATATGCCCTTAAATTTGAAACATCTAATTTTTTTCAGCCAAGAATAAGAGAAAACTAGATGAGCCTTCGGGGACACTAGGATCTCAGCATTCCATCAATTTGCCCCCCAAAAGTAATGGTTTTCCGAAAAACTTTTGTCCTCATTCCTTCCTAATCAACATTGAACATGAACAAAATGATAGAATGGGAGAAATAAAAAACATTTCTTTACATGAACAATCATACACAGACAACAAAAACAACAACATAGAACAAAGATCAATGATTAAAAAATAATGATCATAAGATAATGATGTGTGTGCTAGAGAAAACCGAAGATATAGAGAAAGAAGCATAGTAAAAAAAAAACAACTCAACAATTAGGATTTTCATTCTTAAGCCTCTAAAACCAAATATGCTTAATTTCCCCTTCCAAAGTCTATACGAAATCATTTCAAGAGTGTCAAAAAGCTTCCAAATGATGGGAAACACATTTACTGAACAGAACCAAAAAAAATTTGATAAATGAAAACTTATCAGCCTTCAGCAATCAATATCCCATATATAAAAGAAAACGATTTGTGCCAGTTCTTCATGGTCAAAAATTAAGAAAATTACATCCAGCAAGGCATGTTATTTACGGATAAATTAAAAATGTTAGCATAAGTCACGCAATATATTTACCATAGTAGAGGGGGTGAATGAGGTATTTTTCTAGCGCCTACTAGCAAATATCTCCTATCGTGCAACTAATCGACCAATCTATCCACCGGGTTTTGAAATGGCTGCCACGACCATGGATCGCCGGAGATGAATTATGTCGATGTTCTTCATGGCCAATCGGAGAGGATGAAGGTTCAAGGGATAATGACGGGGTGGGTTTGGGTATCAAATTAATTTGGGGGAGAAAATATGGACTGGGTTAGGTCAATCTTGCAACTGGGTTAAATTGTTGGGTCAATAATATGGAAGGGAAAATTATTTGTGATTCTTGGGCTGACTACATAAAATTGAGATGCATTATGAGGCCCATAAAAGTTGTTGGGCTGTTTTGAAATTAAATTTTGTTGAGACAGATTTTCAAAATTAGACTTTTAATATCAAATCAGTCCATACAATTTAAAAGTTTCCAAAACATGACACCCTAATGTTTTTGAGTTGCCCAAATTTTATCCATAATTAGAGAATTTGTTGTGAAATAGTTATAACTAATAAATTTGGGGATAATCACGATATAATGTTTGACAATTTAGGATATTATTAATTTTTCACCTAACTACTAGTAACATCCATATAGTGTATGAACAATTGGACAACTACCTTCTACTAGTATAAGTATTTAAAGTAGTTATAGGTTCCTAATTATCTGATCGATTCAATGAATAACTTCAAATTGCTTTGATGTGTTTAACCTATACATACATTCATTCACGTATGTTTGATTGTATCACTAGATGACTTAGTATTCTATATTAGATCGAAGGTTATTCTAACAGTAACAACTAGAGATTACTTTCAACTTGAGATTCAATGGATATGTCATGCATTGATTGTATATGATTATTATTATCGGTCAATGGTTTAACAAAGTATTACATAATATCTTCGTACATTTGATTCTTAAAATTGTAATTTTTCTATTTCGATTTATTAATTCAAAATTTGTGTACAATCCAAAAGTACATAATGTAAAAGAATATTACATATTTTTCCTTAATAATTAAAGGTCATAAGATAATACAAGTGAAAAGTAATTAATTTTAATTAAAAATCTAACTTTGAGAAAAGAGAGTGAGTTTTAAAAATTTATTTTGAGAGGGAGAAATTTTGGGGAAAAATTGGGCGCATAAAGTTGGCGCCCAATTGAAAATTCTGGCCAAATATTCCAATTTGGTCAATGCTAACCCGTAGTCAAAACACGAGGAAAGAGAGGGAAGGGAAAATTTCCCAACACTTATAAAATTTTGAACAAAACTCTTCTTCAAGCCACTAATAAAATTGAAAGGATTCAACTCGCCGGGGAAGACGAGACGCAGCGCCCACGGTGCCGGTAACATCAACAATACGTAGAGGTAAAACACGGGGAAGCTGAGGGACGGGGAAAAGGGTTCAACACTTAGTAAATTTTCAACTCAACTCTCAATAAGCTCGCCAATCATAATGAAAGGGTTCAATTCAAGGGGAAGACGATACGCAAAGAGCACAGCTCCGGTAACGTCACGGTAAGTCTGTATTGAACAATGAACTACTTACCTTGGCTAGTATCATTTATTCCCCAAATTTTAGGGTTCCGAATTCAATTTCATATAGATATGATATGTTTAGTTTCAGGATGGGCTTTTACGATTTCGATTATTACCTCGTATATTATCAAAAATTGCCCTAATTTCCCTAATGTATGATGTTTCACTAGTCTTTATCTATCCTTCATAGAAGTTTCCTCAATCTGAAACACTACTTAACTGAAGTTAGGTTAAATTTGTTTTGGGTTTAGGAGATTTTTCGTAAATGATTTTTTTGTGATCTAGAGGATTTTCCTAGAATTTGATGGCTTTCTTAATTAATTTATGTGGGCAAACTTTACTTAGGGATTTTTCGTGTATATTAACTACATATGTGTTGTGTTACTTAATGGTAATCCAATGAAAGTTTCTTCGCGTATCTGTCTATAGGGTCAGAGTGAATTTTTACACGTATAGGGTTGAAAAGTTGTTTCCATCGCATGTTTTTCGTAATAATAGCTATTAATGTCTCTACAAACTTTTTTTTTTTTTTGGGATTGAGTTGTGTTTGGCATATTTTTCGTAAATGTTAAAAACAAATCTTGATTTAAAATATGATTATGACTTGTATGATTGGTTTGTTTTAGCCTAAGCATGGAATTTAAATAATTTCAAAATCAGAATTCCAACACTAAGTGTCTTTCCTATTACTGTGTTTATAAGGAGACTTGAAATGTAGATTCATTTTGTCCATGAGTTTAAAAGTAAAAGCAATCATTTTATTTAAAATATAGATGGGATCTAAAAGTGGTTTCTTTTTATGACTTAGTTTCTATGAGCTTGAGTAGGATGTGTTACCTAGATTGATTTATTTTCATGTGAAGTTCTTCATTTTGATCCTTGGGATTCTTACTAATGTTAACTGTATTCTTCGTTAGTAAAAAATAGTTATTGCTGCATTGAGGAATTTTAGGAAATCGTCCTCATTACTCATTCAAGGATCAAGGAGGAGTGATATACTATTTAAGGAACAACCAATTATAAGGTGAGTAACATAACTTCGAACCTCTAATTGATGTGATATGATCAGTTGTTTTCTGTATGTAATTTGTTAAAGGGATTGCGTTCATCGAGGTTGTTAATTTTCTATAAATTGTCAATTATTGCTGCCTTAAGGAGTATAAAGACGTCGTCCACAGTACTACTTTAAGGATCTAGGAGAGGGAGCTATACTTTTGTGGGATATAATCTATTTCCAGGTGAGTAGCATAACTTCAAAACGCTACTTATATGATGTGATATGATCCCTTTACTTTCTGTACGGAAGTTGATAATGTGTTAGGTTTCAGCTGTGAATTATCTAGGTTTAAGTTAGTTGTATATATATTTGTTGAATGTGTGAAAGGTATGGAAAAACTAAGTTTGAAACTAGAGTTCAATAAAAGCCATTAAGCATGAAATTGACCAAAGTTTGCAACCAGAGTTTAAAAGACAAGGGTATTCCCTATTATTGTGTTATACATCTGATGTCGTTTTGTTCTTTTTTCATCGAACCATGAACCATGAATTTTCTGGGTTCATGTTGATTGTATATGTAGTAGTTTATAGTGGGAAAGGTACACAACTGAATATGGACAACACGTTTGCTACTATTCTATAACATGTTATTCTGTGTTCTCTGAACAATAAGTCCTTAATTTCTAATTGTATAACATGTTATTCTGTGTTCTCTGAACAATAAGTCCTTAATTTCTAAAAATTGAGTGTAGACATATCTTGTTTAGCGGGTTTAAATCTCGTGTCGCTTGTTTATCTCATTGAAACTAGTAGACCACCAATGTGTTTAGATAGTAATTCCTTTTACGTGTTGTACTGATAATTTATGACTTATTTACAGTCCCCTAATAAAATACTATGGACAAGTCTTGGATGACAATATTGAATCGAACTCAAGATAGGAGATATCGAGAGGGTGTTAATCAGTTCCTAGAATATGCTTATCAAGATAAGGAAGATAGTTTCTCAATTCCATGCCCTTGTAAATCTTGCAATAACGTTCGCCATTACAATCGACATTTGTGTTCACCCACATGATGGAAAAGGGAGTAATTCAAGACTATAATCCTTGGATATACCATGGTGAGGTGTGCAACTTTGAAATGGAAGGTGATGATATTGGGGGTGGGTCTAATAACGAGGGAGATAACTTTAATGATGGATTAGAGGACATGATAAATGATATAGGCGGTAGCAACTAGGGTGAAAAATGGGACCATACGCCAGAATTCTTTAGTGGTTTGTCTAGTAATGTTGATGGGATGCGTAAATTACTAGATGAATCGAAACAGCCCCTTTATGACGGTTGTGAATCATTCTCAACTATGTCATTCATTGTTACCCTTTTACACATAAAACAACAGGAGGTTGGACAATCAAATCATTAGATAATTTGCAAGAAACCCTTACTCTTGCATTTTCAAAAACAGCTAAAATCCCTAAAAAAATTTATGCAGCCAAAAAGTTGATTCGGGAGTTGGGGTTTGGGGGAGAGAAAATACATGATTGCGTAAATAACTGTATTCTTTACCGAAAAGAAAATGCTGCCCTTATATCATGTCCTAATAAAAATTGCAAGAACCCTGATACACCGGTAAAGATTTAAATATCCCTAAAAAGGTTCTCTATTATTTTCCTATTACCCCAAGACTGAGAAGGTTGTACATTAATGCGGAGGTAGTGCGTGATATGAGATGGCATAAAGAAGGAAGAGTTGATGATGAGGGTTCACTAAGGCACCCTGCGGATAATGAGGCTTGGAAAAATTTTGATAGGGTGCATCCCAGCTTCGGGGCTGACCCGCGAAATGTCCAATTAGGACTTTCCCCAGATGGTTTCAACCCGTTTGAAAATCTAAGCAATTTTTATAGTATTTGGCCAGTTTATGTTGTGCTTTATAAACTGCCTCCGTGGAAAAACATGAAGGATCCATTCATGTTTATGTCTTTGATAATTCATGGGCCCAAATCTAGATGTAAAAACATAGACGTGTACCTAGAGCCATTAATGGAAGAATTGAATGAGTTGCGGATTGGTGTTGAGGCATATAACTGTCATGTAAAGGCTTGTTTCTTGTTGCGTGCATGTCTTATGTGGACTATAAATGATTTCCCTACATATGGCATGCTTTCGGGGTGGAGTGTGAGGGGCTACACTGGTTGTCCGATCTGTATGAGGATCCCTCTTCATGATACCTTTACAATAGCTTCAATGTATGTTACATAGGACACCGGATATTTTTTCCCAAAAACCATCCGTGGCGGCGAGACAAAAACAACTTCAATGGGACAGTAGAAAGAAGGGACCCCATAATTCTCAAATCTGGGGAAGAAATAGCACAATAGATACTTGCATTAGGGTTTGAACCATATGGACTGAAATATAATGACCCAAATAAACGAAAATGGGATACGGAGATTGAACAATCTAGATGGAGTAAGAGGTCTGTGTTTTTCAACCTACCATACTGGGCTGATCATAAAGTAAGGCATCGGATTGACATAATGCATGTTGTGAAAAATGTGCCGGATACTTTGATTAGAACTATGTTTGACATTCCCAGTAAGAGTAAGGATACTTGGAAATCTCGTAAGGATTTGGAGGACCTAGGTTGGAAAAAGGAATTACATCTACAACCGAGTGGGAGTGCCTTCAAAAATATTTACAGCCTTCAAAAAAGGAATTACATCTTCTAGAAGAAGTTTATATGCAGCCTTCACTGGGTTTTCTCCAATCGTTCAGCAAGGTGTGTCATCTCTAAGCCGGCACCTAGAGAATGGTATTCCAAGTTCAGTTCCACTCTTTGTCAACTTGACTTTCGAATCAGTTCCTATGATTCTGCTCTCTTCATCAATAATTCCTCCTATGGGACTATTCTTCTTCTCTTGTATGTGGATGATATGGTCATTACTGGTGATGATGTTTCAGGTATACGTGACTTGAAGGACTTTCTTCATACCCAGATTGAGATGAAAAATTTGGGTTCTCTATCATATTTCTTAGGCCTTGAAGTCTCCAGGTCTGCCTCAGGACATCACCTCACTTAGACAAAGTATTCTTCCGATCTCTTGTCCAGTGCAGGTCTCACGAACTCTAAGGTCATCCTGACTCCTACTGAACCCAACCTCAAACTTCTCCCAGGTAATGGTGAACCTCTTGATCCCACTCTCTATTGTCAGTTGGTCGGTACCTTGGTTTACCTAACAGTTACTCGACCCGACATTGCTCATTCTTTTCACCTTGTTAGTCAGTTCATGTTGTTGTTCTAAGGATCTTACACTATGTTAAGGGAACAGTTTCATATGGTCTTCATTTTCCTGCTAACTCTCCACTAGAGTTATGGGCCTTCTCAGATATTGATTGGGCTAGAGACAAGACTGATCGCCGTTCCACGACTAGTTTATGTTTCTTCCTTGGGGACTCCCTTATTTCTTGGCGAAGCAAGAAATAATCAATCATCTCTAGTTCCAGTTTACAGTCTAAATATCTGGCATCAGCTGATACTGCTGCAGAACTATTGTGGCTCAAATGGCTTCTCTTAGATATGGGCGTTTCAGTCACCTCCAACACACCTCTGTAGTGAGATAGTTTGAGTGCAATACAGATTTCTTATAATGATGTCTTCCATGAATGCACCAATCCGACAACCCGTCATTAGCCTACCAAAATGCTATAAAAGTATTGCTTAAACCTGCAATATATCTGCCAAAAGTAGCATAGTAAACAGGATCGATCCACATGGACGGTAATTGAATTCCTTATTCTGATTAATGCAAGTAACCAAGTTTTGATTAGCAATCACTATTGTGTCTCTTAAGAGACCTTGAATTGTCACTTATATAGAAATAGAACTAAAGCTTATGAACATAGATATTAATTCCAGTAAAGAAATATTCCAGTATTATGTAAATCACATTAATCTCATGCATAATACCAGAATTAGAGAATTAGCTACTCGTGATTTCGGACATAAAATATAAATTTATTGTAAAAGCAATAAGACAAAGCAGTAACAAAAGGGAATAAAGAAATCGCTGGCCAAAACCACCTTCCATTAGGGCAAATTGAAGCTTTCACGGAAGCAATCCAAAATAGCAAGAAAAAGAATTAAAAACCTAAACTAGATGATAAAAACGACGTGATAAGAAGTGAAAAACTAAAGAGAAAAACTAACTCTATTCTAAGAAGCGATAATACTAAAACTACTCAGCAATATCTCTCTGCACCAATTCTACCCACATATATAGGGTGTAGAATTGGTGTTACAAAAGGAAACCAACTAATCTCCTCTTCTAATTAGGAAGTAATCTTCAATTAGGTAACCCCTTGATTCTTCTCTTTCTTGAACTCGATCAACATTAATCCAAAGCAGAATAGGAAATTATTTCCTTATTCTTTTACAACTCCTTCCAAATCCTTTATTCAGCAGGAATCAACAATTTAGGTAACTCAATGGGTCTTTCCTTCCCGAATTCAATTAGACCCTTACGATTGTAGATTCCTCAGCTTTGAAGTCCAAAACTTTGCCCCAAGTAGATCACAAGTGATCAGAATTTGCACTTGTAGTTTCTTCAACGCATTGCTGACCGTCCCTTTATCCATTCGGGAATAAATCCCTTGTTTTAGCCCTATTTGCACTCTTTCTCTCTTCATGGGCTTGTCTCCAAAACCTACAATAATCTCTACAAAACTAGACATATACCCGTGGGAATTGCCAAGAATGACTCTAGGATTAACCAACTAAAAGGTGCTGATCAAATTTCCCCATACTTGAATGACGCTTGCCCTCAAGCATTAAATGAAAAATCAGAACATGGCCCTACTTAGCGGTTCTTCCAATGATTCCAACTTAACATTCAGCAAACAGTCACAGGAAACAAACACAGAATGAATTGACAAAATGACACTTATAAAAACAAGACTCTACACAAAACTACAAATTTTGACTCTCAAAAGACAAACACATCTGCACCAATTCCTCTTCTAGATTCTACTCATATCACATACTTTAGAATTAATCACATCTTATGCAAGTTTTCAACACAAACCAGTCCTTGATACATTTAGCACAAGTTATGCAATAATTCCAAAATAGACACTCTATGGGCAGTAATTCACAGATACTCACAATTCAAAATTTAGGAGAAGTGTAAATTCCTAATCTAGCCAGAATCACAAAATCTTTATAGTTGACCATCGCAATAGTGTGAAAATGGATAATGCACAATTGTTAAGAAATAACCTTCCCATTATAGGGATGAAAAGGGTCTAAAGGATATGAATCAACGTTGACGAGCCCTATGAGGTTCTCTGTCACCTGTAAAAAATTTATGTGTGCACACAAAACAAAACTTAACTTATTGCTTTTCGTACTTAGTATCACTTGCCTTCTGTTTGAGCATCCAGGTGCCTGTAATTTTTTCTTCTTGGAGCATAACTCACTTTTCAACACAGTACAATAGTGCAGAATCATCTAACTCATCTTTATTCAAAAATATTCCACACGCTGTAAACACTTGACTCAGTACACATGTTCTTTATTTTGACCCACTTATTTTCAAAACACAGCTCAGCTCTTTACTTTACCACTTTTTTCTTTCCTTTTTGGATTTATTTACCACTGCAGAGCTTCTTCTTGGGCATAAGAAACAAACATATGCACTATACTAACATTAACAACAAACAAGCTACCTTCTTGAATTCAGTAGTTACAATCAAAACTTTCACACACACATTGGGTAAAAACAAGTTAGAAATAGGACTTGGTTCTTCATTTTACTGACTTATAAAAAAATTGTAGTCGTGGTTGCAAATTGGCTTCTAAGGATTAATTAAGTAGGTAGGTTTAGAAAAAGCAAGCCAGACTTAGTTAATCCTAAGTAAGGTCCCCCATTATACAATCATGTACTATCCATTCCATCTTGACAATCTAACAAGCAAACAATTGGTTCTCATTCATCCAATCATCATGCAAGGCTCAGAACATTATGGTAGGCTTTAGAAAAGGAAATACATGCATAGTTATGCTAAATCAAACATGCCTACATAATTCTCAATTAAAATCAGCATGCATATTTAATGATCAGTCATTCATTTATGTTGTTTCTTTAGAACCAACTCACAAAACTACTTAACACACATAATGAGTCACAAAATATCCCCACACATAAACCGTTGCTTGTCTTCAAGCACAAACACAGAATGAAATGAGGGAATAACAAGATAACACAGACTCCTAAACACAGTAAGAACAAACAAATTCAAGCAAAAACAAGATCAGCATCTTAACAAGGAAAGCAAACTTGAAAGAGAATACTTAACCTGACAAATGATGGCCTAACCGAGCCTGGTAGTCGAAGTACTAGCCGACGGTGATGAATTGGCATTAGTAGTAGCTGATGGTGGTAAAGAGGCCGTAGAAGTATGTGACTCCTATTGTTTTGATCTGCGGACAAGAGAAGTGGTGGTACATGGTGGGGTGGCAGCGGCCGTAGAAGTACGCATCGGGGATGGTTCCTTTTCAGTGGATGGTAAACACCTCAAATTCTGCAATCAGTACATGAACACAACCAAAAAAAAATAAAATAAACTTTTTTTTATTTTTAGTTTTAGGAAATAAAGGAATATGCAAAGAAAAACTGGGTGGCCTCCTGTCAATGATTCAGATAGCTCCATAGTGAAATTTCTTTCACTGTTTGAATTTGCCCTGAATCCTTCAAATACTTCAGACTTTGCACCGGCACTGCTCCATATAGGCCAACAGACCCCTCACCCAGTCTATTCACTTTATTCTTTTTCAACTCACCTGGTAGACCTTTTATCTCAAAATTTTCCAATACCCCCGTCTTCGTTGATAGAATTGTGGCCCAATTTCAACTTGTGTGGGTGTATCAAGCCCTGTATTTTCATTGGCTCTTTTTCGCACAATGTCTTTGACACACCTTTTTGGAGAATTCTGGTCCTTCTTATAACCTGGAGGTTTCTCCAAGTTAAGCGTTAGGGCCTTTCCCTTACTTATATTCTGGCCGTTGAAATTAGTCAAGCCCTGATGGAGAACCATCTCCCCCTTGTCCTACAAAAAATTGGTCTGAAGAGATTCTTGGACAAGAGGGTCATACAGCTCAACACTATTCATAACCGTTTGTGGACTTTTCATGGTATCATCGATATTAAAAATATGTTTTTCACCATAATAATCCAAACAGATAGAGCCATTATACACACATCAATCACAGCCCTAGAAGTTTTCAAATATGGGCGACCCAACAACACACCAGCCGACTCTTTTGCAGAATCATTATTCATCTTAATCACATAAAAGTCAACAGGATAAACAAAAGAATTCACACAAACCAACACATTCTCAAGTATGCTTTTAGGGTGCACAGCATGATCTATCTGCTAGTTGTATCACTACCTTTGTATCTACCAGCTCAACACCATATAAAGTCTTATAAATTGACAAAGGCATAATATTAATGGAAGCACCAAGGTCACACATAGCATGCTCTATTGTTCTATCTCCAATGATGCAAGACAAAGAAATCACACCTGGATCCTTGCATTTGGGAGCGAGGTTTTTCTGAATCATTGCCGAGACATTCTCTCCTAGCACAACCTTGCTTGCTCCTCTTGGCTTCAAACTGTTTGGAAATGGGGGTGTAACTTTGTATGGGCCAAGCTGCTTCCATCGAATAAGTGCTGCGTGGGTCTAACAGCCTAGGTGTAGGAAAAAAGACTTCTTTGGGATTAGTATTTTCAAATACTGAATATTTCTGTTCTGGTTCTGTGACTACGATTGGTGTGGGTGAATCGACCCTTGCAGACGGTAATTTTTGCACAGCTGGCTCTTGCAGCTCTGCTCTTCTCTTCTCAGGCTTATTGTACTTACATTCTCCCTGGACAGAACCTAGATCAGAGTGGGCAGTCTGCCTTGGTCTCCTTTTAACTCCTTGAGAGAAACAACTAATTACGACATAATGTTGGCCAAACTATCAATACTCGCCCTTTGTTCTTTCTGTTATCCAACAAGATCACCAATCACATCCTCTATTGATTGACCACCCCTTTGCTTCGGATTAACATTCTGATTTTGAAAACCTCTCTGTTTGGGGTGATCGGTACATCTGTCCTTGATATCCTTGATTATGATTATAACCATTGACTTGATTTCGGCCTTGCTGATTAAAATTCTGGCCTTGATTCGGATTGTTGGCTTCTGGTTCTTTCGAGCTAAAATTGGGGTGACCATTCTATCCTAGATTGTAAGTATTTGAGTACAGATCTCTCCTCAGCTAGGGTGGATTATAGTGCTGGCCTTGTTGACTCTAATTCTGCTGAAACTAATTCTGTAGGCCCTGTAGAAAATGATTTAGCTTCCTGTCTCAATCCACCTGTGGTTAGGGTGATATTTTCACCCTTGATTGTAGGTGTTTGAAGTAGGGATCTCTAATTTTCTAAGGCATGTTCCAATTTCCAGCTGGATGTGCATGAGCAATTGGCTGCACAGGGGCAAGATTGCACTGATGAGTAAGGTTGCCGCAAATCCCACAGAGTAATTCATCCTTGTTACCACTGGCCCTAGTAGCCATCCTTGCAACCAATTCAGTCAACTTCTCCATATTTGAGATCAATTTATCGATCTTATCCACCCCAATATCATTAATGATTCTAACTTTAGACGTTCGTTTGGCCAAATGGATGCCGAGTTCATTAAATTCTCCACGTGAATCAATGACATCTTCTATCACCTTCCGCGCTCTGGTGTCGGTATTATTCTGAAAAGCTCCACCACTGGAGGAAACCATCAGCTTTCTCTCCTCTCCCGTCATTCCATGGTAATAATAATGCAATAGTTGAGCCTCACTATACTTATGATTCGGACAGCCATCAACCATCTGATTGAAACGAATCCAGTAGTTGTTCAAAATTTCATCCTACTCTTACTTGATGTTGCAGATCTCTTTCATCACGGCATTTGTCTTGGTTGAGGGGAAGTATTTCTTCAAGAATAGCTCTTTGATCTATCCCCACTTCGTGATAGAGTTTTCCAGCAAGGAAAAAAACCATCTATTGGCCTGTCCGGTAAACACATATGGGAAAGCCACCAATTTGAGTTGATCAATCGTTGCGCCGGTTGGCAATCTACCCACCTAGCAATTTTTCACATACTCATCGAAGAAATTATGTGGGTCTTCCCCTCTGTTTTCCTGCTACATGGAAATCCCATTCAACCAGCTATTCTTCAGAAGGAACCCATTGGGCAGTGTTGGAGGTACCACAACGGAGGCTCTGTTATCGGTGTTGTGGCTGCTCAAATCTTTTATGGTATGCTCCCTTGGCGAAGGACGAGCTTCTCTTTGCTCCTGCTCTCTTCTCGTCTATCTTCCTGTTTGTCTCCCATCGCAAAACTCATATCTGGATGGGATTCAGAATTTCAGAATTTGCTTTAGTGTCGCGGTCTGTTTGGGTATATGGACCACAGTCAGATTCTGAAACAGCAGCATTGGCTGCTTTACTGCGTTCCCGTGCTTCTTTTGCGAATCGCTTAGCAATATTCTCTATCTCTGGATCACTCAATAATATAAGCTTGGACGACCTGCTCATAAACTACACAAAAACACCCTAAACACATCAATAGGAAAAAGAATTAAAATTGAAAACCATCTTCGGCAACGGTGCCAATTTGATAAACCGTTGTTAGCCTACCAAAATGCAGTAAAAGTACTGCTTAATACTGCGATAGAATTACTAAAAGTAACACAGTAAAGACAGGGTCGATCCACAGGGAATGGTGATTAAAACTCATATTCCTATTAATTTTAATAACCAGTTTGATAAGCAATCACCTTTGTGCCTCTTAATAGACCTTTGAATTATCACTTATATAGAGATAGAACTAAAGTTTATAAAGTCATAGATTAATTCCAGTAAAGAAATATTCTAGTATTATGTAAATCACATTAATTTAATGTATAATACCAGAATTAGAAAATTAGCTGCTCATGATTTCGGACATAAAACATAAATTTATTGTAAAAGACATAAGAACAAAGCTATAATAAAAGGGAATGAAGAGATACTTATATTAATTCGCTGGCAAGAATCACCTTCCGTGAGGGCAAATTGAAACTTTCACAGGAGCAATCCAAAACAGCAAGAAAACGAATTAAAAATTATTGTATCTGAACCTAGAATTATGAACGTAAACTAGATGATAAAAGGACGTGATAAGAAGCAAAAAACTAAACAGAAAAACTAACTCTATTCTAAGAAGATATAAAACTAAAACTACTCAGCAATATCTCTCTGCATCAATTCTACCCATATACATAGGGTGTAGAATTGGTGTTACAACAGAAAACCAACTAATCTACTATTCTAATTAGGAAACTACTCTTAATAGGAAATCAAAATTGGGATAGGAAATAGAGTCATTACTTGACTAGGAAGTAATCTTCAATTAGTTAACTCATTGATTCTTTTCCTTCTTGAACTCGATCAACATTAATCCAAAGCAGAATAGGAAATCACTTCCTTCTTCTTCCACAATTCCTTCCAAATCTTTTCTTCTGCAGGAATCAACAATTTAGGTAACTCAATGAATCTTTCCTTCATCAATTCAATTAGACCATTACAATCGTAGATTCCTTAGCTTCGAAGTCCAGAACTTTGGCCCAAGCAGAACTCAAGTGCTCAGATTCGCACTTGTAGTTTCTTCAACGCACTAATGGCCTTCCGTTTATCCATTCGAGAACAAATCCTTGTTTTGCACTCTTTCTCTGTTCATGATCTGGTCTCCAAAACCTACAATAATCTCTACAAAACTAGACATATACCTGCAAGAATTGCCAAGAATGACTCTAGAACTAACCAACTAAAAGGTGCCGATCACAAACATATTGAGATTGACTGACATCTTCTGCATCATCATCTGTTACAGAAGTCCATAACACTTGTCTCGGTTTTGTCGGAAGATCAAATTGCTTACCTCTTTTTGAAGGCTCATTCTCCCAGTATTTTCGCTCTTTAGTTTCCAAATTCAAGCTGTGCTCAGCTTTACCACCTTGAGTTTGAGGGGGTTGTTACGATATGCAGTATGTGTGCTTGATATATAGTATCTGTAATTATGTCCAATTATATAGTTTCCTATTTAAGTTGAAGCTTATTCTGTACCGTAACTTTATACAAGGCTACTCTGTGTATCTCGTTTCTAACAAGTTATACAGTAATACAAATATATATTATTCCTATCATAAACAATCAAATTATATATGTGGCCACATGCAAACTTAGTTTTACGCAAACCAAGGAAATCAATTGGCTTTAAGCCTTTGATTTAAAAGGTGAACGATAGACTCAAATTCAATCAAAAAAAGGAAATATGGATACGTAATTAATTTATGTTTTAAGATCGGTAAGATCAAATACAGTACAAGCAACATTAATAAAATAAAGAATCAATATTAAACACCGATCCGCCATATAAAATTTTTAGTTGCAGCAAAGTCACTCAAAGCTGTCTTATAAAAGAATAAATATTGATCAAAACCAAGACATAGCCATTAAAAAAAATAGCTCATTGTTAGTGGCCTACTTTCAATAGCAATTGTCACTTGAACAGAAGAATTTTAAATCTAAAGGTGGAATAAAAGCAGTAATTCTTAACAAAAATTCTTTCTTTGACGGGTGTTGAACCAAAAAAATAACAGAAAAGAATTAATAAATGTGTGTATTGGACCTAATAATTAAGTAAATTTCAGGTAGTAAAAAAAAAGAAATAATTTTAATTTTGGTGGCTTCTATTGAACAAAGAAAGGAAATACCCACTTTTACATCAACCCCTTTCAAAAATTAAATAAATGTACGCTTAGATTAAAGTTCTTATGATGTAAAGCTACAACTACATTAAAATTCTTAAGATCTTTATTGTCGGCTACAAAACTTGCGGATGAATCGGAATTGGACGAAGAGGAGATGTTTACTAGTTTATGGGTGTGAGAAATAATTTCTCTTTCGGCCATGGATTTTGAGTTTCAAGGTAATGCTTCTTCCTTTAATAGAACTACAACTCGTGTACTGTAACTGTGAGCAACTGGAAAGGCAGTTGTGGATTCCAAACCAAAAACAAAAGGCAAAATGAGGATATATATATATATATATATAGGGATTGGAAACTTGGAATAGTAGAACTCTGTGAAGGAAGGTGTAAAGGAAGGACTAACCCATTCCTTTTTCCTTTTAAAAAAAAAAATGGGTATAAGTTTATATCAAAATGTATTTCCTGTTCATATTGTTTCTTTGATTAGAAACAGAGATTAAAACACAACAAAAACAATACAATTAACTGAATAGAATATAAGAGAAAATGCGACATAAATATAGTACCGTTGAACAAAACATTAAAAGAAAATGAACACACAGAATACAATAGTAGCACTTAAATCGCACGCAACAGCAAAAAACCAGCACAGAAGAAGATGAAGAAAAGAAGGATAAACCTTGTTATCATGCATGTTCAATGTAGAGGGTTGAATAAAGACCATCACTGGAATAGGAAATTAACTGGGTAACAAGATATGCACAAAGTGACCAAATAAGTTCTTTGTTTTGCATTATTTGATAGTAGAATGTTTGCATCCAAATATAACCGCAGCCAAGTAACTTTTTCTCATATTTCTAGCCGACACACTGCTATTCATTGTCCATTGACGTTCTGGATGTATTTTGCCCTTTCTCCCCTACACCCATTCTTAGCAATGCTTTTTGGGGTCAGAATCAAGTAAAAACATTCAGAAAACTGGAGGAGTTTGTAGCTTACCATGTTTTTCTTACTGATAAGATGGCAATTTGGAAGAAACAGTGAAAATAAATCTTTCCTTGAAATATTTTGGCATCCATAATATTATCACATTTCAGTTTAATTAAACTGAAATGTACTAACCATTACATAGTTTTAATAATTAATTATTTACCCAAATTTGTCTGTTGTTTATTCTTCATTATTTCATTTTCAATACTTAAAAGCATATATCTTCCTCTACGTCATTTTGCTTTCGTCAAATTTCCTCACAGAACTTGATTTAGGTTGCATGTGTGTAGTTTTTTAAACACGCACGTGCGAGCACAAGAGTATTTTTTTCTTCACAATAAATATCTAGCTGTATAGTTATAAATAAAATAAGCATTAAAATTAAATAAATTTATAATAAATGAAACCAAAAGAGATAATTATATAAAGGAAATAATTCCGTCAAAAAAAAAAAAAAGGAAATAATTAGGGTAAGCAATAGTTCAGGGGGTTTCATATTCAAAAGGAAACGGTTCCAGTACTGGACTGTTAGAGGATTTACTGAGCTTGACCGGCCCGAATAAACTAAATGAGACATCCGTAAATAAGCAGACTGAGCCGGTGGTACAGAACAAGGAGAATCATGGCTCATTTTCGGCTAGGAATCATCGATCAAAACAATGAATATCATCCAAGCACTGATTATTCATCCATGGACAGTGACTCACAATTATGTCACCTCCCCTCACTGATTGTTTAATTTGTTAATATGGTTACCATTGAACTCACTTAGTGAAATATGATTGTGTTGTTGAATGTGTAACGTTGCTTACGCTACTCTGATTTAGTGATGCGTTCGTTCGGCTTTTGTTTTGATTTTATTTTTCATTCGAAAGTTTCTGCACCCTAAAATTTTACAATTAAAAATCATGGAGAGATAGTGGAGCGAAGAACTCAACAATTAGAGTGGTGATTGCACATGTCATTGTGATTCCACTAATGCTGCATAAAATACCACTGGTCACGAATTCGAGTTGTAAGGTGCATTAGCTAGCTCAGTTGGAGAGGTCGCTTGCTACCATCTCAATTCTTTTTATCTACAATCGCATTTCCATCAAAAAATTAATGAATAAAATGTGACTATTTTCTTAATAAAATAATATCCGAACAGATTCGAGTAATGACAACAATTAGCAGCACTGAAAGCCCACGGCAACAGCAAATGAACACACAGATTACGTGGCAGCACTTCAAAGAGCACGCAACAACAAAATGAGAATGATTATTTTGCGACACCAGAAAAAGGAGGAGAGAACTTGCACTTGAGAATCTCAGTCTCAACAAGTGGTGACTTCAAACGCACCCCCACGTCCTTCGGCTGGCCGATTGTTCTTGGTTCTCACAAAAATGCGTACGGCCACCCTGGCTTCCACCATTTTAAGTTCAAAATCATTTTGTTTTCAAGGACTCCATTTGTAATATCGCTCAAGACTTGAAATGCTCTAAAAAATTTTAAATATATATATATATATTTTTATGTATAGAATCTTTAGGTTTTTCTGTAAGAAATTTCAGCATTACTTATTAATTAATGTTAGAAAATTCAAATGCTCGAATTAATTGATTGAGTAAAACTTTGTGTCAAGTATATCACAATTATGGCACAAATTGTGCACATGATCACAAAAAAGATTCCATAGATATTGCACAGACTTTTCTTCATTGGCGAAATCATCCCTGAATCAACCCTAGCACTCATAATCAGTGTGAAATTTTGCTTATTTCTATCATTGCTTAATATCGGAGATACCTTTTTTAAACTCAAAAGCAAATCACATGATTTAATTCAATATTGTACATGTGTTCATATTGTAAACGGATCGAGCATTGACACTACCTTTTTTGTTTCCCGCCAAATCTCTTCAATTTTTTTTTTTAATAGAAAAAGTTACAATATCGGGCTTTCTTGTCCTGAACCAACTTTAAGTGTAGGTAATCTTGTAGGTGTTCTTTTTCTTCTTCTTCTTTTGTTCTCCTTATGTGTGTTTTTTTTTTTTTTTTATAAACTGTAAATGGACAGATATGTTCTACACTCCTAGAAATAGGAATCTTTTACATCCAATCCTTTACGACGACACGCAAAACTCGTTGTAAATAGTAATGAATGACGATGTGTTTACTAATCTAGACGTAAAATTCCCTTCCTAATTATGGCTAAACCCTAATTACATCGTAAAGGCTTTAATCTGGACGTAAAAATGAATTGGGAAATAAAATCCTTACTAATATTTTATTAATATTAATATTTTTTCCATTGAAAAAAATTAGTGTGAATTTTTTTTAATTCAAAACTTATGCTGATTCCCCCCTCCCGCGCTCTCTCTCTCTCTCTCCTCCCCTTCACTCACACTCTTTCAGTCGCATTCTCTCTCCTTCACTTTACTCACTCTCCGATACTGAAATTCTACGAAAATTCGCTCGTCGGAGCAACGTCTCACTGGAGCCGGTAAGTTGTCATGCTATAAATTATTGACTTGATGTTGGTTTTGAGTTGTTTCCCTTCCAAAGGTGGCTTATAATTGTTGAATTTTTGTTTACCGAGCAGAAATTCTAGGGCATTCTCCTCCCCTTTACTCACTCTCCGCTACTTAAATTCTACGAAAATTCGCATTCTTACTTGTTGGATTTGGATCTCACCTAAGCCGGTAAGTTGCCATGCTAGAAACTATTGACCTGATGTTGGTTTTGAGTGGTTTCCATTCCAATGGTGGCTTATAATTGTTGAATTTTTGTTTATCGAGCTTAAATTCTAGGGCATTACTTCTGATTTGTACATGTGATTTTATAGGGCGGCTTTTATTGTTGTTTGTTTTGCAGAGCTTCTATTGAATCCTCACAACTTCTGCTATTTTCTGGGTAACTATACTTGATATTTGGTTTTATCCATGTGCTAATTGATGCTTTTGAAGGTGGAATTCTGTTGCATTTTAAGTGTTTGATTGTATGCCTAAATGCTAAAAAGAAGCGTTTCATGTTTGTAGAATGAAATACTATCACAAAGTTGATATCTAATATTGCATTCTAAGTGTTGGATTGTATGTCTAAGTGATTATATAATAGTATCAAGCAAGTGAGGCATCTCTATCTTTTAAACTCCAATTTATATTAGTTATCAGTTAAACCAGCATAAGATTTTAAGCTCATTCTATCAGCAAAAAAACTATGAACCCTACAATATTAATGAAACTAAATTAGAGGGGAATCAATCTGGATTGAGCTAGCCTAGGCGTATTGTGGAGATGTGGGTGCAGTTGTCCTGGTCTCTTCACATGAAAATCAAAACCAATGGTTCTTGAATAATCATAGTGGAGTCACCAAAACAAGTAAAAACAGCACATGAGCCAGGGACCTTTTTGTTTCTCACTACATTTTTGGGTTGGTTTCCCTGGTGAAACTGGTGGTGCTGCAATTTCAGATGTTGTATTTGGATTGCATAATCCCAGTAAGTTATTCAGGTGTTTGTTTAAAGTTGTGACTGAAAAGTTCATTTGAGCAAGTTTCTATGTTTGATTCATTAAGAAAATGAAGGGTCCTTCAGCTGTGTGTTTTAAGTTCTGAAAGAGAAGTTTTATTGAGATAGTTTCTCTGTTTGTTCCATCAAGAAAATTGAAGGGTCTTTCAGCTGTTTGTTTAATTTCTGACTGACAAGTTCATGTTGAGCAAGTTTCCGTCCTTTATCTGTTGGTTCAATTAATTTTGGATGATTTAATAATGATGCATATTTAATTTACAGTCATGATGATCAATGGCGTGGATTTGCAACCATCAGTTCATTGCCTCTACTCAAATGGATCTATTTTAAAATGAGGTGTTGCTGCTCTGGTGCGCTTCTGCGTCCTCCTGTTTTTATTTTCTAATATTCTGTCACTTTGCATCAGTGCTTGTGTAGATGGGTACTGATTTTGTTTGCCTTTATCTGAGTTCCCAGCTAGACAAGTGCAGAAAATTAATTAATTTAGTTAGCTGGAAAATCATTGAAGAAAGAAACAAATTACTACCATGGAATTGGTGCTTGAATGAGGTTTTGGATGGCTATGGTCAAAAGATTGGTCCTGCATTAATGCTTAAATGTTCATGCATTTGTGCAGCCTCGTTGCTTATGGTGTGCAAAAACTTTAATCCACTTGTTTAAATGCTTAGCTTGATATATTGGGTTGGGTTGCTTTGTAGCTTAAAACTATTGAAGATGTCCTTGGATCCTGATAATGGTGACTGGTACTGTATTTATTTTTTTACATCATGTTAGTCACATCTCCTTTCCATTTTACAGGTCCTACTCTACTGCATACTACAGATCACTTCTTGTACTAAAAGCTGCAAATTTAATGTATACAGCAAAGATTTCTCACATTCATGATTTGGTCAATCTTCTTAAGTCTTCACTTGAGCTTGATGTGAGTTCTTATAGTTATATATTTGACTTTTTACTAATTAAGTTGGTTTTGCTACCCCTAATATAATTGACTGGTTTTAGTTGTTCCAAAAGCTTGTTGCTTGTTTTGATATGCTTTCTTAAGAGACACGGTATATGATAATCTCATATGAGCAGGTACTGGTCTTAAATGGTTAAGAATTTGCAGTGCAAAGGCTTTCAAACTCTTCTCTTCTAGTTAAGGGATACAGAAATTATGCAGTATTTGTTAGTAGTTCATTCTTCCCAGCTACTTGGTATATCAACACTCTTTGACTACAATTGCAATTTTTTTGTGTAAATGATGTGATGCAGTGGCTACATGGTGCCAGAATTTGCAATGGGAGGAAAATTTTCAGAGAAGTCAGATGTGTACAACTTTGGAGTGCTGCTACTAGAGATTGTCAGTGTTAAAGGAAACACTAGATTTTATAATGCTGAGGAGAATCTAAGCCTGCTCGGATATGTAAGCTTCTTGAAATCCTATCTACCCTTTGGTAATTTAGCCCTATAATTGAGGAAGTTGCATAATCTCATTGTGAGATTCTGGATTCCTCTGCATTGAAAGTACATTTCAAATATAAAACTTGTGAGATTGAGTCTAAATGTTGTGCTTAACTTATTCTTTACTAAGTTACAAGCTATTGATGTTTTATTTTCAATCATCAATTAAGCATGGATTAGAAGACATGGTTATGGGAAAAAAGGTCATCAGAGAAAAAATTATTGCAAATGGAAAAGCTAGATTTGATTTGAGAGGGAAAATAGAAGGAGTAATAAAGCATTTTCTTCTGTGTAACTGCAATGATTTTTCCAGATTTCACAATAAAACAATATTGGTTGGTTTTAATGCCTAAAAAGACAATTTATGGGTTCATAGGAAATTTTCTTTGGCCTGAGATTTTGCTTTGTTTGTGCAGGTTTTTCTTCCAAATGAAAAAGAGGCAGCTCTCAAGGAATCTGTGAAGATCCTTAACGAGAAGTTGGCATCTCTTATGAGTGAATACAATGCTAAAGAATAACTTTTAAAAGACCATGGAGAAAGGGTGCAGGTAGCTGTTGTAGGTAAAACCTCCTCTCTCTTGTTCTTGATCAAATCAAATGTGGGAGATATCCTTGCTCCAAAATTTTAGGCTAAGCTCTCTGGTAGCGTTATTGTGTTTCTACGTTACAAATTGGAGGGCTAAGTGAAACAGAGGTCAGTGAGAAAAAGGATAGAGTTACTAATGCTTTAAAATGCTACAAAAGTGGCTACTGAGGAATGCCTTGTGCCACGTAGTTTTCAATATTGTTAATGCCTCTTTTCAGCCTTTCATTTGAGTAAGCTGTGTAGTTTTGTGAGCTCATTTCATTCACAGGTGGTGAAGTACCCCTTCTTTATGCCTCAAAGGAGGTAGAAAAGCTAAAAATGACATCTTTGATAAGAAGATCTGCGTTCAGATTATCAAAAACCCTTTTAAGGTCTCAACTTGTTCCCCAGTGTCCTTTAAGCAGTATTTTGTTTGCTATTTTGCGTTCTCTTCTTAAATAAGCACACATAATTTATTATGTTCCTGCTTTCCGAGTCATGTAGGGAATTTATGGATAAAAAGTTTAGTGTTACTATTGCCCACAGATGACATCTTGCTCAAGTAATTCCATCTGCTGCTCTTTTGGTGTATGAGCTTATGCGTAGTAAATTTGCTCAAGATGCAACTCCTGGTTTAGCACACCTTCACGAAAAAATTGACTTTGAGGTAATTTATGCTTATTACCTGTTTACTTGTTTCTAATCTTATATATATTTGAAACAGATTCCCACCACTGTCATTATTTACCTTTTAATATATTACATTTGTTTCTGCCTTCTTAAAATCAGTTTTGACCTTCTTTAGGAAATTGATCCCCCTTATGTGTCTCTTCACTATTGCATGCAGTGTAAATATTATAGCCAATGAAGGATTCTTGAAGATTGATCTGTATCGTCTGCTCACTGTTATCCACTGTCATGCTTTGATTTTTGCAGATTAGACAAAGAGACGAGAGCTTCAAAGTTGTAATTCAAAGATTGAGGTTAAGAAGTTGAGTTGCATTTAATTTGAAATTGGGCCCTAGGTTTACAGATTGGTTGATTGAATCTAAATCCCTGTAGCCTCAAGCAAGAGAAAAATATGGAAGAAGGAATTTGAAGTTTGCATTTCTAAGGCAATCTTCTAGGCAAACACAAAAGCTCTAGATGAAAATGAAAAAAACTTTCCAAGGTAACTTCCATTATCATTTTAGATTTGTGATGCCAAAATTGAACGCTTTATGGCTGTAGTCTTAAAAATTCATGTCCTGTAGGAAGGACCAGCACCAGCATCTATGGCAATACTTCTGTTATTTCTGTAAGACCTGTGATGCAAAATGGTAGATTGCTTTTAGTGCTAATTTGTGTCTTGAGTAATCTCTTGAGGCTGTTGACTTGCTGAGTATTTTGTTGGTTATGAGCATGTTTACACTACAAGAAAAATGGGCTTTAGTGATGAAATTATTTTAGTCGTCAAGTGGAAGTCGTCAGTAAAGACCCTTATTAGTGACGAAAATCGGAGTCGTCATTAAAATTTTGCCAAAATTGGGAGTTTTAGTGACGAGATTCAAAAGTCGTCACTATATGGTTGGCGCGAGCCCTTCTCGCCTATTTCATGACATTTAGTGACGAAACTAGTGACGAAAATGAGTTTCGTCAGTAGTTTGAAGACATTTAGTGACGAAAATTTATGACGAAGTTTATTTTCGTCTGTAAAGGCATGTAGCTAGCAATATTGTGACAACAATTTGTCGTCACTAAAACAGTTATTTATAGTGACGACTAATTATTGTCAGTAAAAGTATGTTGTGTTGTTAGAGAAAAATAGAGGCATCAAAATTGGTTGAAGTGAGGTTCGAAATCATGTCCTCAAGAAAAAATACACATTGTTTTACCAACCCATCACTATCCATTTTTTGTTTATTAAATGTTTCAACTATCATTAACTACTATTCAGTTTGATTTAATATTCCAAAAAATGGCTGAGATAAGTCTCAAGATTGAGACCTCATAGAGTTCACATAATTCCTTACCAAGACAACCAAAAATTTTATGAGTACATTTCAATTAATTAAAGGGTGAAATACATGAAACATCACTTAACTATGAACTTTTGCAAAAAATGACACTTTAAAAAAAATTCTCTTTTTTAGACACTCAACTTCAAAAACGTTCAAAAAAAGACACTCCATCTGATTTTGCCATTATCTCACTAACAGAGAAAAAAAGTCGGGTATATTCGTCATTTTGCACGTCTCCAGCATTGTTCATCTTCCAAACAAAAAATTAACTTTTTTTTTAAAAACAGTCTGCACTATTTTAAGAAATGTTTTTAAAAAATTTTGGGGAAGATGAACAATACCCCCTCTATGGCAAAATGACCAAATTGCCCCCGAGTGTTTTGCCCATTCACCACTAAAGGAGCAAAAAATTCAGGGGCAATTTTGTCATTTCACACATCTCCAGTACTGTTCATGTTTCTAAAAAAAAATTTTTAATTTTTCTTTAAAACAGTTAGGACTTTTTTTTAAAATTTTGAAATTTTAGTATAATTTTGAATGAATGACCAATTAGAACTAAAAAATGATATCAATTAGACAAATATGCCTAAACTCTACTTCTCAGTTAATATTCACAAATTAAATAACCATATTTTTTTATCAAATAAAAATGTGAAAAATACACAAAGAGATGAGATCCGTCAAGAAACTGATATTTACCAAGTCAATGAGCTCTTTATTCCCAAAAAAGAAAATTTCAAAAAATTTTTTTAAAAAGTCCCAACTGTTTTAAAGAAAAATTAAAATTTTTTTTTTGGAAAGATGAACAGTACCGGCGATGTGCGAAATTACGAAATTGCCCCTGAATTTTTTGCTCCTTTAGTGGTGAAGGGGCAAAAAACTGAGGGGTAATTTCGTTATTTCACCATCGAGGTACTGTTAATCTTCCCCAAAAAAAATTTTTAAACTGCACTGTTTTAAAAAAAAAGAAAATTTTTTTTTTAAAGATGAACAGTGCCGGAGACGTGCGAAATAACTAAAATACCCCTGACTTTTTTGCTCCGTTAGAGTGAGATAACGGCAGAACCAGACTGAGTGTCATTTTTTGAGCATTTTTTAAGTTGAGTGTCTAAAAAAGAACATTTTTTTTTGAAGTGTCATTTTTTGCAAAAGTTCATAGGTTAAGTGATGTTTCATGCATTTCATCCTTAATTAAAAGTATTGATCTATAATAATAACTATAATATTCTTTTTAGTCCATAACTTTTAGAAATGCCACTAAGACACCCTTATATTGTTCTTTTAGCCCATAAATTTTAAAAATGTCAGTAAAACACCCTCTTATTTCGTTTAGTCCATAAATTTTAATAATGTTACTAAGGTACCCTTATATTTTTCTTTTTGCTCATAAGTTTTAACAATGTTACTAACGCATCCTTTTTTTTTTCTTTTAGTCTATAACTTTTAAGAATGTTACTAAGGCACTCTTATATTTTTCTTTTAACTCATAACTTTTAACAATATACACTAAAATACACTTTATATATATCTTTTTTTAGCCCATAACTTTTAACAGTGCCACTAAGGCACTCTTATTTTTTTCTTATAGTCCATAACTTTTAATAATGTGAATAAAACACCCTTATATTTTCCTATAGCATATAGCTTTTAATAATATCAGTAAGACACCAATATAATCCATAACTATAAACAATATTATTAAGACACTCTTATATTTCTCGTTAGTCCATTAATTTTTACAATATCATTGAACACTCTTATTTTTTTATTTAGTCCACAAATTTTACCATTGTCACTAAGACACCCTAATAGTTATTTTCTGTCCACATCTCTTAATATATAGTCCCTCTGTTCCCAAATAAGTGGTTATTATAGAAAAAATACACAAATGAAAGAGATGAGTGAATTCCTTTTTTTTTTTTACCCCTATTTATGTTTTCTTGCTTGACTACATTTCAACGGGAATGTGTCAATGTATGTGCATTTAAAATAATATTATTAAATGTAATCAATTAATTAAGGGGTAATATTGGAACTATTTAATTTTTTTCTTGTAATGTGAAAAGGGACATTTATTTGGAAACAAAATAATTTTCTATAATGGCCACTTATTTGGAAACGGGGGGAGTATATTTGGAAAATATTTCCATATGAACATCCAAACTAGTTGTATCTACTAAAATTATTTTAGTCTAAAAACTTTTAACATTTCCACTAAATATTTAGCTCATAAATATTTAACAATGTCATTACGACACTTTTATATTTTTCTTACAGTATAACTTTTAACAATATCACAAAGTCACATTTATATTTTTCATTTAATCTATAAATTTTAACAATACTACTAAGACACCTTTATATTTTATTTCCAATCTCACTAAGACACCCTTATATTTTTTTAATTGATAACTTTTAACAATACTTCTAAGACACGCTTATATTTTTCATCCATTCCATAACTTTTGGCAATGACACTAAGATTCCGTTATATTTCTCTTTTAGCTCTTATTTTTTAACAATATTAGTAAAACACTCTTATATTTTTTCTTTTAGTCCATAACTATTAGCAATGCCACTAAAGCCCCTAACATTTATCTTTTGGTTATAACATTTAATATTCTCACTAAGACACCCTACGATTTTTATTTTAGTCCATAACATTTAACAATGTTAGTAGGACATATTTATATTTTTCTTAGTATACAACTTTTAACAATATTACTAAAACACTCTTATATTTTTCTATAACTTTTAACAATGCCTCTAACACTATATTTTCCTTCCAACCTATAATTTTTAACAATATCACTAAGGCAGTATTGTATTTCTCTTTTAATCCATAATTTAACAATATTACTAAAACACCTTTATAATTTTCTCTGAATCCATATTTCTTGATATGTATTTGAGAAACAATTCCGTATGAACTACAAAACTAAGTAAATAAAATGCCAGTAAACTTCCGCAAGCATATGGCAACAAAAACATTAAACTTTTTTTGGATCTAGTAATAAAACTCAAATATATTTTTAATTTTTTAAAAAAAATTTTCCTAAAAGATTATCCATCGTATTAAAAATGAAAAAATGATAACTCAAATAATATTTTCCCCATCCCAAAACCACCCTAAAATACTATATAGGATACTTTGAGAATTTTTTAGGCTACAGTAAACTTTGCATTATTCATTAAAAAATAAATTAATCACACCGTCCATACTTTCATTTTCAAATCATGTTATTTTCTTTTTCCTATTTCTAACTGCAGTTTTGTTCATTTGTTTTGAAAGTTCATATTTTGTAAAAATATAAAGATTTTTTAAAAAACATTCTTGCAAAAACATTTTGAGAAAAACAAGGAAAGAAAAGTGGGTTAGATACATTTTGTTTACTTCTCTTCCGTCAATACAAGAAGAAAATGAGGTCTTGATTTTGGGCAAAGAAGTTTCTGCAGTGAGGGTTTTCACTCAAGAGTAAGAACCTCCTTTATTGTGTGTCTTCAAGCTAGATATGCTACCTCTGGCAATGAAGTTCATCCCAACTGTTGGCGATTGAAGCTCATCATCTTAGGTAAACTTTCATTCAACAATTTTTCCTTATTTATTGTGGTCAGAAGTTGTGGGTCGATTGTTTGGCTTAAGGCTGCGTGTTTAAAGTTTGGATCTTTGAGCTTGGAGATGGGAAAATTCAGCTTGCTGGTTGTCGAAGTTAATTTACTCGTTTTATGATTTTCTTGAACTTCAAGGGTAGAAATCTAGTTGCTTTCATTATCTGTGTGTGGATTAGTGGAAGATGAGTTCTTTGACTTCTAATTTGTGCCATAGGAAGACTTTCTGGTTTGAATTAATGCTATTAGCTAATGAAAACTTGAGGCTGCAGAATTAGTGTAGAACTTGATAGTCAACACCTCTACTTTATCTTCTGCGAAAGAAAAATTTTCCATTGAATTGAAGAATGAAGTCTTATATTTAGAGTTGCAAGAATGGATAATTATCCTTATCTTCCTTAAGGCTGAAACTATTGTTATTTACTGCTTTGGTTGGACACAAAATGACCTAAGAAGCCTCAGTTCTCAATGGAATGCATTTTGGAGAGATTTCTATTCTGTCATTTTGCTACTTCCCATTCTCATTTCATTAGTAATGAGTACCTCCTGATCTTTTGATAAACAACAAATTAACATTGGCTGCTTAATATTTGTTTGAACTATGCATGGTTTCTTCACAATTGAGAAAAATAGAATTTTTAATCTACTACCTTCAAGGGTGCTGGCAGAAATGCACTTCTGATTATTCTCACCTTTCTGGAATGTTCATTGAATGATGATATTCAGTACTTTAACCATCATCACTTCTATTAAATAAAGAATTATAAACTATATCACAAAAAGTACACAACTAAATAAATAAAGGTTCTGTATCAAGTTTACCTTCCACAGATTTGTCCTGAAACACTATCCATGTCTAGTATTCCTCTAGAACTCTCTGCAAATTTAGTGAGCAGTTAAAATACCACACTGCGATTGAAGACATTCCAACATAGACCTCCCAAACTATCACTAGACATGAGGAAACATCAAAGACATCTGAACCAATCATGGTATCATAGTACTTTGACCAATGGTCCAGACACAGTCCCTTTGTTTATGAGGTTGTCTCGAGGCTAGATAGGCACCTAATTGAGATTTTTTTAAGAGCTAAATGCACGTGCCTAACTCTGTATTTATCTGAATTTTTAGAATGAACTATACTTATGGTAAAGGGGGTAAAATCCTTATCAATTAAAAGACTTTACTTATGCTTCTGATGTATAGATTAGCTATTGGATCACATTCCCCTTATGTTGAAAGGCTCAATTTTGTTGCGCAAAGGGTATTATGTTTTCTGTGTGAAAGAAAACCTAGACATTCGAGGGCACACTAATATTTGGCTTGTTTTCTGTCTATTGATCTCTTGAAATTATACAGCCAAAATTAGTTTCAGAGTTCTTGTTCTGCTATTCTATGGCTCATATGTGTCTGTATTTTGTTTATGAGCACTTCTCTGAAAATGTACTATTGCTTACTTCTCTTGCTTTCTTTCTTATAGCAAGTGTCTGAAAATAAGTTTTGCCAATCATGTCTTGTATCTGTGAGGGGTATGAACCTTACTCTTCTGCAGCACCGCCATGCGTACTGATTATTTGTGTGTCCCAATTCTAGGCACTGAAATGAACTTTTGGGTTTAGGTTTCATCAATGTTGCTGGACAAAAACTATAATACTTTCCATAGTTCAGAGGTATTCATGTGTTCAGAGGTTAAGATAGAAATGTTGAAAGTTTTTTTTATTTTTAGACAATGAATGTATACTAAGTACAGTTCTAAGTTCAGCACCTAATATGTTCAGTCTTTTATAAATTTTATACTTTACATGTTTCCAAATTGTGAGAATTCATTAGAAGTACCTAATTTTGTTTAGTACCTAATTTTGTCCATTCTAGTTTCCTTTCTCTTAAAACTTTTGAGCTTTCTTTCCAAGCATATTCAACATGTTCATATCATCAGCTTAATATATCTGAAGCTCAAATACAGGACTTGCATAAGATCAAAACGGTACAACGCTTAAGCATTTCAACTATATAAGGTTGTGAGAGTCATAATTCTCATTTAAACAAGGTTTCAAAAATTTTCTTCACTTTTATAACACTCAATGAACAAGATTACAGTACTAGAGGTACCACAATACACAGATAAAACAGTACAAGAAGATTAATCATGCAAAGTTGACAAGAGTGGTAGTCTTCTTTCTCTTTTAAAGGCAAAACCTTGACTTTCTGTTTTTGTGGTCATGCGTGCTTTTATAATTTTCATTTCATTCATACAACACATTTTTAACATGTTAAAAAATAATACAATTTCAGATCATGGCTCAACACAATTCGAATTGCAAGAGAAACATAAAAAACATGCAAGATCACACTTTCTCTATTCAAGCATGCTATCTGAGTTGCTTCCATTGCTGTAGCTTTAAAATTTAATCTTAAGGCATGAATGTTTTTTTTATAGTGTATAGAACATGCACAAATTTAATTTGTCATGATTTTAAGATAAGCATAAGAATGAAATCAAGCACAAAATTTCGAACAGAGATTATTTTTTCACCCACTATAGTTCGTAAAGTGTTTGAAATCATCTTAAGGATTACAATCACTTCATGAACAATTCAGGGATTTAAACATTATTTTCATTACTATATCTAATCATGCAAAGAAGATTTAGGATTCAGGCATAACTGGAATACCTGAAGGTGTTGTTTAAAGTCTGTTGTATCTCATCGTACTTAACCTTTGCCTTTCAAATTCAAAATCTGTTTAAGAGAAGGAAATCACCTGATACTTGGATTAGTTTACTACAATCATTGAATGTTGCAAAAGAATACATACAAATGAGCTTTTTTTCTTGAAATCTCTATGTACTTCTGTGTTTCCTTTTCTTTGACTTCTCATTCCTTTAGGAGGCTTTAACAGGTAATGTTTCCCCTTCATTCGGCACAACTACTTCTTCCGTTTCTTTCCTCTTCTTCCTTTTTGGTGGCAGGAAAAATGGAGATTTCAGGGGTTGAGAATGTTTTATATGATTGGCAAAGTTTTATATGATGGTAGTATGAATGTGGAACATCATCCAATGTCTAAATTTAATTCCAAGCCTTCCCAGGAGATCTTATCCGTGATTGTCTTACTTTGTCTTCTTTTCTATTTAGAGTGGGTTTCTGGTATGCGCAGAGTAAATATAGCTTCAAAACTCCTGCTCTATTTTTTAACTTTACCTTGCTCAGAGTCAATGAGGTTTTTGTCATCTTGCATGTTTTGATGTGGAAACTAGCAAGTCCCAAATATTTGTGGGTTATGACTTATAATTCTTTGAAGTCTGAAGTTGAAGAAACTAAATTTTTTTTGGGGTACAAACCTAGGAAATGGGCGGAAGGGGGTACATATCTAACATAGAGATTCACTAATGGTTGCTTTATTTTCCTTTCGTGAACATGTGTATCCCCAATTGAAATCCAAAGAGTTAATGTGCATCTAATGGTTCACCTACCATTTGAAGCAAGAATTGCAGGTCCACCTCAATATCGATGGATGTTTCCATTTGAAAGGTACATCATGACCTGCTAATTGTAGAGCATTTTTTTTTAATTAAATTTTTTTAAATACAATCCATTACTCAATACCTAGGAAAATGGGTGTGTTGAAGGGATACGTCAACAATAATGCTCTCCCAGAAGGCTGCATTGCTGAAAGGTACATAGATAAGGAGTGCCTTACTTTTTTGCTCCATGTATTTAAATAATGTTGACACCGTGTTTAATCGAGTTGATCGCAATGATTCTAGGACACAACCAGCGGGAGAAATTTCTGTATTTTCTTGCACAGGACATCCTTTTGGCAAACCAAACTTAGGAGCACTAAGTTCAGCGGAATTGGATAAAATTCATATTTTTGTGTTGAACAACTGCGATGAAATCGAGGATTACATAATGTAAGTACCTTAATTTGAGAGCTGAACATCACATGTTCTAGACTACAAATACTTAGTTAAATTTTACCTTAAACATGATTTTGATTTAAATGACTGTTTGGAATTTAGTGAGCATAAACAAAAACTTGAGGTTGATGCACTACAAGAAAAATGGCCTTTAGTGACCAGACACCTGGTGACCAAAATTTATTTTGGTCACCAAACGTACCATTTGGTGACCAAAAAAAAGTTCGGTCAACAAAGCTTGGTCACAACTTGAAAATAGTGACCAAATAAGAAAGTGGTCACCAGTTGGTCACTAAAGGTTATGGCGGGAACTTTTCCCGCCAGATTGAGACTTATTAGTGACCGAAATTGGTGACCAGAACGTTAATGGTCACCAATAATTGGTCAGAAGTCTTTTGGTGACCAAAATGTTTGGAAACTTTTGGTGACCAGATTTGTGGTCACCAAAAATGGCGGGAAATTTCCCTCCAATTTTACAAGTGGTCAACCGTGCATCAAATTTTGCCCAAAAAATGGTGGGAAAGTTCCCTCCAAATGTATTCCTTGTAATGGCTACTTTTGGTGATGAAAAAATAAGTGGTCACCAAATATTTTTTTTGATTGTCTTAAGTGGTGAAAAAAAATGGTCTCCAAATCATAAATTTTAGTTATAAGAAATTATAGTCATTAAATAAACATTAATTTCTTGTTAAATTAATGACAACTAATCTAGCTATACTCACTAAATGGGGACATATCAGTGAAAAAGAAGTTTCAATGACAACTTTTTTAGCCCACTTAATTGGTAAATGTTGTGAATTTCTTATTACATATATTTTTGTTATTGAGTTTTTAATTTTGTTAATTTAACGACTACAATTTTGGTAAATGTTTATAAATCTGTTGTATATTCTTTACAAGTTCAACAACAAATAGTATATTTATATTGGTAGATTAAGTATTATTCATTTCATTCTACTAGAATAGTCATATTTACAATTATACAACTTTTTATGAATATTAATGTATAATACCTAAAATAACTAATTTGACATATTTGTTTCATTAATGTTCTTATTTTTTAAGTAAATGTTAGTTGTAGAACATATAATTATATTAGTATGAGTCAGAAAAGTAAAAAAAAATTAAAAACTTATATTGAAATAAAAAAAAATATTTTCAAAAAACAGTCTTGTAATTAAACAGATGGAGTATATAATATTACCTATTGATTTGATAACTCTATTGTGGACAAATTCAAATTGGGCCTCACTCTATTGACCAATACGGTTGGGCCAAATATAATATATTTAATTAATTAATCAATTCTTCAATAGTAAGGAAGTTGGGAATTGTAATCAAAATATTAGTCTAAATTTATAATAATTATATTATAACACCCTAACAGTTATAAATTGTGTACAATCCTATAATCTAGATCTAACATGTCTATTACTAATTTATTATAATTATAAAATCCCATATTATTAATATACAATTAATAAATGTATCTAACCGGTTCTTCAAATAATAATTGAACTTATCTGGTTATCCAAACATTAATTCAACTTAATTTGTTCTCTAAATTTTAGTTGGGCACTTGCTCGTTATTCAATTGATTGAATTGTTAATTAGGAAGAATTTACTATACTAAATATGAAAATGACACTACAACAAAATATGGCAGTTATGACACATTTTTTGGGACTCTTTTATAATAAGAGTCTTATTAGATATCTAATGAGACTTATAAAACAATGAGTCCCATTATAAAACAATGAGTCCCTGCCTTTTTTTTCTCTGTTAGTTTTTTTTTTTTTAGTCCCTGCTGTTAACTTTATGGTTTTTGGCAAAACCATAAAGTTAGGGTTTGTCAATACTTTCTGAAACCACGGCTGGGTTCTTGATAATTAACCCTTAAATAAATATAGGACACTATTGGTATGTGTCCTATTATAATATGTGTATCATTATTTATGTAATAGGACTTTTAAAAGTATCTCATTACATAGAACCAACTAGAACATTTAATATGATACTATTGATATGTGTCCTCTTTTGTATGTATATCATTATTTATGTAATAGGACTTTTAAAAGTGTCTCATTCAATAGAACCAGCTATAACACTTAATAGGACACTTAAAAGTGTCTCATTTGGGTTAAATATGGTTTTCTTTTTTCTTTTTCTTTTTTAAATTGTAACTTTTAATTTTCAATATTTATACTATGACACCCTAAAAATTACAATTTGACCTATGAAATTTTAATATTATTAGTAAGACACCTTTCAAATTATAATATCACCTCTTAAGTTTGAATATTACTACTAAGACCACCTAAAAATTATAATTTGACCATTTGAAGTTTCAATATTATTAGTAAAACAACCAAAAACTTATAATTTAACCACTTAAGTTTTAATATTATTAATAAGCCAGTCAAATTTTGTATTTTTTTTACTTTGTAACATTTTCATATGGATTTTAAAGTTTTCATGAAATTATTTTTTGTTTTTGAGTGATTAAATTCATTGTTTCCTAATAGTACATAGATATATTATATTTAAACAATGTTGTTTTTAAAACTTAATTTGTAACTATTAATATTTAAAATTATTACATATACTAGTATAGTAAAAAATTGTTCCAAATGTGGTTAGACTTGTCCTAACATGATCAGTTGTTAGTATATGTACAATAGGATACAATTATAATATATTCCATTTTATTCAAAATAAGAATCGTTTTAAAGTGTTTTAGACAAAATAAACAATTAGTTTAAAGGACAAGAAAACTCTTAACTATTGTAATTTCTTGAAAAATAAAATTTCCCATTAATTGTGTTGAAAATCGTTCGACATCGATTGACAGTAGAAAATCGAAAAACGGTCAATACAACTCTTGATTATTGTAATTTATTACTACTATACAGGAGGTTTGGAGTTTTAATCCAATTAATGTTCCGCATATATCAACAACTTCAATTAATACTCTAATTAAATGAAGGTTATTTTTTATTAAAATAATTATTAATATTAAATTTTTAATAATTTGTACTGAATCATTTAATATAAATAATGAATAATTGATATGTTAATAAATTTTAAATAAAATAATTACATGCATTACTCTAATATCATATTATGAGAACAAATTTACCTTTTTATTTATGGTGAGAAAGTTACGTATTAAAGATTAAAAGATAAAAATATTGTAAAAAAAGGAGGGGAGGGAAAAATGAAAAGCGGTGGCGGGCTAATTGAATTTGGCCAAAATAAGTGAAAATGGGTGGCGGGTTTGGGAAAAAAGGGGCAGGATGGTGAGGGAAAAAATAAAAAAAAAATAATAATGTGCCTTAGTAAAAATTGGGCAGAAAGAAAACCCAAGGGAAAAAAAGGCCAAGGGCAGAAAGAAAGAAAACCTTGTTTGGACCCAATTGCAAACCAAAATAATTTCTTCCCCAATTCTCAAACCAAAAAAGTTTCCTCCTCCGTCGCCAACTTCTCCACCCAGATCTCTCCTACTTCTCCTCACTTCCATCGGCGCAGTGGATCTCGCCAAGAAACTCCATCACCGTCCTAGCCGTCCTCTTCCTCCGCTCCTTCGAGAAACTAATTCCCTCAAACGGCAGTACTCCTCCATGTCCGATGATTTCAAATTCGAAATCACTCAGCAGCCGCTGTGCCATGGGTCTTACACCAGTGGTATTTTCGAATCGCTACTACTGCTAAGGTACTGCTCTGTTATTGCTTTGCTTTTGCTCTGTTTTGGCTTTCCCTCATCAATGGCATGAAGGGTGCTAAAATTTTTGTATATTTTATTCTTTGTAGAATGGAAGGAATGGATTTACCTTCCATGCCATCTTTGATTCTTTGATTTTGATTGATGTTTTTGGACACTTTGACAGAAATTTTGTTTAAAAGATTTGATTTTTAATTTGATTTTTTTTTAAAGGGGTGGGAAGGGGTTGAGTCGGGAAAAAATGTGAGGATGAGATGAGATAAAGGAGTCTATTCTAGTAGTGAGTCCGGTGGTGGTGAGGGGAGGATGGCGGTGGTGGGTGGCTTGATGGGTTGTTGTTGTTGCTGATTTGTCTTTGTTTTGGTGGTGCTGGGGTGAGAGGAGAAGGTGGTGATGAAGGATTTGTGAAGGTGGTGAGGTGAGGAGAGGATGAGGGCGGTGCTGGAAGGTGGTGAGGGGAAGGGGGAGGGGGCAGCGAGGTGGTGAGGGGAGGGACTTGGGACTTTATTTGGTATTCTTTATATATATATATTGATTATGGTAGTAAAACAGAGAAAATTCTCCCCTCACCACCTGAGAAAAGCCCTTAGCTGCTTGCCCGCTCCTGCTCAGCTGCTCTGCTCCATCGCTTCAGCATCCACCGGCATCAATTGGAAGTGAAATAGACACGGGAAGTTTATTTGTTTCTTTTCATTCATTTATTTGGGTATGCTTTAAAGGTTCTGCATTGTGCCCCTGCTAGTGCCTTGGTAAAGTCAGCTTCACATATGTTTCTTTTTGGCTGTGAATTCAATTCTGTGGTATGTGTATTATGCTCTGAAGATTCAATTTCTTTTCACTTGTTCTCTGGATACTTTTTTAAAAGCTCTACTGAAGATGATCACTTCATTATTTGATGCATTCCCAGAGCATCAACCGTTTATCAATCATCACTGCTATCATGATTTAACCATGAGCCCAGCAATGACAGAGCAAATAATGGTCCGAGCATAGGTGAAAGTGGAGGTGGTCTGCTGAAAGCAACAACAGGATCTGGATTGGCTTCAGCCTGTGATATTCTTGCTTCCGCGGAATCATCGTTCACTTGTTTCTTTGGTACCATAATGCCCACAAATCTCCCTTTTGATGAATGCCCTTAGTCTAAATTTTCTTATAACCTGCCTCAAAGCTCTGATTTCTCAGCATATAGAAATCTGCTTTATTTTTTCAGTTATGCATTTTCTCGAAACTGAATGGAGAAGTTGAGTCAAAGTGTCACTGATTTTTTGTCACATGTTGATAACCTAAGCGTAGCTCCATTGTCTTTCATTTCTATAGTCTTATCTATCTTTTTGGCTTGTGGTCTTTAGCTACACTGCTGCAAACTAAAGGTTGTATCTCTAACCCTCTCAGAAGTTAATCATTGTTGCTCATATATTTGTCCTTATCCATTTTTAAAACTGTAGGGTTTGATGAATCAATGCTAGATGCTCTTCGTATTCCTCCATAAAGAAAACAAAACTAGAAACTCTTGCTTGTACTGGTTATTTTTGTTTTATGTTTGTGTCCTACTTGGTCTCATCTTGAAGCTTCATTTTAAAGCATACTTTACCTCTCTCTCCTTGTGTCTGAAATTTGTTGGTGTGTTTGTTGTTGGGGAGGGAGTGGGGGCCTTTAAGCGACCCACTTAGTCACAATAATCTCATTTGGGCAATGAACCCACTGTTTCATTTCGGTATCACTACTTGCAATTGTCGATTGGCTGTTGTTTCTTACCTTTTGGTTTTATTTATTGGTTGAACCTTACAGGCTTACATCTCCCATAGTGATGTTTTAATGGCTATGGAGGACCGAATCTATACTGCAGACAAATCCGATGCAATGGCATTGGATTTGCATCTCTCTTTGTTGTTTGAAGTCTTGCAAGGTATATATATAGTCTTATTTTCCTTAATAGATAAATTTCTCTAATATGCTCTATTTCTATGGTGAGTACATTTATGGTCATGTTGAAACAATATTGTATTTGAGAACTCTTCAGATGGTTTGGCAATCTACTGTGGTAGTTTGGTATTTTAAGATTAAATTTTATAGGAAAGCTATCTCGTGATGGTTTTTTTCTTCTAGGCTTGAATTGTAGCACTTAAGGGAAATTGACTCTTGCAGATAAATTTCTATAATCTGCTTTGTTTCTTCTATGGTTGCTTTCTACTAATTATGAGTCATGCATATAGATGGATGTCATTTTAACTTGTGAGTTTTTTAGTTACATCTTTTATCAGTTTGCAGTTGGATGCTCAATATCGTGCAATTTCAGGGATTTTGAGCAACTTTCCAATTCCTAAAGAGATGTTGTATCATGAAGAATGTAAGAATGTTTTCGTTTTCAAACTCTTAATTGAATAGATAATTCTTCCTTGTGTGGGTTTAAGATTCTTCTTCCTTCAAAGAAGGGATCATGATAGAAAAGCAATGTGTTGTTTTTAGTGATGTAGGGATGTTGATAATCTTTTTACATCTTTTGGTTGTTATTGTATTGAATTCGAGAATTGAGATTGTATAAAGTTTAATGTAAATTTATAAGCTACATTGTATTATTCTATGATTTGAAATGAAATAGCTTTTAATTGAGCTAGAAGTATATAAGCTCTTTTTGTATTTTTTTTTTTTTGAGAATTCATTGCTTTGTTGACCACTGTTTTGGTCACCAAATGTCAATATTGTTTACTGTTATGTATTGAATTGGTGATGGAATTCTGGTTACCAACATTTTGACCACAAATTCGGTCACCAAAATTGTCACTAATAATGTGAATTTAATTATTAATTTAAATTATTGGTGACTAGAAAAGTAGTCACCAAAGTTTGTCTCAAAAAAAAAAAAAAAGAAAAAGTGGTCACTAAAGGCAAACAAACGGCGTTAACAGGTCATTTTTGGAGACCATACTAACCACATTTTCTCTGGTCACCAAAGGGCTAGGCTTTGGTGACCAAATTAGTGACCAATAGTTTTGGTCAGTAATTGGTGACCACTACGTTTTGGTCACCAAACCAACCCTTTGGTGACCAACTCTTTTAAGTTGGTCACCAGACCCTTTGGTGACCGAGCTTCGGTGACCACCCACTGACCAAGGTTTTTCTGGTCACCAAAGCCTTTAGTGACCAGATTTTAGCTTTTGGTGACCAAAATTGGTGTCGTCGCCAAAGGCATTTTTTTTTGTAGTGATGGTTCTGGACAAATCGATCAAGTGCATGATAAACAATTCCCCTAGTGGTTTCGAGATCGTGTAAGGGATCTTTTATTTTCATATGCTCAAATTTATAATCATACAATTAACATTAACAAGATGTCAATTTCTTTTATATAGGTCATGTTTAGTTCTAATACATGCCATGATGAAATTCGATCTTTATTAGTAAGGCCAGATAATCGAATTAGTCGCTATGCTGGTTGCATGGTAAATGGGTACAGATTTCACACAGAATGGCGCGAGAGAGATCGAAAAACACAAAATAGTGGTGTTGTAGTTAAAGGAGATCATGAAAATAATACCATAGACTTTTTTGGTGTTGTTCAGGACATTATTGAGGTTGAGTACTTAGTGGGAAAGAAGAAAATATTGTTATTCAAGTGCAATTGGTGGTTCATTGGGGATGATTCTGGTATGAAGGTTGATCCAGAAAATGGGTTAAAGAGTGTAAGTTTTAGTAGAAAATGGTATGAGGATCAACCATATGCTCTTGCATACCAAGCACACCAAGTGTTCTATTTAAAGGATGTTCAATTGGGTAATAATTGGCACGTGGTTCAGAGTTTTAGTCCGCGTAGTACCTATGATGTTTTACAATGTGGCGATAATAGTTCACGTGAGGAAGTTTTTCAAGAAGCTGAACCAGAAATGTTGTTTGTTATAGACTTAAATATTGAAGTGACTACACTAGTTAGGGGCAGTGTGCCACTACAATTAGTTGATTCCTCAGCCATTAATGATAGCTCACCAAAAAATGAGGATTCTTTCGTGAATGATGACAATGACATTAATTGGCACGACGAAGATGATGAAGAGGTTTTCTGTCCATCGGACTATACTAATTCAGAATAGGTGAGCTTTTCAGTTGAGCTATTGAATGGCATTTTAGAGATTAGAGACAGTATTGATTGAATCTTGAATATCATTTGTTTCATTGGCTGAAATCAAGGATCCGATGCACAATACTTTCTCCTTATTTTCTGTGTGAATTTAGTATCCAATGTATGCTTCCAGATTTTTGTTAAAGATGAAATTTTTAGTGCATTTGAATTTTATCTTTGGTTCCATTGGTACTGGAGTAGATATTAACATGTTTTACCTTTGCATTTATTATCTTTTTCTCTCAGATATAGCTTAGCAACTATATTCTCTCATTTTATTTGATATGTTGAAATTTAATGTATATAACCAAGTGATTTCTAGAAATTTTTAAGACTTATTTTGCCTTTCTATTATATGTAGATGGCTCCAGGAGGACAAAAGTTACAGAAAAAACAAGTTCCAAATCCCTTAACTACACAATCATCACCTAGAAGAAGCCCTCGCTTACCTCCTACTCAAGCCACTCCAAAGTTTCGCTTACGAGATGAGGAAGAGGAGCATTCGCATGAATTGACACCAAGGAGAAGCACACGTCTAGTGCAAGCTAAGCGAACTCTTGAGCTAACAAATGAGTCTAGTGCTGCATGTCAACAACTTAGAGAAGAATCCAACCCCCATGTTGAAAGAGAAACCAGCAACAATGAAGTGCATATTACTCAAGATCAATCACAGAGTGAGCAAGAGCAAACTCCTACAGGTAAAACACATTACATACCTTTCAATGCTTACACTTAATTGGTTGCCCATATTTGATGCTACCTACCTTTAAGCCAAATTGGTGAGTTTTATATCTCATTATATTTCCATATGAATAAATCATATGATAACTTTTTATTATCATTTCTTCATTTGTTTTTTGACAAAACAAAATGCCTAGGGAGTGTTCGAAAGAGAGGTCGAACCAGAAATATTGGGTTGGCAAATAAAAGGCATGCGGGAAAGCGTTTGGTGGTAAAATTTAACCTAGATTCTGAGCGCATTGTTGGTGCAAATGCAAAAGAATTCATATCTGAGTTGGGTTGTGTGATGCGCAAGATGGCTAGATTCAACAAGCCCAACTTTGAATCTCAAGACGAAAAACTGAAAGATGCGATCATCAGGAATGCTTCTGTATATCTAACTAATATTTACAGCCTGGATTGTAGTTGTTTTTAATTGATAATGATATAATTATTTTTTGAACTTGTAGGATGGGTTCATTTATGAGGATAGTTCAGCTGTTAGAACAATTATTCACACACAACTGGTCAATCAATTCAAAACTGCAAAGCATTCTTACCATATGCATTTTAAACAATTTCCATCTAAAGACGAGGCACTCAAAACTAAGCCTCATGAAGATGTTTCTGATGATGACTGGAAATTTTTGTGCAATCACTTTGACAATCCTGATTATAAGGTTTACAATTCCACTGTACTAAATATTATGCTTATTTTGGCCTTTATGAATTTTGTTTTAAATAACTGTCTCACTTCTTGGGTTTTGGTAGGCAATGTGTGAGAGAAATGCTGCGAACCGTGCAATGAGTACGACCGTAACAACTGTGGGAACAAAATCTATTGCAAGAGCGTGTGAGGAAAAGGTTTGGAAAGTATATTTTCTTCAAAGTATTTGATTCTTATATCGTTATTCCTTTTAACTAAGTTTCTTATATAGCTAGAAAGAGGGGAGGATGTGGACCCAATCAAAGCTTTTCAGGATTCACGGTTTTCAAAGAAGAAATTGGCACTGGTTAATGATAAAGCTGAGAACAAACTGGTATCTATTATATTGTTATCCATATATTTGGGCAATTTGCAGTTTGTATATGCTTATTCTATAGTCATTTAACTCTTACAAAATTGAAGATTAAATTTGTGCTTTCTTTTCTTGAAATTACCTTTACTGATCATATTATATTATAAAGTAAATTTTATAGTTGGACTAGTTTTTGTTATGAGTTGTTCTTATGGCTGGCAACCTGTGTGTTGCCTATTGTACCTATTGCTGCGTGTTTAACTTATAGTCGTTTACTGTGAATTTATTTTAGCTTCATTAGATTTTTATTGTGAATGACTGGTTTAAAGGTTCTCACCAATTTATTTTGGTTTCATGTTTTTAAAGATTGTCCTTAATCAAAAATAGACATTCATTACAAGATGTGAATCAAGAAACTTAAATTTCCATTTTGGTTGTACTTCTGGCTGCACCTTCGATTTTCTTTTTTACTTTCGGCTGCAACTTTAATTAGAATACTTTATTTATTTTTATTTTTTTACTTCTGGCTGCATCTTGGCAAATTTCTTTTTAATGAAAGAAACACTGTTGCATTGCTTTTTCTCCCAAGTGTGCTTGCAAGTCTTCTGTTTCTGATTTCCATTGATACTTTGTAGGCTGCTTTGGTTCTTTCAGTCATTTATTTGTTAAATCATATTGAAGTTAAAGTTGACAAATTCCTAATTACCTTTAGGTTTTTACAGACTGCTGCTTAGTCATGAGCTGTATGTCAATAATTCACATTATAATGCGGCCCCTCTCATAAAGGGATAAGCTAGTTTGTGAGTTAATTGGGAAATTCACTTGAAAAGTAAATGGTGCTGTGCCATCTCCTGTCTAGTTGTGCTTCCCTTTTAGTTTTTTGCCTTTCAAGTTTTAATATCTGTAACGCTGCTTGTACTTCCATCACTGTGTTTTGCCTTGATGTGGGATTCAACATTAGATTCAGTGTTAAATGTATTGTTGCAACTCTTGCATGCATGAGATCTTACTGCAACAAAGTAATACCTAGCAATTCAGAACCTTAACTTTACACAAGCATACAAAATAGCCTTGGAAGTCTATTCCATCCCATTAGATAATTTAGAACCCTTCATTTTCAGTATAATACTTTACTTTCCCGCAGAGTGCTTTGCCTTGTTGTGGGGTTCAAAACCAGATTCAGAGTTAAATGTCTTTTGGTGACTCTTGCATACATGGGATCCAATAGATTTAGGAGTCTGCTAACTTTTGTTACCCTTCTTTCCATCAGTTTTTTGAGGAGTGGCCATTTTTGCTTTCTTTATCCTGCCCAGGTATTTTAATAGCTGAATTTCCAACTCCCGTTTTGCCAGTCTCAAAACCTTTTTTGGTGTTTCTTCTTCATCACTTTCCTTAGAGTCATCGTATCCTTCAGAATCACTCTCATCCTGATCCTGATCCATCGAAACATCCCCATCATCAGAAACTAAATCATCTACATCCTTTTTTGGGCTTGGTTTTACAAAAAGTTACCTTTGGCTTATCCGCAACATGTCCTTCTCAGCATTAGTAGCCTTTTTAGCTTCAGTAGAATTTTCTTCCTTTAGCTTGATCTCAGGTTTACCATTGTCAGCACGAGTAAGTTGGATGATATCTTCACCAAAAACATAATAAAAAACATCTATTTCATCATTCTCATATTCAAAAGGACTTTAGGCCTTGTATCCATGAAAATAGACATTGCCATTTTTTTGACTGTGAGAAAGTTCAAACTCCTATAAAAAAGAAAGCCAAGTTGTTGTTGCGACAGCTTATCATAACAAAGTGTTCTAAGAACAAGCTTCTTCCTATCAACATTCAAGAACAAGCAAACAGATTCATTACCTTTTTGCTTTTACAATATTTAGCTACTTCATCACTGCTCATGAATACTTGATATGTTATTTTTTGCTAAAATCCATTCTAATTTTCCTAAAATTGATTTAAGACTTCTAATTCATATGTTGCATAATTGTTTCTATTTTTCAGGAGAGGTTGACAACATTAAAGGCTACTACATCACTGACTCCTACTGAGATTTGTGAACAAGAACTTGGTCGCCTTCCTGGACATCGTAAGCATTCTTCATCCAAGAGAAAGCGTTCTTCTACTGAAAATTTGAGGGATGAGGTGGCGCGACATTCCCAAAGAGCTGATGATGCTGAAAAAAAATCTATTTCTCTTGCTGAAGAGTTAGATGCCCAAAAGGAAGAGGTGAAACAATTGAAAGAGAAACAAAGGCAGTCAGATGAGCGGATGAATTCTCTATCGAGTGAAGTTGCTTTACTCATTCAAACTTTGCAATCTCAAAAAAATGTAAGTTCACACATTTTCAAAATTTCAAGTATGTTAGCTTTCTGTAATATCCTGATTTCTTATTCTGATTATGAAGTATTGATTGTTTTTTTAAGTGGTAAGAACACAAGTAAGTTCATATATTGGATGTGTTTCTTTTTTTGTTTCCTTTTTTTCTTTCAAATAGAATTTACATTGTGAATGTTTAAATATGGTTTGCATAAGATAATGGTTGTTCTATTTTTCCCTTTTTGCAGTGACTTGATTTCAAGAAGGATGTTTTGAGGGAATTGTCAGAGGCATTTCATGGTGGGATACTATTTTGGATATATTGTCAATATTTTTACCTTTTGCTCTTGTCAATATCTTGACATAGTATTAGTCAATGCCTTTTGGACATACTTTGACATAGTATTGGTCAATGCCTTTAGCACTTGTCAATATTTTGACATAGTATTAGTCAATGCCTTTTGGACATACTTTGATTTAGTAGCTACTAATTGTTAGTTGTGAGTGCTTTGGAACAATCGTTTAGTAACTCATATGTAGGAATTGATCATTTTGGATTGTTCAAACCACTAATAGGATCATATGCTTAAGAGAATTTAGTGTAGATTGATCCTTTTTTAGCCTTTATATGGATATGGCAATGCTAAAAATTCTACTGTCTTTTAGATCATTTTGCCTTACCTTTATGGGAATCTATGGTATTATGATCATTTTCTTTAAGGAAAAGCTTATGTGATGCCTCTTGTAGTTCTTAAATCAATTCATCTTCACTTTGTTGTAATGAATGTTTTCCCCATAGATTGATGTGAGAGTAATATTTGTTTGCTCAATTGCCGTTGAATATTGATATTCAATGTGTAAAGTGTTTTTTGGCTGATTCAATTTTGAAATGGTTTGGGAATCGATTCTATTTTCTACTGTGATGAAATGAGACAATTTCTCTTGTTTATTTCTTACTTTGTAGTCATAAGTGTCAATGCAAAGGATTTTTATATATTGGTTGTGACGAATGTTTCCGTCACTAATATTTATTGCTCATAAATATTCATAATGTTGACGTGCGTATGTAAATTTTTTGGTTAAGAAGTTGGATATTGAGAAAAATTTGTTGCCATTTTGTCAACAAAAATTGGTTTTCAGTGACAACCGATCTGCTAATGTTCGTCACTCAAGTCACTTCGTACTGATAACTAACTATGTTCACAATATCTCGTCACTAAGCAGATCCGTATTGACGACAATTTGTGGTCACTGAAGTTTGTCACTAGATTTACTGACGACATTTCGTGGTACTGGGTTTCGTCACTAAAGCCTTTGACCATTTGTTACCTACTGACAACTTTCCTTCGTCACTGTCTTTCTCGTCACTAATAATACACCATTTACTGACGACTTTTGTCGTCACTAACATTAGTGACGATAGATGGGTCGTCAGAAAATGGTAGGATTTAGTGACGAAGGTGCAAAAAAGTCGTCGCTGAACCCTTTAGCTACGTACCTATAGTCACGACCACTTGACGACCCGTTTGTCGTCACTAAAGGCTTTGACTTTTGTATTGACGATTATTTTTTTTCATTGAGTTTCGTTACTAAATCCTTTGACCATTTGTTACCTACTGACGACTTTCATTCGTCACTAAAAATAAACCCTTTAGTGACGACTTTTGTCTTTTAGTGACGCATACACAGTGACGACTTTTGTCATCACTAATTCTAGTGACGAGAAAAATTCGTCACTAAATGGTAGGATTTAGTGACGACTGTGCAAAAATGTCGTCACTGGACCCTTTAGCTACGGACCTATTGTCGCGACCACTTGACGACCCGTTTGTCGTCACTAAAGGGTTTAGTGACGACTTCCGGGTTTTTACTGACGACTTCGCGTCGTCACTAAAGCCCTTTTTTCTTGTAGTGTTAATTTGTAGCATGCTTGGTTTTTCGAGAATTATTGTAGCATCTTAAAGGCTAAAGTAGAGCACAACACGATTTGCTCAAATAAGATACAGAACAAGTGCCTGATGATGTTTACAAGTTTACAGTAGCTGAGTAATAACAATGCTCTTAATGAATATGAAGTATATTACTTTTTGCAGTCTCTCCTTTTTCAATAGTAGTTACAATTCAGCCTTAAGCAAGAAAAGAAAAACCAATTCACCATTCAATATCTCTTCTATGTGCACTTTCTGTCCCATTATTTCCCTTTTATTCACATTATCTCCTAAAATGCAAGTGAGGGTTGGGAAGCTTTTGAAGAACGTAGAAGAATAACTCAAAAAATTAAAGGCTTTACACTTTCCTTTAAATTTGTTCATATTCAACAAGTCTTCTTTCCATTTCCCCCTCTTCTCTGGCTCTTCTCTCTCTGCATCCACTGCCCCTTTTATTTACTTCTTTTTTGCTGCTGTTGTTGCTGCTGTTTCTTATTTCAGTTTGTGGTCTTTCTGGCCATCTGTCATTTCACTGGCTTTGGACTTTGTAGATACATTTGGTTTAGGTTATACTTTTGTTCAAAGGGTTGAAAAAAGTAGATCGACCTGGGGATGTGGTTGGAAGAGCCATTGAATAGGGAAATTTCATACTTACTCTTATGGTTTTTGACATTACTAGCTTGTGTTAGTTTTAAATTTGTTTGCTGCCTATATTACTGTTCATTTGTCCTTAATGATGATTGCTTCTTCATTTAAAACTGCAGGATTCCTGCATTATCTATTCTATTTGTTAAACTCCCAATTACAAACATATTCATATGGAGGCTGCTGACATATTGATCTATTCAATTTGTTGAAACCCTTGTTGTAGAATCAATTGCAGATTTATCTTTATGTGCTGCTAAAATTAGCATGAAAAATGATGTTTTGTTCTTAATGGTAAAGTATGTAGGTGTATATGATTCTTAAAATTGCTATATGGTTAATTTTAGTCGGTGCAATTTGCACCTTACTTTTCTTTCTCTATTTAATTGTTTCAACCTCCTATTTCCCGGCTCTTTGATGGCTTTTTCTGGATGCAAGAAATTTTGCGGGAGTAGAAAGAGATGAAAAAGATACAAGGTTGCAAGCTATTTTGTGGGAGTAGAAAGAGACGGAAAAGATAGCTATTTGATTATTACTTTTGAAAGAAAACACCTTCTAATTTTTAGGATGATTAGTTTTGAAAGAAAACACATTCTAAGTGTTAGGATGACTACTTTTGATGACTACTCTTAATATTTGAGAGATGTTAATAGGGTACTTTAATATGGATTAGTGCAAGATATTTTTATTTAGGAAATTGTTCATTTCTATATTGATACTTATATCTACATGGTTTAGTTTATCGCAATTATTTTTAAAAACAATATTTAAAAAATAATTTAAATAAATTTAATTTATAGAATTACCAAAGTTCTACGACGAGTTTTCACAGTTTTAGGACGAGTTTTGTGATTGTAAATAAGTTTTTATACAACTTAGATGGATAAATAATTCCGACGAAAAAATGAACTTTAAGTCCAGAAAAGTGAGTCGTTGTAGCAATTTCATTTACACCGGGCTAGTCAATCTCGACGTAAGATTTCTTATGTCGGAGCCTCTGACAAGGACATATGTGGAGGCAGGATTCTCGACGTAAAACACTTTTTACGACAAATGTATGACTTTTTACGTCTATAAAAGTTGTCGTAAAAGACTCCTATTTCTAGTAGTGCTAGTCCCGAAGTTCCTGAAGGAACTGTTCAATGGGGCCATATATTTTTGTTTCGTTTTTTCCCTTACTAGTGGAAAGCCACGTCAGAGCCACACAGCCAGAGCGTGTAAACACGCTTCATGATCCCAATGTCCCTCTCTTCATGGTCTTCCTTTCTTCTTTTATATCTCACCTGCTTCTCTTTCCTCGTTGGTTTCTTCATTTTTCTAGTTGATTCAAGAAAATCTGATTTTCATGGGTTTTGGGTTTGATTTTCTTCGCTGATTTATTTGTTTGAGAAAATTTTAGAAAATTGATAATAAGATTTGGTTTTTTTTTTTTTTTTTCCTTTCTTCTCGTTGATGATGGAGGTTTCCACCGGTCGGGTCACTTGGTGATGGGGGTTGTTCCTTCTTCTAACTCCGAATAGGGACATGGGTTGCTGTTTTTCTGTTTGGAAGGGATGCCCAAGCACATTCTTCTCCTCTTCTTCTTTTCCTTTCTCATTCTTCATCTTCTCTCATTTTTTTCTGTTTTTCTGGTAATATTTTTCTTCCTTTAATTTCTATTTTTCTTTTTTCTTGGCCTATATTATTTTGTGGTTCTTGGTTTATGCTGTTCATTTCTGAAGGAAGAGGAAGGGGAGAAAAGGATATAAATTATGGGCTTAGGTTTGGGAGGACCAGATGGGGCACAAATGGCGATCTCCAGTTGCTACGGCGAGCCGCTGTTCAACACTCTGACAGGTTTGGGATTGTCACTTGTTTTCGTTTGCTGGTAGGAATATCCAACATGCTACGTGATTCCTAGGGATCCTTACCTCTATGAAATTGTGGGATTTTTTATCGCTGGCTTTCTTTGGGCTATAATTGTATTGCCGAAGAGGAACATGGTGTTGGATAGCTCTTTGGGCGGAGGTCTCCTGGCAATTTGCTTCTGTTTTCTGTTCCTACGGTTTGTCTGGTAAACATAATTTTTCCTCCCCTTTTATAGTTTTTTTTAGATATTCGTCTGGATAAGAAACTCCTTTTAACAGAACATTCTTTTTTGATATTTTCTCCTTTGTCAATTTGGGATATGAATTTTTGAATTTTTTTTTTTATGATGTCGAAATAAATTTGGCTTGTGCTTGTTTTTCAGTGCCTGATTGTATTCTGCAACCGATATAAGAGTGAAGGACAGGATGAAGATGTTGTTTCAGGTTCGATGCCACAAGGGAGAGAGTGGGATTGAGAGTGTTCTGTTAATGTAATTTGTCAACAAATCTAATCGAATTTGGTCTGAGGAGCAGCTTTGGTCAAAGTTTTGCACAAAGTTTTGTGAAGAACTAAACTGGGTTGAGGAGGACTATGAAACAGATTTCTAGTTTTTTTTTTCATCGCCTGCTTCTGCACTTGAAGATGGATCTCCAATTTCTTTTGCATTGATTTGTATCCTAGCATTGAAGTCTCCAAACAGATTGCTGTAGATGCTGCATAGAAGATGTGAACTCCAGTTTAGCTGATCTTCCAAGAACCAAGCTAAATGTAACTTTTGGCAGCAAGAAAAGAAAGCAAGAAAATAGGGTGAAAGAGGAGGCTTGAAGAGAATTCTCGGATCACTTATTTTCTGTTGCAGTTGCATTATTTCATGCCACTCTGAATGCCTACAACACTAATGGAGGATGGATTTTGGGTGCAGTGTTGGCTTTGATTTGTTTGTTCTATAATTCAAAAAAAAAAAGAAGAAAAAAAAAAGAAGTTAAATAGAGGATGGAGAAAGGCAAAATGGATTGTTGGAGAGAAAACTGGTCATTTCATGGTTGCTTGGGACTCAGAGGGTGTAATGCTTCGGCATTGATTGTTGGGTCTTTGTTCTAATATATATGTATGCCCAGCTCAAGAAGGATAAAAATAAAAAAAATAAAAAAAAAATGAGAAATATAAAAAAAGGATTTTTCAATTTTTTTTTAAATTTTAAAATCACAACCTTGAGGACCCTTTCAACTTGTTTGGACGCAAATGACAAGCAGCAGCAACGCTTATTCCGCCACATGACAGGAGACAACAAAAATCACAGACCATAAGGAAACGATTGCGTCTCAGCAGTCGCATGAGGCATGATGTACACATCCGAGAGTAACCTTGTGAAGGCAGAAGCAGCAGAACTATAACTAATTCCCATCCGGGAGTAACTTTGTGAAGCCAGATGCATATAAAACTAAACATTTGATATAATGTACTTACTAAAATGATACAACCGAAACAAAAATTTGATACAACGTGCGTATTAAATAAATAAATATATATTTAATTAATATGCAATTGATACAAAGTGCCTACTAAAAGGATACATATAAAACAAACATTTGATACAATGTGCGTACTAAAGTGATACATTTAAAATAAGCATTTGATACAATGTGCTTACTAAAATGATACAATTAAAACAATAATTTGATACAACGTACGTTTTAATTATATCAATTTTTTTATATTAAATGTATAATTTTATTAAGGGTGAAGTATGGCTGTAAGATTAGAGGAATGTGGAAAAGATAATTGAAAATCCGATCAAAATAAAAAGAAAAGAAAGAAGAGTGAGAGGAGAGAAGAAAGAAAATATTATGAAAAGAAAGAGATAAAATATTAGGAAAGAATTTTTTCATATTTGGATTTTTACTATATAGGTTTATGAATATCACATATAAGTGAATATAAATTATATGTGTGTGTGAATGAAAGCAATTTAAGTTATAATTACATTGTTGATTATATTAATTTTTTAATAAGGGCTAAGTATGGTTTTGGGATTAAAAAATCCAATAGAAAAAAAAAGAGTGGAAGGAGAGGAGATGGAAGAAATAAAACAATAGGAAAAAGAAGAAAGAAAAGTTGTTTTATTAAATGAATTACTTTTAGTTTATTAGTATTAAACAATCGATTTTTATGTTTTTGTGTAATGTATTTAAATATCTGTTTTGAATGTATTATTTTAATATGTACGCTGTATTGATTATATTTCAAGGTAATAAACTACATTATGAGTATGAAAATTATTCATAAATTAAATATATTAGTATTTTGTGTGTAATAAAAATGGCAAATTCCTTAAAATCCCCCTGTGATTTACGAAAGTTATTAAGAACCCTAATTTGGTTTAAAAAGCTCGAAAAAACCTCTGTTGTTTTTCGATATCCGTAACCGTTAGGTTTTTGGTTAGCTTTAACGGTGGGTGATAAGGTCATTTTCATAATTTTATCCCTTCTTAAAATGGTTGAGTTCTTAGGTTGACCGTTAAAGTTAACCAAAAACCTAACGAAAAAACCCCCTGTTGTTTTTCGATATCCGTAACCGTTAGGTTTTTGGTTAACTTTAACAGTGATAGGGTCATTTTCATAATTTTATCCCTTCTTAAAATGGTTGACTTCTTAGGTTGACCATTAAAGTTAACCAAAAACCTAACGGTTACGGATATCGAAAAATCACAAAGAGGTTTTTCAAGCTTTTTAAACCGCATGAAAGTTCTTAATAACTTTCGTTATGCCCTAATAAAAATAATGAAAAGAAACTAGGCATTTTATAACAATTTAATATGTTTTATGGAGAGACGTAAATTTTCATTTAATAACTAAATCAATTGAGATATCTTATTTCTTTTGGCAAATCAAGTGTATTATATACTGCCCTTATTTATTTATGTATCTTTTTTTTCTTTTTTTTATCAATTATATACTTTGATTAGTAATATAACAAACAATTTTAAGCTTGTATTACATTATAACTTTTTTAAGAAATAAAACATTAATAGAATTAATTTTCAATCAAGTCATTAAATGGAAAGACAACTTAAATTGAGAATCTTTGAAAGATTTATTTGATAATTATAAAAATTGAAAAAAATTCTTTTTATCATCCATTTTTCAATGGTCCTATGAATCACCTAAAATATACATGAGATCACAAAGCAACCTTCTCAAATCTAAATGCATATTACATTGTTAAGTAAGTTTATCGGTCTTGTCTAAACATAAGACAAGTCAACTCATATACCATAACAATATATTGTTTCATCAAATGTATTATTTTTATTTTTATTAGTAGTAAACAAATGACTTATGTCTAATGTATTAAATGTTTCCTTCAAATGTATCATTTTTATATGCACGTTGTAGTGATTATGTTTCGAGACAAACAATTAGCATCCACTACTTTACGGCTCTTAAAGTTTTTTATGGGATTAACTATTAAATTTTTCTTACACTTTTTATTTAAATTTTTTAAGATAATTCTCAGTTCCATAATATTAATCCCATTTACAAAGCTCCGTGAAAGGTGATGGAAGAATTGAAAATAATTTTAAAGATACAAAAATACTAGTAGCTTACGTAAATGAAAAAGGAATTGAGTTTGTACGGTCATGTATTGGGCAAATATATCAAAAGACTAACTATTAATTAACATTTGTAAGAACTTTTATAGTTTTCTAGATCAAATTAATTATAAGATGAGTTAATGAATCTTGAAAATTGGGACTTTTAATTAATAACGTTGATTTTGATAAAGGTGATATATGAGTAAAATTAGAAACAAATACTCTAAATTTGTAGGATGACATTTTTTAGAGAACAAAATTTTAGAATTTATAGGACTCTTTTTAAAGAACAGAGAGAGTATGTATTATTTTTTTACTTTTACTATATCAAATGTTTGCTTTAAATATAACATTTTTATGTGCACGTGGTATCAAATGTTTGCTTTATATATATATATATATATATATATAACTTTCACACTATATGTGTGTCCATACTCTTCATAATATAATAATATGTCTTCCTAATTTTTATCTTCCCACACACACTCTACCTAACTCTAAAGTACAAATGTAATTATCAAAGTTACACGTTTGAGTTCACAAGTAAATGAATTTCACATTTAAAAATTGTAAGTTTAATTATTTATACTAAGTTTCATTATCGGTGATACTTTTCAAAATTACTAGTGATAAAAATAAATTTGATGTTTTACAATAAATAGAAATATGAATTTTGAATATTTTCTATTTTATATATAGATACCTTGATGTTCTTTTTAAATTTACTGTTTGGATTTCTTTTTTAAGTTTTTTAAACTTCAGAAAAATAAGATTTCTTTTTCCTCTTATTGTATTTTTAAAACATTTAATTTTGAATATAAAGTTATCATTTGATTCAAACATTGTATAAAGGCCGAATTACATTTTGCCCCCTAAGGTTTGGCTAAATTACAAAAGCACTCTTCTAGTTTGGTTATATAACAAAAACACCCATTAACCGGTGGGCTAGTTACAATTTCCCCCCTGAGGTTTGGATAAATTACAAAATTACCTTTCTAGTTTGGTTAAATAACAAAAATCTCCCTTGACCAACAAGGAAATTACATTTTCTCCCCCAAAATTTGGATAAATTATAAAATGATCCTTCTAATTTAATTATAAAGTTGACCCATTTAAAAATTGAAATATGACATAAACATTATATACTTGGGAAGACCAAAGTGCCCCTAACTTAATCTATTTGAAATTTGAAGATCAAAATGTCATTCATAAAGACACAAATGAATGCTTAAAATCAACCAAATGCCATTCACTTACGGCCTCTTCTAGAATTAAAAAAGCAACCATCAACGATGTATTTGTTTGAGAAATAAAAAAAAAATTAAATTTTCTCTTGGCATAATAAATCATGGATTTTAAACACTTATTTATATTTTTGTGAATGCCATTTTGAACTTTAAATTTCAAATAGACTAAGTTATGGGCACTTTAGGCTTCCCAAGTATATAATGTTTATGTCATATTTTAATTTTTAAATTGGTCAATTTTATAATTAAATTAGGAGGATCATTGTGTAATTTATACAAACCTCAGGGAGAAAAATGTAATTTTCCTTTTGGTCAAAAGGATTTTTTATTATTTAACCAAACTAGAAGGGTGATTTTCTAATTTACCCAAACCTCAGGGCGAAATTGTAACTAGCCCGCTGATCGAGGGGTGTTTTTGTTATTTAACCAAACTAGAAGGGTACTTTTGTAATTTAGCCAAACTTCAGGGGGCAAAATGTAATTTGCCCTTGTATAAAATATTTACGTTAAATGTATTATTTTAATAAGCATGTTGTATCAAATGGGGGAGGGAGAAAATAAGGTTTGCGGTTCTTCTCTATTTATATTTCTATTTTTATCCATTTTACAAAAAAAATTAAATAAAAAATCTGGTGGTGTTCTTCCTCCAGAAGACTGCAAATGCAAATCTTCTCCTCCCCTGAAAAATAGTAGCACCACATCACTCATGAAAAATAGCTTGATCCAAATGACCCTTTCGATTATCACTCCTGAAATCTCCCACCATTTTATAATGAATGTTTGGAAGAAAATTACAAAATGAGATAGGAAAAAAAAAAAAAATCTGAACAGCAAAAAAGCCTAAAATTTGAATGGAGGAAGGGAGGAGTTAAGTGTTATATGTACTCACAGAATTACAAAGGAGGAAGTGAGAAGTATCTTGAAAAGTATGTTTATAAAGAGGAGGAAGGTGAGGAGAGAGGAAGACAAAGCGGAGGAAGATTAAGAGGGAAAAGAGTAAAGTGGGCAGAAAAAAGAGGAAAGAAGATAAGAGACGATCCTGGACTTCTTCAGTTCATTTAAAGCCACCCTTTTTCTTTTCTTTTTTTTCGGATGAAACACTTTTATAAATGGAGAAGAAGAACCAAAGGTCAAAACTGTTTGAAAAGAAAAGCCAAGAAATTAGTTGATAGGTTGTGTGATTGAAATCTTAGCTCTAGTAGGCCGGACCTGCATAACAGGGATTTGATTTTATCAATGAGCCATTGTTTGGGCGACTCAATTTATATTCTTAGGCACCGTTCCTGTTCGTTAAAAAGATTTATAGGCTAGTTTTGTAAGATTTTGGATGTTGAAAAATGTTTTAAAACCAAAATTTTGTTTAGCACAGCTTCAAAATTTTGTTCTGCAAAATCTTATTTTAAAAACACAAAAAACTATTTTTGAACACCTAAAACTATTTTTTTCTAAACTCAAATCTTTAGGGAAATCTTGTTAGCTACTTAACACATTACCAAACAAGATTTTGAAAAAACTGAATTCCAAAAGTCTTTTACTAAATAGAGTTTTCGAAAACTGTTTTTAAAAACTTGTTCGGTGCTTGTCTTTGTTTCTTAAAATATATTTTTCAAAATTTTTCTCAAAACCTTCTAACGAACGTAACCTTAATTTCTAGGCTGAGGTATTGGCATGAATTAATGATTGAAATCATCAACGCAGCATAGCTACTTGTCGATTTCATCTATTTAATTGTCTCTTAAGATTATATTTTTTTTTATAAATTTATCTAATTTTAATATATATATATTCAAGAAAAAATACTCATGTGCTCACACGTTACAAGCACGCGCAACCTAAACCAAGTTCTTAGAGGAAATTGAGGTCGACGAAAATATGTAGGCAAGTTGACGAAACTTGAAATAACCAAGTTCTTTTTCCTTTTTCTTTCTTTTTTTTTTTTTTACGGAAGATATACGCCTTCTTTTACTACAAATTGACTATTGTTTTTTAAGATATATTCCCATTTATTTTATTAATTTTTTTTTACCAATATGTCAATTTTTTGGGGGTAAATTTATCTTCACACGAAACTATGTTTGAGTTGTATGTGTGATGCTGTGGTGCATCGATCACACGAAACATGTTATTTTGAAGATAGTGGTCAAAATTCTATTGGCAAAACCCCTCCAAAGCTATAACAATGATAAAATTAAGATATTATATTATACCATGCACGGTGTGGCACACTTTGTGCAGCCCTATCCCAATCTTACAAACAACAAAATATTTTATTTTATAATCTTATAAGTTTGTTTCAATCATTAATTCACTAAATAATTAAAAAAAAAAAAAGTTTCTATACAACTCGACCACTTAAATATAGACCAAAAAAAAATTTATAATTAAAGCTATCTTTCTTTAATTTATTGGTTTTCTCAAATAACACACACAACTCTACCAAATTCATTAGAAAAGAGAAGAAGGTAATTTCCCATGCAAGAGAAACTTTAATTATGATCTCGTAGCATTATATATCCAACTGTTTAATGTGTATTATCAATTGACATTACAATAATAATCAATCAAAAGCCTTTATATGTAATTTGCCACCAGTAGCAAACACATTTTAAGAAGTCATCAGGAATCAAAATTGAGTTCATCCATACTTGGATTCCTTGGTCTAATTAATGCTTTCTCCATGTCAAGAGCTCTCTTGAGACAGAGAGAAGATCTTTCTTTTGCTTGTTAGTTTTTTGTTACTTAATTTTTAATATTTTAAAACACATCCATCTCAATTTATTTATGCTCAAGTCTCCTTACAAAAATTTGTTTGGATTGCATGTATGTGTTAGGCTTGATGTATGCACGTTCATGTAATGTGCAAGTACTGGGAATTTTTTTTTTTGTTTTTTTTTATTTTTCTTTGGAAAGAAAAATGTGGATTAGGTAATCCATATTATTAATTAAGAGTACATGAAAAAAATATTAAATTACGTAAAGTGGATAAACACCTTTTGTTATAAGTAGGATAAAAATTATTATTTGATAGCATAGCTTGACCGATAAAAATTCAAGATATTTTTTCAAGAGAGCTAACAAAATCGCAGTTTCAATTAGTTGAAAACTAATAGTTTTTAAATTTTTTTAAAATTCATATCTCTGATAATTATCTTCATCAAACAAGACCTTGCGTCAGTTGGCAAGCTTTAATGCTTTGTTTGACTTAGTCTTTTTAAGGAAAAATCACAGTTCTTTTACACAAAAATATAATAAATAAAAATAAATAAATTGTCTTGTTTTGCATCATAAAAAACTTGTTCTTGTCTTGCATTTCATCTCTCCTTGGATGCAGCAAGGGCTGAGAACGAGCACGACCAAGCTCGAATTCGACTAGATAAAAATGATCATGAACATAATTTTTAGACTCGATAATAAAAGAACACGAACAAAGTGTTGAAATCTCGTTAAAACATTCATGAACATGGTCGATTAAAATATTAACTGTATAATATAAATAAAATAAGTATATACAATATTAAAATTTTAAATAATACAAATAATTTAATTTATAAATATATATATATTTATATGGACATAGATATCAATATACGAATTTAAATTGAATTTTGATTTTGATGTAAGTTGATATAGTATATTAAATTAACTAAATATTACAATTTTTTGTTAGTTAATACGAGATAGAATATACACGAATGTTCACGAACAAACTCGGCTCGACTCGATTAATAAATAAACGAACACAAACAAGATTTTAGGCTGGAAAAATAAATTAACAATAAATAAACACGCCAAAGCTCTGCTCTACTCAGCTCGTTATCACCCATAATGCCAACAAACAGGACAACGGCGGTGGAGGCAGAGCATAGTTGTCAAGGCGTTCGATGAGGAAAGGGCCATGGGTGGAATAAGAAGATGCAATCTTAATGGACTATGTGCAAAGGCATGGCGAACGGAATTGGAATCCTGTGCAGAAGAATTCCGGGCTGATGAGATGCGGGATAAGCTATAGGATGAGATGGGCTAATCATATCTGGCCTAATCTCAAAAAGGGTTAATTTTCTAACCACGAAGCGAGAATTAGAGTTCACCTTCATTCTAAGTATGGTAACAAATGAGTTCATATGGCTTCTCTGGTATGTTAATTTTAGGTTTCATATCACTACTACAGAATTGACTTTTAACACCTTTGAATTAAAGTCTTTTTTTTGATATCAAGTTTAAATAATTCCCTACAAAATCTGTTATACAAAAATAGGTGTGGAATATGAGTTTTTCAAAACCTATTTCAGTAATATAGGTTTGAAAATTATTTTCTAAACCTGTTAAATGAAGATAGATTTCAATTATTTTTTTTTTATTACAAAACCATGTTTTACTGAAAAAGGTGTAAAAAATATTTTCTACACCTATTCACGGAAAATAGATTTTGATTATTATTTTTTTCACAATCTGTTTTACTAACCCAGGTTTGAAAATTATTTTCTATATCTATCTATGGAAAATAGTTGCTGATTATATGTTTTTTCATAATCTGTTCACTAATATGGGTTTTGAAAATTATTTTCTACACCTATTCAAGAAAAAAAGATTTTGATTAATTTTTTTTCATAACTTGAAAATTATTTTCTAAAACTGTTCCTGTAAAATAGATTTCGATTATTCTTTTTTCAAAACCAGTTTTAGTAAAAATGTTTGAAAAAATATATTTTAAACCTATTTCGAGGAAATAGATTTCGATTTTTTTTTGTCAAAACCCGTTTTAGTCACTACAAGAAAAAAGGGCTTTAGTGACGACGCGAAGTCGTCACTAAAAGCCCAAAAATCGTCACTAAACCCTTTAGTGACGACAAACGGGTCGTCAAGTGGTCGCGACAATACGTCCGTAGCTAAAGGGTCCAGTGACGACATTTTTGCACCGTCGTCACTAAAGCCTACCATTTAGTGACGACTTTTTGTCGTCACTAGAGTTAGTGACGACAAAAGTCGTCACTGTGTGTGCGTCACTAAAAGACAAAAGTCGTCACTAAAGGGTGTATTTTTAGTGACGAGAAAGATAGTGACGAATGAAAGTCGTCAGTAGGTAACAAATGGTCAAAGGCTTTAGTGATGAAACTCAGTGACGAGAATTGCTTGTCAGTACGAAAGTCAACGGTTTTAGTGACGACAAGATTCGTCACAATAAAGATGAAGCCAACAAATATAGTGACAATAAATAGTGATCAATAGCTACCTGCTTCAGTGACTACAAATGTTGTCAATGGAACAAAATATTAAACCATATATTTCAAAACTTTCAATTTAAATTGCAAATGAATATACATATAGTATGTCATCATTTACACAAGTATGACAAATTGTCATCATATTTAAATATATTCTAAATCAAATACCAAAGCTTCCATCTAACTAAACGACTAAGTAAAATTATACAAGTCCAACATCACTTGTGGTGGTGGGATTGAAGACACGTGAAAATATCTTCAACTTAGCCATTTGAATCACAAACCGCACGCTGCACGAGTATTTGAACACATCATTAGAAAAACATCAAACTCAAGAACTTCTCAAACCATCAAACATATATCTACCTAACAACCAAAACACTAAGGACATTGAGAATATTACATAAATTTCACAGTACCTAAGAACAAAATCACCATCCATATGTCTGGTCCCCCCCCCCCCCTCCCCCAAGCTACAAAATGTCCAAGAACGTTATTTTTATAGAGTATATGCACAAGGCATTGATCTACTTCTTCTGAACCAGCAACCAAACAATTGCTATAAAGAAAACTAGAATAGCATAACAGGCCAACAATCTTACAAGAATATGATCTGTTGGAAAAACTTCCCCAATCAAAAGTAAAGCACTTAAAGATCAAAGAAAAAATCCAGTTATTTTACCTAGATAATATCACAACTGAGAGTTGAAGAGAGAAGAAACAAGAGTACTCGTAGAACTAAATAGACGTCTATCGAGTATTAAATTTTCCAGTTGAGGGCAAAAACAACCTTTCCCAACTTAAAAGTCAAATGATTATGCTGGTCAAAAGCATTCAGCAAACACAAGAGGTAACTTAGATTATGGTAAGACATAAAATAGCATAATTGACATATATGGGGAGAAAAAAGATCCAACAGTAACCATCTTTGAAATTATTAAGCTAACAAAAAAAGTAGTAGGGGAGACTTTATTCTTAAGCAAATGTCAACTACACCAACACAAAACAAATGCAATCTCTCTCAAAAGCAAAAATACATGAAAAAAAGGTACTAGTGCTCCTTAAAGAACACATCCGCAATTTTCGAAGGGAAAACAAGTATATATTAGTACTAAATTATATTCTTATAAATAGATACCCAATTCATCTTTAGAGCTTCAATGAACTTCCAGATTGCATTCAAATTGCTTACATGCAATGAGGATGCATTTATGGCAAATTTTAATTTCCTGCAACCATCTCCTTTCGATTTTGTAAAGAAAATACAAATTTTCCCTAGGCAATTATTGAGTTCATTATTTTTCCTTTCTAGAATACAAATGATGAGTTGAAATAAAACCCTCCCAAAAGATAATTAATTATCCCCAAATCACACAGTAACTCGGCAAAGATAACTCAAATGGTTTAAAATATATGAAGAAAAGAGAGTACCAGCAACAACAGAGATATTCTAGTGAAAATGCATTTTAAACAATAGGTCAATGCAACATTAATAAAACTAAATCAAATCTGACCTGCTGACAAAGTGGAGTAAGCAAAGCAGAAAGGTATTCAGACTGTTTTTCAAGGGGCACTTCTTACATTCCATTTAATAACCCAAATACCTGAATAGTGAAAAAAAAACATCAATGCTTCGCACACAGAATGTTGCACATTAGGCCATGTCAAAGAAAGCATTTACCTCAAAAATATGGCCTGCATCTTCAGATGCCGAAAGTCCTTCAGATGTAGAATCCATGCTAGTAAATTGAGCAACTTTATCTTGCAGGCTCTGATCAGAACAAAGAACTACAATATGATAACCAAAATAAAGGGCGGGAAGACTGCAACTAAAAATGAAAGATGAATTACAAAGGGTAAAAGCATGCTCAATCACTAAACTTCAAGATTATTCATAGAGAAAAAAGACTCAAAGATGGTCAAATTTTATATACCTGTAGTATAGTTTCAATGAAGGGCAACAGTTTTGCTTTTTTAGTAAATTTCACAACTCTCATGAAAAGATAACTCGCCCTGCGACCCACATTGACACTTGGATGGTGTATACCTCTTTTATCAAGAAAGGCACTGAGTACCAAAGGTGTACACTGCACATTGTCCTGAACAAATTTCAAGTACCTTATTATTGTCTCCAAATACACTAGTGCAACCAACCGATTGGAATGGCAAGGAAAAGTAGTAGACAAGAGCAATGGTATAAGTTCTCCTAGCAGACCACTTCCAGTTCTAATCATCTCGTCACTCATAGATTCACCAAATGGTGCAATTTTATAAATACAACTATATATGGTGCTTGTAAACACACATACAGTAGAGATAACGACACCTAATGTGAGTGCAGCTACTTTTGACTCTTTTAGAAAAGTTAACATACCTACTGAAATTGTGGGACTTATTCAGATAAATCACTAAGCATACAGTGGAAAAACTCACTAATCCCTCCCAATTCTCCTCACTATATTCACTATGCGGTAGAGAAGGGAAAAAGACATATACCTCCCTTGTGGTTTAGGGGTAGGACAAGTTACTCCCTTATGGTTTCAAAATCCTTAATTAACCCCCTATGGTTTGGATTATCATGAGAAAGTAGCGGAAAACATCACAATTTGACCGACTTTTTTTTTTTAAGAATCTGGGTAACATGTTTTTTCAGACTTTCATCACTTCCGACAGCCAAACAATTGTTATCGGCAGCAATTCACTGTTAAGAATGAATTCATGAGCACACTAAGAGAAGCTACTTACTAAATTAAATAGAGACAAGTGTATCCATACTCAACTATTGCCGTCAAAGTAATAAAAATCTTAAAATTTCAAAAACAGACTGCCTGCAGGAGAAAAATCCAGAACAATTCATCTGCAAAAAGAACAAAACACAGTACAGCTACAAAAGGAAAAACACAATCGTACTAGGAAAATTTTAAATACTGACCAAAAATTTAAGGGACTATAACATGATACGGAGTATTTTTTTTTTTTAACATAAAATACAGTTATGTTAAACTACTATCAAACTTATTCTCTGGATTTCTTCCATAGCAACCAAAATCTTACCATTCAATCTTAGATCTTCACCACGGTTGATATCTCTACTACTGCTCTCCAACCATGGGTTCAATGATGGTGTTAAAAACTCAATCTCTCTCAAATTAAGCAGCGTCAACTGACAAAACCAACTGAATTTGAGCAGCCACACCACAAGGACTGCTGGTGGTGGCAGTGGCAACCGAGATGGCGGCAGATCTGAAGCAGGGTTGTCGACCCGGAGCTAGCGAACGGCAACGCCGCCTGAGATGGCGGAAGATCTGGAGCAAATTCATCGGCCCAAGTTAGGTAAAGCAAACCTTTGATGTCAAGATAGTTCGCCGCCAAGATGAGATCGAACAGAGTACCCTGGTCCACCTTAATGAAATCGGAGTCAAACGTATCGAGTTCGGATTTCTCCGCAGCCACGCCGGAATCGGAATTGGGGGTTTTCTCAAGGGCTTCGAACTCGACATGCCTCTTGCAATACTCGATGACCTTGGCCATGGTTGAGCTGCTAACGTTGTCGGCGCAGCCGTCCTCGATCATGTTCTTGAGCGTCTGCGATTTCAGCGCCATCGCATCCTCGATTACGAAGCTCTCGCCATCGTAGCTCTTGAATTCGATAGTCTTTGAAGTCGACATAGTTGTTGAATTGAATGCGATCGAATTCGCCTAAAATTTCTGGGAAATTGAATCGATGATCGGAAATTTAGAAAGAAAAAGAGGGGAATTGCGAATTTGCTTTGCGTTGAATGTGTAATTTCCCAATTTCGTTCTGATTTGGGTTTCATTGCACAGGGAAAAGCTTAAGGCAAACTAGGGTGTTCCTTCTTTTCTTTTCTTTTTTCTATTGGAAATTGCCTCTTTTTTTCATTCAGATTTATTTCTTAATTAGATGATTAATTAAATTATATTTTAATATTTGTGTTAGTAAAGGGGGGTCATTCTCATGGGTTTATCAAAATTAATTAAACTTTTGTTTTCAAAAAAAAAATTTTAATTAAACTTTTAAAAATAAACTTACTAATCTATTTTTGCGTGAAAGTTATATTTTTTTTGAAAATAACAATTAAATTTCACTAAATCAAAATAAAAATAATTTTTTAAATTTCACTACACCAAATACTATAAAGCATCTTAAGTGTTCAATTAAACCACTTGTAAAAACTATAGACAAATAGTACATGAAAACACTCACGTATACGTTTAACAAAGGGAAAAGGTAAATTGTTAGTTTATAATGACTAAATTGAAACAAAAGTATACATTTGTCGTACCAATTAAAAAGCAATTTGCAAGAAACTTTAGTGACCTAATAGTCTTTTTATGTCTCTTTAAGTTTAAAAAGTGTATCTCAACTGAATTTCGTGAAAATATACCTAAAAGATGAACTTTTAGTTTATAATGACTAAATTGAAAGAAACTGACAGTTTTTAGTACTAAATTATAATTTATAATCAATTTTAGGGACATAATGGTCTTTTTAAGTCTCTTTAAGTTAATTGGATTTATAAACAGTACATGCTTCTCATTTGAGTTTCATGAAGTTAAAAAAATGGTAAACTATTAATTTTTTTAAGGACTAAACTGAAAGAAAATAATACTTTAAGTACTAAATTACAATTTACAATAAACTTTAGGGATATAATAGTCTTTTTCTGTCTCTTGAAGTTAATTCAACATCGAAATAGTGCATCTCAATTGAATTGTATGAGAATATACAAAAAAGGGGTAAAATATGAGTTTATAATAACTAATTTAAAAGAAAATTATACTTTAAATACTAAATTGCAATTTACAAGAAAATTTATGGATGTAATAGTCTTTGTACATCTCTTTAAGTTAATTCAATTTAATTAGAAACAGTACATCTCAATTGATTTTCATATAAAAAAGAAAAAGATAAACTTTTAATTTATAAGGACTAATTGAAGGAAACTTATACTTTAAATACTAAATTGCAATTTACAATAACCTATAGAGATGTAATAATCTTATGTCTCTTTAAGTTAACTCAACTTATAAATAGTGCATCTCAGCATAATTTAATGAAAATATACCTATATATATATATATATAAACTTTCAGTTAATGAGGACTAAAATGAAAGAAAGGATTTTGAAGTAATAAAGTTCAATTTATAATAAATTTTACGGACATATATAATAGTCTTTTTATGTCTCTGTAAGTTAATTAAACTTAAAAACCATGCTTCTCAACTAATTTTCTTACAAATATACCCAAAAAAAAGAAAAGAAGATAACTTTTAGTTTATAAAGACTAAATTAAAAGAAATTGATATTTTAATTACTAAATTGCAATTCACAAGTAATTTCAGGGACAAAATAATCTTTTTATATCTCTTTTAAGTTAATTCGACTTAGAAAGTGTGTATTTCAACTGGTTTTCATGAAATTGAACCAAAATAAAGATAAACTTGTAGTTTAGAAGGAAAAAAGTGCAAGAAACTGATACTTTAAGTATTAAAGTGCATTTCACAAGAAATTTTAGGGACATAATAGTCATTTTATTTATTTGTAAGTTTATTCAACTTAGACATAGTGTATTTCAACTGATTTTCATGAAATTATACCAAAATAAAGATAAAATTTTAGTTTATAAAAACTAAAGTGAAAAAGAATTGATACTTTAAGTACTATAGTGCATTTTACAAAAAACTTAAGGGGCATTATAGTTTTTTTTAATATCTTTTTAAGTTAATTCAACTTAATTAGAAATTGTGCATCTCAACTGATTTTCATGAAAATGTACTAGAAAAACATAAAATTTTTGTTTATAAATACTAAATTGAAAGAAACAGATACTTTATGCAAATTATAAAAAGATTAACTCTTAATTTATATATATACTCAGAATAAATTATGCAAATTATATTTTCCTAAGTGATGACCATCATTTTTAGTGGTAATTTATATGATGGATTGGAATAATTAATTATGTTAATTAATACTAGACAATTAATAATATGGGTACATTAAATATGAATATTAAACCGGAAAAAACTATATATATATATATATTGTTGTAGAAATGCACTTATTTTTTAAAGTAATACTTATTGTGGAATGGATGGAGTATTAGGGTGTTGTAGTATAATTAAGTTAAATTAAATAAAATTATATTGAATTGGCTCAATAAGCCTAAAACCGTGCCTATCTAACATTATTAAAAATTTATGGACTAAAGGAAAAATATTAGGGTGCCCTAGTGATATTTTTGAAAATATAGAAGCATAACACAGTCATTGTTAATTATTTACATATAATAAAATCGGCAAAATTAACAATATTTATAGATAGCCTTGCTGGTATGTGAAATTTTTATAGAGATAAGGTGAGGGTTCGAATCCTTGCTCAAGTCAAACTCATTCATAATTTCTTTTGCTTCAAATGTATACTATTTAAATATAAATATTACAAACCCATCAACAAAATCTAAAAGGGAGTAGTGGACTTGTGGGAAACATTATGTATCCTTATTCTAGGAGGTCTTGTGTTCAATTCCTTACAAGAGCAAATTACTTTTATGACTTCTATACATATCTTTTATCATTATTATTCCCTTTCCCATTCAAAACAGTAAACAAAGTAAATTTGTCACTAGGGCATATATTAATTACTTGTTACTATTAATATTATTATAGTTATTATAATAGATAAATACTTTTAATTAATTCAAGTGTACTCATAAAAATTTTGGTTGCTCTGGTAAGGCATTATTATGTTAACAATGAGGTCTCGATTTCAAGACTTAGCTTAGCCATTTTTTGGATTATTAAATCAAACTGACGAGTAGTTAACTACAATTGAAACGCTTACATAACTAATGTTGGATAGTGGTGCATTGGTAAAACAATTTGTCTCTCTCCATGAGGGCATGGTTTCGAACCTCACTTCCACCAACTTTTATGCATATTTTTCTCTAACAGCAGACCTTTACTGACGAGAATTTGTTGTCACTATAAATAAATGTTTTAGTGACGACAAATTGTTGTCACAATATTGCTAAATGCATGCTTTTACTGACGAAAATAAGTTTCGTCACTAATTGTCGTCACTAAATGTCTTCAAACTACTGACGAAACTCATTTTCGTCACTAGTTTCGCCACTAAATGTCATGAAATAGGCGGGAAGGGTTGGCGCCAACCATATAGTGACGACTTGGTGACGACTTTTATATCTCGTCACTAAAACTCCTCGTTTTGACGAATTTCTATTGACGACTTCGATTTTCGTCACTAATAGGGGTCTTTACTGACGACTTCCACTGACGACAAAAAAAGTTTTGTCACTAATGCCCATTTTTCTTGTAGTGAGTAAAATAGGTTAAAAAAATATTTCCTAAAAATTAATTCTACACCTATTCCCGAAAAACAGATTTCCATTGTTTTTCTTTCAAAACCTGTTTGACAAAAATCGGTTTTAAAATTATTTTCTAAACCTGTTCCAAAAAATAGATTTGGATAATTTATTTTTCTAAACCTTTGAATTAGAATAGCTTATTATTTAAGCGATTTACTATTCTATAGTTTTTATTTTACCCGTATAAACCCGTAATTCCTAAACCTATCTCATGCCCGTGGATTTTCTTTCAATTTTGTGCTGTGGAAACTTTCCTTAATCCCTCGCCGTCGCTGTCGCACTCCCCTTCCCCCTCGCCGTCACCGTTTCCCTCCCCTCGCTGTCGCCGTCTCCCTAAACAGCCTAAGGTTTGTCTAATTTCTCCCTTTTTCTGAAGTGGGATTTTGGTTTTGTTTTATTGTTTGGATTGGTAGTGGAGAATAATGGTTTCTTTTTATGTGGTATCTATAATGATGGGATTAGGTGGGATTCTGTTAATTTGATCATTTTCTCTAGTGGAGTTTTCACTTTCAATATTCGGGCATCTGTAGTCAGAAAAATCTCTGCATCTGTTTTGTTCTTACAACCGCATATGATCAAAAGGATCGAATGTTGTCTTGATTTTCATTGTTGTTGGGGTGTCAAAAGCTCGTACAAAACAAATCTGAAAACGGGGCAGAAGTAACCAGAAACAATATCTTCGGAAAAACTGGGATAAAGAAGCTCATTTTTTGCAGCAGATGTGTCGTTTTGTTTCATGAGTTGTAGTTCCTTTTGTTAAGCTTCATTATAAAAATGCGGGAGATAACCCAAAACCGAAGTTCTGTTATGAAGTGATCCATAAAAAGGATCTTGCTGCTCAAATCATTTAAATTAATGTCCAAATGTTAGAAGGAATAGTGACACCTTAGAGCAAGAACTGAAAACATCTGCTATTTAGGGATGAGTATGGACGTTGAACCTGTTTTCCAATATTCTAAATTTTCTTCTTATGGGTTAGCTTTGTACAACATGAAGAATTAGGTAGCATAAATGTTGATATCTTTTTGATTTAACTCTTTTTATTGATTACATGAAGAAACATGTAAGTAGATTAGTGGTGCTGAATTTTTGGGGGCTCTTTTCTTGTAATGAATTTTGTTTTTTGGACTAGTTTTTGTACTGTATTTAGTTTTCTGAACTGGTTTTTGTGCTGTATTTTGTTTTCTGGACTGGTTTTTGCAGTGTAATTTTTATCGGGACTGATTTTTTGTATGTATTTTGTTTTCTAGACTAGTTTTTGCACTGTATTTAGTTTTCTGGACTGATTTTTGTGCTGTATTTTGTTTTTTGGACTGGTTTTTGCAGTGTAATTTTTATTGGAACTGGTTTTTTGTGTTGTATTATTTTCTCGATTATTTTTTGCACTGTAAATTTATGCTGCCAATGGTAAGCATTTCTCATGTTGTTGATTGTTTACTGTATCTACGAGATTGTGAAAAACCCCTATATGCTGGCTTAACATGAATTTGTTAGTATTCATCTTTTTCTTATGTGTTCCAGTGAATTTTTCAGTTTCATGTGTTGTGCACGTTGGGACCTTTTATGTTATGTGTTATAAGAAGATTGCCAAACCCTACCCTCTGTTTGCCAAATGGAGGAATGACAAAATGCTTGAGGCCTACAAGAACATGGATATCCATGTCCGTGTAACATTTCCATCTGCTTTTTTTTTGTAATGTAATATTTAGTTTGTGTGAATTTTCGCGATTCGCATAAAATATGGAGGCATACCATTGGGCTCACAAATTGAACCATGAGATATTCGGTTGATGGAGGTTGAATGTTTTGTATATGTCGCGTGAGTAGATACCATCCACTTGAAAATTTTCTCTTGCCTACTAAATTGTGCTCACACTCTTAGCTACTGTACTCACTCAAATAATATATTCATGACAGCTCTAGTTTGCCTAAATACAAAATATACATATATGCAAATGTACAAACACATATATCTAGGGAGGAGTTGTCGTAAGGGGAGAGAAATTGTAACTAAAAGGTCCCAATTTTAAACCTGTACATCTAGGACCTTTCACTACTAGAGAAAGAGAAAGGGGAGGCGGGTGCACAAGGGTAGAGGAGGGCACCCGCCTCCAGTGCGGGCGCCTCCAAAAGGAGGGCCTGCACCCGCCTCCCTTAACGAGGGGTTATTGGAAGCGGGTGCAAGAGAATTACTTGACTCTTGCACATTAAATTTACCACTAGCCTACATATACTCATGTATATAAAGTTAAAATCGAAAGTATATATGTATATTTTTTTTTCTTTCTAAAACTTGTGGTTTTTATTACCTAATAATTTATCGCATTTTTCAAAATTATTTTCAACTTTCAAAATTATCCTAGTGAATTATTTTCAAATTTATTTTCAACTCTCAACAGTCCAAAATAAAGAGAATTTTTGAAACACTATTGGAGGCGGATGCAAAGCTTTGTGCACCCGCAACCAAAGGCATTGCCTGCTCCTTTGGAGGCGGGTGTACAAAGGGGTGCCTCCATTGAGCATTTCTGTACTAGTGTTTTATGTGATATAAGAATATTGTTGATGTTATGTGCTTGTTTTCGGAGTAAATTTATGAGTTGTACATGTTGTTACTGTTTACTTCGATTTTAGTATATTATTATGGGTATCTGTGATATTTAATGTAGATCTTTTTCTTTTTGTTTTTTTTTTGGTTTTGTCTAAGCTCCATTTACATTGTGGTGGCCACCTCAAAACGATCAAACGGCAGTGATAGTGAAGATGGTGATGATAGAAAACGACAAGGGAGAAAGGCTACAATTTTTTGCATTGGAAAAATATATAAAGTCGGCTGGTATATAATCTTTGGATGTAACTGGCTATTTTTTGGTGTTTACGTATTATTGTTTATTTTGGGATGTTCTACTTTTAACACTTGTTTCGGAATAGGATTTGTTTCTTCCTTTAACACGGGTTTCAAAACAGTTTTTAATTCTACTTTTAACTGCTATTCGAGAACAGGATTTATTCATATTTTTAACACCTGTATAAAAACAGGTTGTATTTCTACTTTTTAAACCTCTTTCAAAACAGGTGTTGTTTCTTATTGACTTTTAACACCTGTTATGGACTTTTAACATATAGAGCTACCAAAGTTGTTCAAAAACTCAGGTGTTAAAGGCCTAAAAAACTGGTTTTAAAGCCAAATTCTATAGTAGTGTATTTATCATCCTTCCATCATTGCGCATGTCTGTTTGTGTGCAGATCGATCGAGCTCAATTTCACTCTCTGTTCTTTTCCATCCCATTCCAGAAAAATCATCACTTTTTAATTCAAAATTTTATCTAAAGAAACAACTTCATTTTCTACTCAATTTAAATTTAAAATTTCCTCTAAATCTTAACTCACATAAATTCAAAAAATAACATAACCATTACACATTTTCTTCTCTTTCCTACACAAATTCCCAAAAGAAATTCCCTCCAAAAAATATTTCTTCCCTAAAACCAAAATTTTCCCAATTCGGTACCAAAAAGAACGGAACCTTAGTTTCGTGTGTTAAACGATTTCTGTCCTTTTGGGTACCATATTTGCTTTGATTTTTTCCTCAATTCAGGGTTTTTGGGTGATAAAATTGACTTTGATTTCTACAGCTCCTGGGGAGAACCGACAATGAAACAGAACATTGAAGAAGCGTAAACGGGGTGGTTTGTCGATCTGCCCTTTAGAGATAAGGACTCAAAATCCCCACCATCAAATGCAATTGCAAATTCCATGAGCCAATTCTCCTTCACCTTCTTCACTTGTGCATCAGCTTTTGCCATCATGTCGTGGACAAAATCAAAGGCCGGACTTTTCTACTCCAATGTCAATTTACGACATGTTTGATTCATCAGCAACAGTGGCCCTTCAGAATTTGCTCATGAATAGTTCGCACCTCCCCCGTAAATGGCCTTCCCTGGTCTTACTCATCATTTGTTAATTCTCCATTGCTAAGTGCTTAATCAATTTTGTATTATGGTTTCAGTATTAAAAATTCAAATATAAACGTATCAAACGGCCCTAATTGTCACATAGGGTATCATATTAGAGAAAACTGTTATTTGCCCATTTCTTCTAATTTAGTACTCCATTATTTTAATTTCGCACGTAAATGTCCTAGAACTTGCACGTGTCATGCAATTCCACATATTAGAGTGCTGACTTCTGTTAAGTGTAATTGAATGAATAGATTTATTTTGAAGATTTTTTCATTACATTAAATGGTAAGAACACAGGTCAGTTCTCTCTGTGTGTGTATATATATGACATGATATCTCACATTTTATCATGTGTGTATGCAACTCCTCGAGAAATCTAATTCAAAGAGAGGAATATTCGTAGCTCTTTACTGGAAGAATTCAGCCTAGAAAGGCGAGGGTTTCATCTTGTACCTGACGTCACTTAAAGAGGTACATGACATGTCTTTCAACTTGCTGAATGGTGAATCTCTTGAGCTTGTTTCAAGGTTGAGAATCCCACCCATAGAGCAATGGATGGGGGACATTACGCTTACTGATTCTTGTAATGCTGTCTTGTGCCTCGGTGAACTCACCGTTATTGGACGTCACTGAATCATCAGTTAGGCTCATCATCTTTTCAGCATCCTTTAATTGTCCATATTCTGAAAAAGATGGAAGTCTGTTTTGCAGAAATTAACAAAGCTTCATATAGGCAATACATCGATCTGTTGCCAAGAGCAAAAGAATCATTCTGGTTCGCTACAAATTAATGATTCTCATTTTGTTGCTGTTGCGTGCACTTTAAGTGCTGCTACTGTAATCTGTGTGTTCTTTTGAGAATGGTTACTTTTACTCTTCTGTTCTAATGTATAGAGGATATTATTTGTTAAAGAATAGTTACATTAATTTTAGATGGAAATGTGATTGTAGATAAATTCATAATTAATTAAAGTTGGACAATTCAAGGGCTTGAAATTTATTCAGTATAAACTTTGGGTAATGGTTAGCACAATTATGGCACAAACTTGTGTTAAGTTTAGCACAATTATGGCACAAACTTGTGTTAAGTTTACACAGTTATGGCACAAACTTTGCACACGACCATAAAACAGATTCCATATATTTTGCACAGACTTCTCAACTTTGACAAAATCATCTCTGATTTAATCCAAACTCGTAAAGTCGAAGTTTGCTCTCTTTTCTGGGCATGCCTCAACATGGGAGATCTGCTTTTTAAACTACAATATTTCCAATATGATTTTTGGGTCGGAATCCGATCAGGCATTGACTCGATTCTTTTTAGAAATTTCCAAAGGCTCTTGGAATCGCTAGCGCCAAATTAATCCATATAAAAAAATAAAAAATAAAAAGTCGCGATTTCGAGCTTTAAGCTTTAGTGAAGTTAAATTTGACATCATCAAAGGGCTGCAAGGACTTTATGGACCATTCAGTTGGACAATAAAGCCATATATATTTTTTCAATTTTGTCTAAAATCAACTTTATCACATACGTATCGTTAAATTAAACAAAAAAAAAATGTACACTCCCTTCAGCAAAAATAATAATAATTAATAAAGCCAAATTAGACCTCTTTCTGCCTACAAAAAGTACACCTCCAGTCCCAGTGGAATAATCTGGAATATCACCACATATCGAAAACATATCCTTCCCATGGAGCAGTGTCTAAATACGAGCAGGTCAGCTCCTTCCGACCGTTGGAACTGCAAACTCCGGTAATGGAATGGGAAAAAAGGAGGAAGAAGGAAAGGAAAGGAGAAACTAAGAAAGGATGGCATTTGGAGCTGGAATTTGGATTCCACAAACGTGGATTTCGTGTTAGGGAAGATTCAGAACGTAAAGGTAATGAATTCAACTCACTTATCACGTTAAGATTTAGAGGAAGATGCATAAAAATGAAAAATAATGAAGTTATAGTTTTTTGAGGATTTTTTTTTCAAATTCTTAAGTTTGATGTTGAATATGTATTGTGGAACATTAGACATGATGCATGGATAAGGATTTTTAGTTAAAAGAATGAAAGAAAAACGAGTTTTATGCAAAAATTTAGCCAAAACCCGAAGCAAAAGCTTGAAGATGAAATTTTTGGGCACGGTCAGTTTTAATCGATTTAGGGGCGGGTAAAACCGATCCATGCTCAAGAAAAACGGTTAAAACTGATATCAAAACGGGTACCGTTCAGAGCGGTTTTAACCGATCAACCAATCGATTAAAACCGATTGGTTTCTAAAATTTTTATTTTTTGTAAAAATCAACTTAAAACCTTCCGCAATTCTTTTTAGTTAATTACATCCTTTTACTTAACTAGGATTAAGCAACAGTTGAGATTATAGAAATTGAAAATTAGGATTTAAACCCTAGGGAAGTCGGAATTTATATGGAATAGAATAGAAACTGAAATTTTTGATATTTATAAACTGCAGATAATTGAGAAAGTAGTGTGCGGGCATCTCAGGACCGAGGTGAGTTTATCATTTAAAATTGATACCATTTTAAAGCAATTAATAATTGAATATGCATTTGCCTATATTGTGTGACATGTTTTAAACTCTTTCGAAAAATGCTTGAAATACTTTTGATTTTGAACTGCCAGTTGTGTTTACTTATCGGTTGGAATGCATATGTACTTGTTACGGTTCAGTTGTATCTTCTTTATGCACTGAATCTATTATATGAGCATGAGTTGTGTCGGATCCATTATGCGTGGTACGATTTGATCCCACGAGCCAGTGTAGGGCCTGGTCTTCTAGATCATCTGTATTTCTGATTTCGAAATCAATACCGACCACAGGGGGACATAAATGTATATGCTTGGGAGTTAGCTAACGATATATTTACATAATTATGATTATGCTGAGATGAGTGGGTCCGTCGTTCAGCGTACATGTACAAGCTGGCGAACGCCTCTCATTCTCGATATGAGCTGGACCGTCATTCATTGTTCATATAGAACGTTGGCGAACGCCTCTCATCCTCATTATATATTCTATGAATCCTGTATGAGCCATGAATGCTATATATTAGGATTTGTCCGAATTATATGCATGGCTAATTTTTGCAACTTGGTAAATGTTTGCGAAAATGGTGAACTCTCACTGGGCAAGGGTTCACTTCATTTTCCTGTTTCTTTTTTTCAAAATTTTGATACAAATCCTTGGTATGAAGATGACTTCACTGATTACTAGTACTAGGATGTACTGCATGCGGGCCGAACCTAATATTATCTAGATAGTATTTTATAAGAATGTTATGTTTAGTTAAGCTTCCGCTTTTGTATTAGGAACTGATATATGTACATTAAGGTTTGACAGCTTATAATAAAAGCATGTTTTAGTCTCTTTTCTGTACGATACTGAGTCCTGGAGGCATGAATCTGGGGGGTCACAGAGAGAAGAAGAATCGGCGTAGAATGGGGTAAATAACTGTGCCAAAGACCCAATTTTTTATAGTGTCTAGTGCTACTAATTAATAGAATTTCTTAATTTGGTTGTTATGTCAAAACGAACCCCTTTACACCAAACATTTTTGTGAAATACTGCTTTTAGGATAATTTTCATATTAAGGCCATGACTCATGAGTTTAATTGATACCAGTTATTAAGGCTATAAATATTCATCATTAATCAGTTGTTTTTTTTTTAAAATAAATGGGAGTGGTTACCCATTTTATTAAGTGCTGAAAAAGAAGAGGAATAAAAGCAATAAAAGACGGACCCGTAGGCCTTACAAATTGTGCCCATGTTTGTTAAATCGACGGTAATCTATTTTGGGTTGTTCCGCAACTTTCGGAGTTCGTAATCAACGAATGACGCTTGCATTCTACCTATTTGCGGTTGTATTACCTCTTCTTCTTCACCTTCTTCGCCTGTTTCCCAGGGGTCATAACCCTCATCATTCTCTAGACTGCGATCGCTATGGGCATCATGTTGGAAATAACCCCGCAATTGAATAGTGGGAGCACGTGGTTTTTGCAGGCATTCAGTCGATGAGCTCACTATTAGTTGGCATTTTGTGCGGGGTGAGGATCCTCTTGATCGGCTTAACTTTGGGTAATGGGAGAGATCTATGTACTCTTTCTAGACTAGTCTGCATTGACTGAGGCAACTCGGGGGCAATAGTAGACATCAGAGGCTCAAATCGTGCTTGTCGTGGCGTATGTGTTTGAGGTGGGTCTCAAAGTACATTAGGCCACAGTGGCGCGGCCAGTGTGAGTTTTGTAGCTAAAGTAACTGGGGATGTAGCCGGTTGAGTTGTAGGCGTTGGAGTCGGTTGAGAATAGATGATCTCAGTATCGCTTTCCACAGGTGAATTTCGTCGAGCAGGTAGAGAGAATGGTGAGTGGGTGAGCTGGGCCTGATATGGCAAGGATTGCGCGTAGGCCTGGGCTGAGTCTGTCTGGCTGCGTAACGACTTGGGCTAGCGTTCCTGGCTGCTGGGTAGGCTGTGCACATGGCTGCTGCACTAGCTGAGTTGGCTGCTGTGATAGCTGGGTTGGTTGCTACGATTGCTGTGTTGGCTGCTGTGATTGCTGTGTTGACTGCGCATGTGCTGGCTGTGCGCCCAGCTCGCCTGATCTTGCCCTGGCCTCGAGGGGCTGATGTTGCTGGGTCTGTGAGGCATTTTGTCGAACACCTGTAGCATCCTCAACCTGTTCTGCTAGTTGAGACATTCTGTTGATCAGGACCAAGGCAGTACCCAAATTATGATCCGGAACTGCATGGGGGGCTTCCTTTAGTGTTAAAACTTCCTTCTTCTTTGGTTGCCATAGTTTTTCTGCACCGTGGCTTCCCCATTACGACAGCCATCATCTGAGTGACCCACCATCTTACATCTCACACAATATTTGGCAATTTATCAAAATCAAGGTATTGCCAAAAACCTTTTCCTCACTTGTCTAACCATACCCAATTTGGGAGTGGTTTCAATAGATATACTTCTGTGCAAACCCGAGCCACCGATGGCCAGGATAGTGTTGCCTACGCAAATCAGCCTTCAAGGCCCGCCCAAACATATTCCGAATTGACATGAGAAACCATTCGTTATATAGTTGAAAAGGTAAACCCGGAAAAGAAACCCATACCGGAACGATTGAAGATTCTGTCTGAGGATCCAAATCTAGTGTCCATTTTGTTTTGCGTATGGAGTATTTCCCGAAATTCAAAATGGCATGTAGGAAACATCTGCTAAAATCTTCATCCAATTCTAACCGGATCAGAACTTGTTGTCTATCAATCAATCCGATGTGATAGGTACCGGTGAACCCAATAGTTTCAAAATCCTGCCTCAGTTTCTCCATCGTCGTCCTCCCCCGAGAGAATTTCCCGATCAAAGCTCGTTGGAGGGGGGCTTCAAGCAGATCTATCTCATCATTGATGAGCACAAGGGCCAGATCTCCGAGATGGCTGGTGGGTTTTTTGAAAGGTAGGTTGATGGGAGGGGGTGGTGGCGGAAGCCGATGTTTTGTCACGGCCGCTGCAAAATTGAGGCCTGCCACCGCCGCCCGGCAGACCTCCATGGTGTTGGAGTAAAGTTGGACTCTAGAGGGTTGATCACATCCGACTTCCTCGGAGAGAGTCCTTAGCGGTTTTCAATTTCCTCCCAAACTATTATGCGAAAATTATATTTATAGTTTTTTTTTAGGGGTACAACACATATATATTCATCAGTAATTAGTAATGTGCCAGTAGCCTAGTAAGAATTTAATTAATTTGCACCATAATTAATAAATATTCAGCCACAGTACTCCTAAATTAATATTAGCACAGATGAAACTTGTAAACTATCAAAAACAAATTGAGTAAAAACGGCTAATTAACTAGCTAGTACATTAATTTCATTTACTAGGGAAATGAATAGAAAAAAAAAAACAAATAAACAAAATTGAATTTAGCTTGCCAGCAATGTACTGTATATATAAGTTTTAGAAAAGAAAACCCAACTAATTGAGTTATTAAAATTAAGCAAGAAAAATTATTGTACTTAATTCTGGTACTTTTATGATTTATTCTAACGTGGTAAAGATGTAGCTGATAAATATTTAGTGAGTTTTCATTTCAGTCTTTGATTTTTTCGTTGAATTAATTTCATGAAAGGTAAAGTAAATTCGTGGATTCGAATTTGACTAAATACGTGTGGGTGTTGCTCGTTTCCCCTTGTACGTTAATGTTGTTATTAACACTTGTACCATATATTTTTTATTTACAAACACTTTGCTCCCATTGCATTAGTTACTAACGTTTGCTACCTAATTTTAAGATGGAGTATTTCTTTGGTGGTCAATGAATCTTCTAAAATATATGGGTAAAGTTTAGTAATTCAATAACTAGAGGAGAAGTTGTATTTAGCAAAAATGTCTCAAGACTCTCAACCAAAATTTTCACAGCACTTGCACATTACATGCACGTGCTTATGTCAAGTACTACACAAGTTTATCACAAAGTTACACGTGTTATGAAATTTATGAATTATTTTTTTACAGCTTCTTTCTATTTGTATAATATATCTTGTTATTTTAAATGGAGATTTTAAGTGTGTGATCCCTCTACTGTGTAAATCATGGAGTGAATATACGTTGTTGCTGGGAAGTATGATTTGAAAGATACGGCGTCTTTGGTTACTGCTGATGTAATCGAAATTGGGTGGAGTTTGTGTGCCGGACTAATGTAGCAAGCTTTCTGACTGGCGTTGTGCATTTAAGAATTCAAAACATGTGGAGTTGGTTTCTGGTATATATATATATATATATATTCTCCTTTTTCATTTTCGCACATGATCTGGAATTTTTCAGTTATTTTACAAATCATATTCAGTTTGAGATAAAGGACTGACCATTTATTGTTGTTGTCGAAAATTCTTTATTCTCTATTTGCTACCACAACTGTAAGGTTCCGCGAGTTTGTTTCCAGATTGCTGCTTTATGAACACAGTGACTTCTATGCAAAACTGTTATGGGGCCTTACTGCAGAGTGCTAGTAAGAGGTAGACATTGAAGACAGGAGCTGCCATTCTGAACCAGAGAAAGTCCATCGAATGCGTCGAGTGTTGATAAGAAGGATCTATGGTTGGATGCGAAAATTTTGTGTTTCTGGTCTGAAGATTGAGAGCAGCTTCAATTTTCATTGCACAACATGTTCAAATGATGAAACTTCCTAGCTACTAGTGCCATTGCAACCAGAATGCCCAAGCTCAAGCATCTTGACATAGCGTATAATGTCGTTGATGCAATAAGCGTTCCAGAGATAATCACCGACCGTACTGAGCTCGAATTCTTGGACATAAGAGGATGTTGGGTGATATGGCTTGTCGTAGGTCTACCAAATAACAGTAAAAGTACTGTTTTAAACCTACAATTAAGATGCAAAAAAAATATAACACAGTAGTAGACAGAGTCGATACACAGGGACAGTAATTAATATTCAATCTCCAAATTAATGTAAAGTAACCAAATTTTCACTAGCCGTCAACTTTGTGTCTCTTAAGAGACCTTAGAGTTGTCACTCATTTGTAGAAAATAGAAATTAAAATAATAATGAAAGTAAAGACTTAGAAAGTATCAATTAATGAGAGGAATTCCGAAATTATGTAAATCCACCTTAATCTCATTCATGCAATCATAAACTTCTTAAATTGTCTAATTACTTATGTCGTTTCAGTTATAGTATTACCACGAGTCCCCGTAAATAATCCCAATTCTCCCATAGATTCTTGATAATTCTCCGCCAGTCCCCACAAATGAATTATTCTCTAACTACATTAACTAACGACCGCGAGTCTCAAACCTTATTAATTAACAAATAGAAGCATTAAGAACTAGAAGAACTCGAAACCAATAATTTCTAAGGACGATGCATTAGAAATTATCACCCAATTAATCATGTACTACTCGGCTGGTAGTTGTGCCACTCACTGACTCTACCAGATTAAACTAAGTTGATCAGGCTTACAATAATCTTAGTAATTAGACATATAAACACAGGCAATTTAGAAATATAATTCATTAGACCTTAGATTAATTCCTGGGTTTCATACAGGCATGGATCATAGCTTCTTACATAATACCAGAACAAAAAAATTAGCTACTCATAATAAAATATGAAAAACACATAAATATAAAGGAATCAATTAATGGAGAAAATAGAATACCGTACTGTTATTTAAGAAATCGCAATCTGGCAACCGATGCTTTGGCCAAAGGGTAGACTGCACCGTTGGGAAATCCAAAATTACGATTGAAACAGAACAGAATAAAACTAAACTCTGAATATCAACTAATAAACAAAACTGTATCTTGCGTGAAAAATAATCTTAAATTAAGAAAACTATTGTATGAGAAGTGTGTAGCATGCCTTTACTGCATGAAATTATCCGATATATATATATATATATATATATATATATGGAGATAAACCCAAATCATAAAAGGAAGTCAAGATAATCCTTCTCAATTCAGGAAACATATTCCAACAAGGAAACTACTCTTCTAGGAATCAGAATTGGATTCTCTTTCTTGGAATTGAAGTCTTCTTGAATAAAGTAACTTCTTGAGATTTCATTTTCCTCTTCCAATTTCGATTCCTTCTTCTTAGTGGATTCAATTTCCGTTTTGTTCTCTGCTTCTACTTTGATCGGCCGAACCTTCCTGCGGGTTTCCTTCTTGGTTTAGCCCATAATTCGTGTGGGCTTTTCAGCCGTGACTTATCTGATCCAATTCTTCCACTTTTTGCACATTTCTTTCTTTCTAAACCCGATCTTCAAATCTGCAGTTAATTATTAAAACCTTGAGCAAAAGCCTGTGAGAACTGCCATAACAAGTGCTAAAATAATTCACCAAAAAGGTGCAGATCACTGGGATGTAACTAGTTTTTAAAAAATAATATCCTTCCTATAGTAGAACAGAAGAGTAAAAGTAACCATTCTCAAATGAACGCACAGATTACAGCAGCAGCACTCAAAGCGCACGCAACAGAAACAAAATGAGAATGATTAATTTGAGCATAATTTGAAGTGAATGACGCGAGCAAGAAAAAGGAGCGTAACCATCTATATATCGATCAAAGCTGGTGATCCTTTTGTTCTTGGCAACGTGTAAATTCCATGCGTATAAAAATCTTGTTGTGACTTGTGAGTTTGTATGTGTGATGTCTCTTATGCGCATGCAAGTTCTAAGCCATTTAGTGAGAAATACATAATTCTCGACCATTATTTACATATCCCAGTCAAAAGAAAAGCCTATTGATATATCAAGGGACATATCCCAGTCAAAAGAAAAGCCTATTAATATATCAAGGGCTTCAATAATATTGGACCATTTCATGGTATCGGGCTTGTGCAGTCAAATGAGGCTATGAGTCTGGGTGATTGGGTCGAGATCAGATTTTCTATCTAATGTACTCTTGTGAGAGAATAGAAATGGAGGACACCGATAAATAACCCCGAGAAATATTCGGCCTCTTGTTTTAGCATCAACAGCGGAAAATAATGCAAGTGCATGTAACGTGCATGCAAGTGCTGGGGCATCTAACAAAAAATAGAAAATAGTCTTAGTGCTCGAATTAATTGATTGAGTAAAACTTTGATAAGGACTTGCAACTTGAGAAACAGAAAGACTTACAACTTGAGAAGCATGACCGGCTGTCACTTTGAATCAGTTGACCTGTTCATTATATCTGGTCCTCGTATGTTTGAAGAAAGTTTGGCATCAACTATTCTTATTGTTTTGCTGGGAGAAAGAATCAGGATTTCCTATTCAATGCACTGCAAATGGAATCATGAAGTTGCTCTTAGCAGAAGATGGAATCAAGTAGGTATCCTTACTGGTTGATTTCGCTTGTAAAGCAGCTTGGAATTTTTCTTACTGCTACATATAATGATTATTATATCTACTTTGGAAAGATATTATTTGAAGTATATGTGTTTCAACTTTGAAGTAAAAAAACAACTATGGCACAAACTATGCGCATGATAAGAAAAAATATTCCATAGATATTGCACAGACTTTTCTTCTTTGACGAAATCATCCCCGAATCAACCCTAACACTCATGATTAGCTAGCGTCAAAGTTTGCTTTTTTCTACCAATATTTCTCAACATGGGATACGCCTTTTTTTAAACTCCAAACTAAATCAAATGATTTAATTCAATATTGCGTTTGTGCATTGACTCTACCATTTTTCTGTTTCTCTCCAAATATCTTCAAATTTTTATTTAGAAAAGAGTTGCAATTTCGGGCTTTTCTTGTCCTAAACCAACTTTAAGTGTTGTCTAAAAGGGGATGATATTCACCTAGAAGCACCTTTATTTCGCAGGAAAGATTCACCCTGTTAATTTCAACATTTTGCAAATTCTGTTTTCCTTAATCCCACAGAAATGTTTAAACGGAAAACCAAAGCACCGATTGTTTTTCCCTTTCCTACCCTAATAGAATTCATTTGTGTAGCTGTAATTTTAACAGAAGTCATTAATGAATATTCATAAACCACCGCTGGCTGGGAAGAGGAGGTCGAAAGGCAACCGCCTTTGGAAGGCAACGCGCCACGTCCACTGTATTTCTGGGACATTAATGATAGGATGGTTTTCTCCTATTATAGCCGTGATGCTTGCAATTTCTTGAATCCTGCTGAGTATTATCCCACCGATCAATTAGTCTGAAAATCAAATACTCGAAATATAAACTGATTTTTACTAGGTCGGAGTAAATTTACGCCGGAAAGAGCAAAGATGGGAGCGGATAGTCGTCCTTCCCAAATACAGTGAGTTCTTATTTTAAACAATTTCGGAGAGGGTTTCCTAGCTACTTCAGTTTTTGTTGATTATGAAACTGTTTAAACTATGAAATTATTTAAAATCATATTGAAAAACTCTAAAATAATAAATTCTACCAATACATATTTTTTCTAATTTAATTATTTTAATTTCCCATGTAATTGTCCTAGATCGGACTCACACATGTCATGACTGTCAATATATAAGAAAGAGACATCACCCATATACAGACTTTTTTATATTTTTACTTTAGACGTTGCACATATACTGATATATAGACCGATACAAATTAAAAATGGAAAACCAATATTTTAGCTAAGTCTATGACTATAATATCAAAAAAAAAAAAAAAAAAAGAAGTCTATGACTAGGAATCTGTGTAGGGTGGTTAGGCTTCGTTCGTGATAACAACTTAAATGTTGGAGACTTTTCTATTATTAACATGTGAAGAAGTGTAAAGGTTCGAGTTGTAGCAGTAGGTCTAAAGTCTAAGATATATGTTCCATTGTTTATAGCTTAGATGTGTACCTCATGTCGCACTGTGAAAATTTTAAATGTTCGAGTTGTTAGAATTATCAATCCAGGACTTACCTCCAGCCATTGTTGCTTGAAGAAGATTTAAAATTCCCACTTGAAAGTATTCCTATCATGCAACCAAAATATATAGAGAAAAGTGTTTCTGGCCTTTCACCTATGCGTCAAACTGAAGACGACTGATGTGATGGAATCACAGGCGTACATATATATACATAAGGCAAGAACCCTTCCTCGTTAACCGTAGTATATCTCTTCCATCAAGAGATAAAACCCACATTAAGTGAGCTATTTATTATACTTAATTTATTGTGACAAAGATAACATTTAATTGACAAAGATAACATTAATTTATAAGACTTAATTATTATCTTAGTAATTAATCTAAAGCACAATAAATTAATTAGTAACTCTTATAATAATAAAACTAATAACATATGTGACCCATCAATAACAGGATTTAACATTCTCCCACTTGGGTCACATACCAAAAATTAGATTCCTCATAAGTGATCGAACATATGGCTGTAGACTTTATTGTCACTTCACAAAGTTACTAATTACATTTTATGGATACTTAAAAGCAACTATTGCATGAATTATGGCGGTTATACTCTCAAAAATCAAGCATTTCCTTCCATCATTACAATGCATTTCATTACTAATTAAGCGCCAAACTTGTATGAACAACTTACTGTAAGTTATTCAGGGTCCACTACATTAGATCAAAAGATCATAATACTTAATGTGCACAAGAAAAGAAAAAACAAAAATAGTTAGAGGAAGTATCTTAAAATGGACTAGTAAGTCCCATATGAGTTACATGATCTTTGAAAACTTTAGCCGGCAATCCCTTAGTCATTGGATCAGCGATCATTAACTCTGTCTTGATATGCTCTATAGAGATTTCTTTATTCTTTACATGTTCTCTGACTTTCAAATACTTTATGTCGATATGCTTGCTGCGACTCCCACTTTTGTTATTCTTGGAAAAGAATACCGTAGCTGCATTATCACAATATATCTTCAATGGTCTACTAATAGTATCGACGATTTTTAGACCTGATATGAAGTTTTTTAACCATATCGCCTGTGATGTAGCTTCATAGCATGCAATAAATTCAGTTTCCATTATGGATGAAGCAATTAGGGATTGCTTTATCCTTCTCCAAGATACAGCACCTTCAGCAAGAAGGAAGATATATCCAGAAGTATATTTTCTTGTATCCAAACATCTAGCTAAGTTTGAATCTGAATATCCAACTACCTTCAAGTTGTTAGATTTTTTGTAAGTGAGCATGTAGTCCTTAGTCCCTTGTAAATATCGCAAGACTCTTTTAGCAGCCTTCCAATGATCCATTCCAGGATTACTTTGATATCTACTAAGTATTCCAACCGCGAATGCAATATCAGGTCTTGTGCAGACCAATGCATACATTAGACTTCCAATAAGTGATGCATACGGAATACTTTTCTTTTGCTCTTGTTCCAATGTATTTTTAGGACACTGGTCTAAACTGAATTTTTCTCCTTTGACAATAGGTGCTGCAATGGATGAGCAATTTTGCATCCCAAACCTTTCTAGAACTTCGTTAAGATAAGCCTTTTGAGATAAGCTGAGCATTTTTCTTGCCCTGTCTCAATGAATTTCTATGCCAACGACATAAGAAGCTTCACCCATATCTTTCATATCAAAGTTTTGTGAAAGGAATTTCTTAGTTTCATGCAACAACCCTAAATCACTGCTTGCAAGTAAAATATCATTCACATATAGGACTAGGAGAATATAATTACTCCCATTTACCTTGAGGTAAATACATTGATCAACGATATTCTCTACAAAACCAAATGAAGAGACAACGTTGTGGAATTTCATGTTCCATTGCCTAGAAACCTGCTTAAGTCCATATATAGATTTTCTTAGCTTGCAAACTAGTTTATATTTGCCAGGATTGACAAAACCTTCTGGTTGACTCATGTACACCTCTTCAGCAAGATCCCCATTCAAAAAAGCAGTTTTCACATCCATTTGATGTAACTCTAAATCATAATGAGCTACCAATGCCATTATTATTCTTAATGAATCCTTCTTTGAAACCGATGAAAATGTTTAATGGTAGTCAATGCCTTCTTTTTGAGTAAAACCTTTAGCAACGAGTCTAGCTTTATATCATTCAACATTACCAATTGGGTCTCTTTTGGTTTTAAAGACCCATTTGCATCCTACTACGGATGCCTCATTTGGTAAGGGAACGAGATCCCAGACTTCGTTTTTAGCCATGGATTCAATTTCATCCTTCATGGCATCATACCAAAGTGAAGAATTCTCACTATTCATAGCTTGTGAAAATGAATAAGGATCTTGTTTGAGTCCAATGTCATAGTCAGACTTTTGGAGATACACAACATAATCACTAGAAATTACTGGTTTCTTAGTTCTTGAGGACCTGCGTACTCCCACTGTTTCAGTGAGAACTTGATTTGTGGGTTCAATATCGGATGTCTGTTCTTGATATGATTCCTCAGTTTAATTATGCACAACTAACTACTTTTCAATAGCACCGGTATCATTATACTGATTAGCAATCAAATTGTCTATATGTAAGGGTGTATCCCTTACCTCTTCAAACTGTGATTTTCTTGTTGAATCACTCCCACTCATTTTGTGCTCCTCGAGAAATTTAGCATGTCTAGCTTCAACCACTTTTATATTATAGGAGGGACAATAGAATATAAATCCCTTAGAGTTAACTGCATAGCCTATAAAATAACCACTTATTGTACGTTCATCCAATTTCTTAAGAGTGGGGTTATATACCCTAACTTCAACTAGACAACCCCATATGTGTAAATGGTTTAAACTAGGTTTCCATCCATTCCATATTTCAAAAGGTGTCTTAGGAACAGACTTGGATGGAACCCTATTTAAAATATACATAGCAATTTTTAAAGCTTCACTCCATAAGGATATAGGCAAATTTGAGTTACTTATCATGCTTCTAACCATGTCAATTAGTGTTCGATTCTTTCTTTTGACAACACCATTTTGCTGTGGTGTACTTGGTATTGTATATTGAGGTACAATACCTTCTCCTTCAAGGAATTTAGCAAACAGACCTGGTGCATGTCCTTTTTCTGCGTACCGTCCATAATATTCTCCACCCCTATCTGAGCGGCCAATTTTTATCTTTTTGTCCTTTTGATTCTCAACCTCTAATTTGAACTTTTGAATGTGCCAAGCACTTCAAATTTATCAAACAAGAGAGAAAGATACATGAATCTTGAATAATCATCAATAAAAGATATGAAATATCTTTGACCATTCAAGCAAGGGGTGGGAAAAGGTCCACAAATATCCATGTGTATGATTTCAAGCAATTGAGAACTTCTTTTGGCACCTTTATTGGTCTTGTTGGTTTGCTTACCCTTTATACAATCCACACAAGTACCTAGATCGGTAAAATATAAAGTTGGTAGAACTCTTTCATTTACCAATCTTTTCATTCTTTCAACGGAGATGTGTCCTAATCTCCTATGCCAAAGCTTTGATGAATTCTCATTGATAATACAACATTTTGTGCCAATTTCATGCACTGTTAAAAGATTATGTTCATATGTGGGATCCAACTCAAGTTGAAATAAAAAGCCATTCAAGTCGGTAGAACCAATAATTTTATTGTCTTTCAATAAATTCATGATAAAAAGATGAGAATTTGAATCATATCCAACAACTGACAGCCTAGAAAGAGAAATTAAATTTCTAGAATAAAAAGGAATGTAAAAAGTGTTTTGCAAATCCAACTGAAACCCGGTTTTTAAAATGACTCTATAAGTTCCCACTCTTTCAACAGTTGAGTGCATCCTATTCCCATAATAGATGTATTGCTCACTTCCCTTCAACTTCCTTAGGTCCAGAAAGCCCTGCATGGTTTTAGCAATATGAATTGTGGAACCACAATCAATCCACCAAGTATTATCAGAAACTTCAGTAAAGTTTGATTCATTACACACAAGTGTGAGATTACCTTTTTTCTCAAGCCATTTCTTATATTTCAGGTAGTCTCTTTTCCAATGTCCTTTCTTCTTGCAAAAGCGGCATTTGTCTTTATGGCCACCTTTCTTGAAAGAAACACTTTTGCCCTTCTTTGCATTCCCTTTAAAATGAGTTGCAACATGCACAGTTTCAATTGACTCATTTGTCAACCTCTGCTCCTATTGAACACACATGGTCAACAGTTCATTAATTGACCAATTTCCTTTATGTGTGTTATAAGATATTTTGAAAGGAGTATACTCAGAAGGAAGAGAGTTGATAATGAAATGCACTAGAAGCGGCTCCAAAATCTCAACCTTCAGGGAGCTCAATTTTGCAACAACATCCCTCAGCTCCATAATGTGCTCCCGCACACCACGATTTTTGTCAAGAGTCATATTGGAAAGCTTTTTCATTAATGTGCTTGCAATAGCTTCGTCAGAACTTACAAATTGTTCTTCAATAGCTTTCATGGAAGCTTTGACATTTTCAGATTTAGAGATTGCACCCCTAATACTTGGACTAATGCGGGACTTTATAAGCATCATGCTTATGCGATTAGATCGCTCCCATAGCTCATAATTAGACCTTTTGGTTAGTGTACTCATTACTACAGAATAGAGCTTTAACGGCTGCGGTTTAACGGCGGAAAATAGAAAACCACCGTTGTAAAAGAAATATGGACTTAAAACCGCCGTAGAAATGGACATTCAACGGCAGTTATAATCAAACCGCTGTAGAAAGGGACCTTCTACGGCGGTTTATAATCAAACCGCCGTAGAAAGTCCATACTTTCTACGGCGGTTTGTCCCAACCGCCGTAGAAAGCCCACTTTCTACGGCGGTTTGTCCCAACCGCAGTAGAAAGTCCCTTTCTACGCGGTTTAACAATTAACCGCCGTAGAAGGTCCCTTTCTACGGTGGTTTGATTATAACTGCCGTTGTATTGACGTATTTAACCCTAAATAACAACGTGTATCTCTATATCGCGGCCGAAAGTCTTCTTCTCCAAATTTGTACTACGGTTTTGCACGTTTGATGTAAAGAATCGTCATTTGAAGCTAAAATTTACCACCTTAAGGTTAGAAACTTCTAAAATTTCTCAGTAATTGCTTATTCTTGTACTTTAGATATGTGTGTATTGAATTTATTTTTATTTATGGTAGAGTACTAAAAATTAAAGTTGCAATCCATGTATACGGTGAAACTTAGTATTGTGGAACCCTATTTAGTTATACTATGTAGTTTCTTGGTGATGTTATTTGATTTATAGTGTTTGATTTTTAATGGATGATGTTCATATAATAAGCACTACTTAGAGTGTGTATTATTTTTTAATGCATTGCATGTGTTTGATGAAATGCATAAATGAAAAACTTATGGGTTCTTCTTCATTTGATTATGTCTATTGCGCATGTGTTGGTTATGCATTATTTTTTTCATTGAGGTATTATATTAGTTTTGATTATATGAGTAACATTAGTATGACATGTGCTAAGACAAGCATGCAACTTGATACTTTCTACATTATTTGTTGAATTATTATTTAGGTTTTATTTGAAGGAGTTAGTTACGCATGGATTGAAATATCTTGTTGTATAGTGATCGGACCTCCAATTTTTATGTGAAAGAAGTTGAGAATTTCACTGAATTGCCTTATAAGAATACAAAGTACGTCCATTGTTCGTGTAAAGCTTGTAAAAATGGTGCGCGGTTTGATAACTCAGATACAGTAAGATTCCATTTATATCGAAGCAGATTTGATCCTTCTTATAAATTGTGAATTTGGCATGGTGAAAGTATTGATAGTTTACCTGAGTAAAGAAAATCTCATGCAAAAGGAGATAATGGGATTACTAGAGATCGATTAGATGACTTGATTGAGGATGTGGCCGAGGATTTTGCTGATAAACCGAAGTTCTTGCTTCCATTTTGGGTGACAATGAGAAGCCTCTATACAATGGTTGCACTAGATATACACGCTTGTCTAGTGTTTTGAAGTTGTTTAATTTGAAAGCAGCAAATGGGTGGTTAGATACTAGTTTTACAGCCTTATTGAGGGTATTGAATGATATGCTCCCAGAAGATAATGAACTTCCAGATCGAATTTATGAGGCAAAAAAAATATTTTGTCCAATGGGTATGGAGTATAAGAAGATCCACGCTTGCCCAAACGTTGAGTCCTCTACAGGAAAGAGTATAAGGATTTATTGCTTTGTCCTAAGTGTAAAACTTCACGATACAAAAACAAGCAGCTGTGTGATGATGTTGAAGACAGTTCTGATGCGCAAAAGAAGAGGTCGCCGGCTAAGGTTCTGTGGTATCTTCCTATAATACCGAGATTTAAACGATTGTTCGCTAATGCAAAAGATGCAAAACTTATGACATGGCATTCAGATCGGTGTATTCCCAGTGATGATGACAAGGTGATAATGCATACATCAGACTCGGATCAGTGGAAAAAAATTGATTCAATGTATCCTTCATTTGGGGGAGAAGCTAGAAATTTGAGGCTTGGTTTGTGTACTAATGGAATGAACCCGTTTGGCAGTCTGAGTAGCACACATAGCTCATGGCCAGTGATGTTGGTTATTTACAATTTGCCGCCTTACTTGTGTATGAAGCGCAAGTTTATACTTATGTCTCTAATGATTTCAGGCCCACGGCAACCAGGAAATGACATCGATGTGTATCTTGCTCCTCTTATTGAAGATTTGAAAAAGTTATGGGATGAAGGCGCACTTGTGTTTGATGAATACCGTGAAGAAATGTTCACATTACGTGTCATGTTGTTCTGTACCATTAATGATTTTCCTGCATATGGAAACTTGTCTAGGTACTCTGTTAAAGGGCATAAAGCATGCCCTATATGTGAGCAGAGTACAGATTTTTGTCAGCTTGCACATGGGAGGAAGACAGTATACCTTGGGCATCGTAGATTTCTTCCCGAGACTCATCCGTATCGCCGTATGAAAAGAGCATTCAATGGATTTCAAGAGTTTAGAAAAGCTCCAGAACCCTTAAGCGGGCCAGAGGTGAAAGCTCATGTGACGGACATTAATGTGGAGTTTGGAAAACCTTCGGAGTCCAGTAATAATGATACATGTTGTTGGAAGAAAAAATCCATCTTTTTTGAACTTTCATACTGGGAGAACATGGATGTCAGACATTGTCTCGATGTTATGCATATTGAGAAAAATATTTGTGAAAGCCTGTTAGGTACGCTTTTGAACATACCTGGTAAAACTAAGGATGGTTATAACGCGAGACTTGATATGGTTGATATGAATATAAGATCAAATTTAGCACCGGTAGCTCGAGGACAATGCACATATCTACCCCCTGCCTGTCACACTTTGTCCAGAAAAGAGAAAAAACAATTGTGTTCAAGTTTGCGTAGCATCAAAGTTCCATCCGGATATTCTTCAAATGTAAGTAGACTTGTTTCCTTGAAAGATTTAAAACTGGTTGGTTTGAAGTCTCATGATTGCCATGCCTTAATGCAACAATTGTTGCCTGTAGCTATTCGCTCGATATTGCCCAAGCATGTTAAGTCCAGGATAACAAGACTTTGTTTCTTCTTCAATGCTATATGTAGCAAGGTTATCTCGCACGAAAGACTTGATCAGTTACAAGATGAAATAATTGTTGTCCCTTGTCAATTAGAAATGTATTTTCCACCGGCCTTCTTTGATATTATGGTACGTTTGGTGATTCATTTGGTTAGAGAGATAAAAATCTGCAGGCCTGTTCATTTGGGATGGATGTACCCATTCGAGCGATATATGAAAGTATTTAAGCGGTATGTTAAGAATCGTTATCGTCCTGATGCTAGTATTGTTGAAGGTTATATAGCTGAGGAGGTAATTGAGTTTTGCACTGAGTACTTGGCCGATACAGCATCAATTGGAATATCTAAGAATCGGCACGATGGGAGGATTACAGGTATGGGCACAAGGGGAGGAAAAATGTTTACGCCTTCTAATGTTGAATTGATGAAGGCGCATCTCTACATACTGCGCAATTCTGAAGAAGTTGAGCCCTATGTGAGAGACCATATGCATTCAATAAGAACGTCTTATCCTGCTTGGACGGATCAAAATGTGCTCAATGAACATATTCGGACATTTGTCTATTGGTTTGGTAATGCTGTCATGGGCAAAGACGTTTCGGAGACATTAAAATGGTTGGCGTTTAAGCCCAGCCATACGGTACGAGCATTTTCATGCAATGACATAAATGGATATTCATTTGCTACTAAGAGACAAGATGAGAAGAGTACGGCACAAAACAGTGGTGTTACATTAATCTCGGAGGCTTTACATGTTTCTAGCAGGAAGGATAAAAATCCAATGTATGCAAGCATGGCATATTATAGGGTGATCGAAGATATTTGGAAGCTTGACTATGTTTGTTTCAAAGTAGCTGTATTTCGATGCAAATGGGTTGATAACAATAATGGGGTTCGAATTGATGATCCATTGGGTTTTACCTTGGTTGACCTTAATCGAGAGGGTTTCAAGGGGGAACCATTTATACTTGCATCGCAGGCGAAACAAGTTTTTTATATCACCGATCCTAGTGACGAACATTGGTCTGTTGTTCTTCATGGTAAACAACATCACGGAGTGGAAGGAATTGATACAGAAGAAGGGCTTTATGAGGCGGGCCCTTTCTCTAGTGGGTTACCTGAATCGAGAGCAGATAAATAAGATAGGGAACTTGATAAATACATACTTCGTGATGACCACAGCGAAGGATTATGGTTCGAGGATCAAGTGTCCCATAAGAGAAAGAGAATAAGTTAAGAATCATTTTCAGGTATATTGTTTGTTTTTATTATTATTTTTTTCTGTGGGTGTGTATATGTGTGTGTGTGTGTGTGTGTGTGTATATTTATATATGTATATTTGATTTTAATGAAACGAGGTGGACATAATTTTATAACAACATTTATTTTTATCCTTCGTACTATCTGATTGAAACAGGTCACAACTTGGATGAAGCCACGCAAGCAAGGGATAAAATTTCCAGGGAACTTCATATAGCGAAATGTGTGAAGCTTTTGTGTTGATGTTAGGATGACAGAGTGTTTTGGTTAAATTTACAGGGGAGATTCTGTCAGAATTGATTGAAACTGAATTCCGTATTATTTGAAGTAGTTGGAATCTTAATGAAGTATTTAATTATGTGCATATCCTTGACAGGGAGTATGTTACATTTATAGGGGAGACTCTGTCAAAATTTCTGGCAAATTGATTTCCTTGTTTTTCATTTATGAATAAATGTCTCATGTATTTTTTTTTTTTTTTCAAGGAGTAGTACTTTTGGTAAAATTTACAAGGGAAGCTGTACAATGATTTTTGTTTTGATTTTATATTTAACTCTTAATATTACTTTTCTGTGCATCGAAAAAAAGATATTCATTTAGCGAGGTTGGTTATTGACCGCTAAAAGAATTAATTATTCGTTTATCGATTAATAAATCTTTATTATTTTAGAGAGATTCTTCAATATATTTTATATTGAGGCGCGCTCCGTACCTGTGGCTACCTATTTCTATATTTTGCCTCTTAACTAGCATGCATGTGTACGAGATATACAACAGCGCTAGAAAATTTTTAAGACTATAATGGATACGACATTGAGTACTTGTATCCAATTGTAAAGAGTATTAATTCTTTCAAGCTATTTTTATTTTACCTTAACATAATTATAATTATTGATTGCCTTTAATTATTAAAACAGAGATAATTATTTAAGAACAAATAAACTGAATTTTGCGCGTGGCTCCAATTGAAACTACTTTTCTACGGCGGTTCAACCGAAAACCACCGTAGAATCAACTTTCAACGGCGGTTCATTGTGAAACCGCCGTAGAAAGGTGAGTTTCTACAGCGGTTTATTTTTGAACCGCCGGTCTAAATTCAAATTTGTTGGTCTAGGGTGTTAGGGTTTAGGGTTTAGGGTCTAGGGTTTTGGTATAATATCTCTAATTTCTTCACAGTTCCCCTGCTTCTCCCCTACATTTCCCTGTAATATTGTATATGCAATTTAATAATGATCAACCGGTGCAAGTAAATAAAATACATTATATTTTGCACCATACTAAATTTAATGTATTTCACTATACATATTTGATTAATATTATCGTAATTGCAAATATATATATATATATATGTAAGCTAATGAAATCCAGTAAGTATTTCTTTTTTTTTTTTGGCCACTTAAGCATTAATTTTTCTTATACTATGTACCTAATGCATTTATCGATTTAATTATTTTATCCCGTTCGCCCAAGTCGAAAACGTAGAGAATTTAAGGAAGATAATGAAGCGTATTACTTTATCGACGCTTGCATGTAAATTTACGAAATTTATTAATTTTTATCTTTCACCTATAATTATTTTGTAATAGCACGTGAAATTTAAATGCAAATGGTTCAAGGGAAAATTTGAAATTTAATTATTAAATGGTTCATAAAAGTCGAGCTTCTGTACATAATTAATAAATATAATGTAAATTGGGTATGTAATATTATATTTACAAAATTGTGGGGTTAGTTTATGAAAATGAAAAAAAAAATTTAATATCAAAATATGCCCGCGCGGGAATTGGCTCCAATTTTTTTCCCCTCTTCTACGCCGGTTCACCAAAAACTGCCATAGAAGAGAACATTCAACGGCGGTTCAACCGCGAACCGCCGTTGAACCAACTTTCTACGGTGGTTCGCGGTTGAACCGCCGTTGAAAGTAACCTTTCTACGGCGGTTTCACAATGAACCGCCGTAGAAAGTTGGTTCAACGGCGGTTCGCGGTTGAACCGCCGTTGAACCAACCCGCTGGTCTAAGTTCAAAATATTTGAACTTAGACATCTTTTCCCTTATTCTTTTCCCCTTCTTCTCCCCTGCTTCTCCCTTGTTTCCCTCTCCCTTCTCCTGCCCCGGTTCAGTTTCTTCGCGCCCGGGACCCGTCGCCGGCGCAAGCCTGCGAACTCCGCCCATTTCCCGCACTTCCGGACGGCTGCTTGGCGTGCTAATCGTACGTTGAGGACCAAGGTCCGATCTTTGTGTGTCGCTTCACCCCGGCCAATATTTCTTCCATTTTCCCACTCCAATATTTTCGGCCTTGGATGTAGGAGTGCAAACATAAGGTTTATCCAACTTCTATGCTTGCATTTTAAAGCTTTTGCAATGTTACCTTCCATTTTGTAATTACTTCCAATTCCACTAGGGTTTTTCTGCACAATATAATGTTGATTTCGGGTTTGATGCTAGTGATGAATGATTGGAATGCTTTGGGATTTATCGATTGTTGGTTGCATTGGTTTGGTTGTTGAATTTCATGTTTTGTCCTACATAAGTTGAGAGCTTAGGTGTTTGATTGGGATTTCAATTAAGTACCCTTTCAATTCGGGTTTCCTTCAGTAAGATGAGAAACACAAATGTTGATTTCGGTTTTTCTTGATTAATTTGAGAACATTGGTGTTTGATTTCGATTCTTAGTCGATTTAGTGTTCCTCCTTTAGTGATAATGAGAAAAATGCTTGGTTGTTGAGTCCACTATGTGGAATTTAAGCTTTATAGGGTTCCTTCTTTGGGGCTTCCTTGTTTCAATGTCTTGAATGCCCCTTATATATTGAAAGTAAAGCCATTTTTGCATCAATGTAAAGCATTTTTATTTCACAAGCACAAAGTACCTTTTGAGTGTTGCTTCTCTTGTTTTAGGGAAGAAGAGTACTTTTTAGGCGTGAAGTACACCTCCTTTAAGCTTTTACCTTTCTCCCTATATTTTGGTTTTTCCCTTTAGTAGACATGATTTTTCTCATTAGTTGTTGGTTGTGAAATGTGAAGTACTTTATCAATGGTACCCTTTATAAGTCCACTTTTTTTAGGGCTCCTTTGGTTTAAGTTGGATAATGGCACTTGTGTATTGCAAATATAACTATCTCCTCTTCGCTTTCCCTTATCTTTGTTTGAAATGCATGAAATATGCTTTGTGAGTCGTTCTCCTTGATGAGGGGGATTTTTTTCATAAATGTAGAGTTTGAAATATCACTTCTCCTTAAATCTTTTACCTTTTGCACTTTAGTGTTTCTCCTTTAGTGCTAAGGAGGATAAGGCTTTGTGGTTAAGTTGAAGGTGTGTTCCTCCCTTGGTTTAATGTCATGAATGCCACTAATATATTGAAAGTGAGGCTATCTTTGCATCAATGTAAAGCTTCTTTATTGCAAAAGCACAAAGTATTTCTCTTGTTTAGGGAAGGAGAGTATTTTTAGGAGTGAAGTTGCGAAATGTACATTGCCTTTTAAATTTAAACATTACAAGCATTCTTGTTTTTTGTCTCCTTTGCTTTAAAGTGTTCAATGGCGCGTGGGTTTTGAAATTAAAGCTTTTCTTTAAATGCAAATATGTTATCTTGTATTCTCTTTGTATGTACATGAAATTTAAGGTAAGCTAATGGCCCGAAAAAGAAAACGCAAGGAGGACCATAGTGATGAGGGAAAGAGCAATGGAGATTTGTCTTATACTAGAGCTAAAAGAGGTAGAGGGCCTACAAATTGCAACGATCTTTTGGAAGTGCGTATGAAGGGGAAAACTCTTGAGATTTCGTTTCATTCAAAAAATAAGCCTAAAAATTATCATACGAAGTGGATTACATTCGTAGCAGTCACGGCCCGGAGCAAAGTGGACATTATGGAATATGCATCATGGCCCAAAGTTCTCGACGAGATCAAGAAGAGAGTGTGGATGGAAATATAGGTATTCTACAAAATTATAATGCATTGTTTGTTTACCCATTCATACAAATGAACCCAAATTTATCAAAATTTGTACTTCTATTGTTTACTGTAGGCATTATTTGTTTTTGAATCAACCAAAGAACTCAAAACCAAGTGGATTTCTTATGCCGGTAAACGTTGGAAAGATTGGAAATCCTTTTTAGGTAGATATGTACATGGTGACTTGCAGGGTGAGGACCCATGCCTTGAATATAAATATCTCCCTAGGGAGACATGGCTTAAGTTTAAGGCTAGCCGCGAAACAGAAGAATGGTAGGTGGGTTTTGGAAATTCATTTCCTTCTTGTTTTTCGATATTTGAAATTGCTCAGTTTATGGATAATCACTTATCATTGTATTTTTCTCTAGGCAATTCGTGAAAAAACGCAAAAGAATGCCACTTTAAATTATTTTTACCATAATTTATCTCGCGGTGGATACCGACTGCTAAAGAAGAATTTGCATGAAGAGGCTTTGATTGCAACTGGGAAGAAGCCTTTAGAGGACGGTCCGTTCAAAGAAGAAGGGGAAGAATCTTATGCAGGGCCAGGCCGACATCTACTTTGGAGACAGGCTCACACAAACAAAAAATGCGAATACTTCACCCCAGAGGCTGGTCGTGTTGGAATTGAAATTGTAAGTTAAAATGCAACATACATTTTCTTATGTTTCAGTTCTTTAAACTACACATATAATTAAAACTATATATAATTGATCTGTTGACATTTCACATTTTTGGCAAAACGTTTAGGAAAATCTATGTTTCCGCGAGTCCAAGGGGAGAAAGTTGCAGAGGGTAGGAATGACATCCTTGTTAAGGCAACGGGAAAGACCGATCACCCCGGTCGTGTTCGCGGCCATTCTACCAGGGCACGTATCACAGAGGTTTTTCCCGAAAACAAGCCTGTCGCTTAAAGATGAACTAGATTTAACTAAAAGAAAAGAAAACCACTGCCCAGCTCGATGAATGTCAAACACATCTTAAGATGATGGTTGGGTTTATATGTGGTAAGATGGGGACTGACTATGATATAGCAAGAGCCAGTGTCCTTAATAGTGCCAAAGCTCATAGCTGGAACCCAGAAACCTCCGGAATGACCCCAGAGATGTTTGAGGTCCATGGTAGCAATGTTTCCCCTGTGAGTCCGATGCTACACCCTAAAGAACCTTGTAGGCAAAATTTTTCTCCTCTTATCCCTACAAGTTTGCCTGAGTTACATACGATACCTGTTTCATCTATGGACCCGATCAAAGCCTCTGAGGTTCAGAATAGCCCTATTGCAACAAACTTGAAAGATGTGAGTTCTTTAGGCGAATACAAGGTACTTAATGTACATTTATGTCTTTGATATTTGTTTGTATAATTTCTTTCATATTGTCACTTCTAAAGAAGCTTTATATTGCTTTTCATGATTACACTTGGTTTTTGAAGTTAGCGGAAATAGTTGAGTAATGTTCATTCGCTTGCCTATTATCTCAGGACGGGTGTGAATGTCATATGTTCATCTCTGAGGATACATGTAAGAGACATAAGCTTGTGGCCAAGGGAAATGTTTATAAGCAGAGAAAGCACCACGGCCGCGAGGTAAGGAAAGGTTGCGCGAGGGTTACAATTAAAATTTCATATGATGACTTTGCCCCGCTACCATTTCCTGAGGAAGAGGCTTCAACTATGGGAATGTCCCGATCCTTTTTCGTGGAATGGCATATACATTTGATTGAACTTATTCTGGATCCAGTAACATAGGTATATTCTTACATTTATTGGTGAATTACTTAATATCGTTTTGTATATTTAATGTTATTTCAAATGTTGTTAGGTGGATAAATGTTTAAAAAAGAAAAAAGGTCGTTTGAATTCTATGCATGATATAAAATCTTCTTCGACGGTTCCAAATGAAATGGCATCCTCTTCGACATCTGATCCACTGCACCAGTTACAACTCCAAATAGAGAAAGATTCGAACTTCAATGGCTTCTTGTTTGAAATGACAATAGATATCATAGGTGTGGATCATCCTATTTCGATGGATCTAATGGATCACTACTACAAAAAGGGATTTTAATTGCGGTTTTTAAGGGCTTTTAACGGCGGTTATTGGCCTTTTTGAACCGCCATCTATCTGGCAGCCGTTGTAAGTTAGCGGACTTTCTACGGCCGGTCGAACCGCCGTAGAAAGTGTAGACTTTCTACTGCGGTTCAAGGTCGAACCGCCGAAGAAAATGTACCCTTTCTATTGCGGTTCAAGGATGAACCGCCGTAGAAAGTGTACCCTTTCTACTGCGGTTCAACCTTGAACCGCAGTAGAAAGGGTACGCTTTCCGCATTAAAAGCATTAAAAACCTGCTGCTAAAACCTGGTCTAAAGCAAAACCTGCTGCTAAAACTTGAAATTTAATACAAATATCACCAATATACAAATTGAAATCGCTTTTATAATACAGGGCATAATATCACCAAATATCACCAATGTACAACTATAATATGAACAAGTTTAATTAGTGTTCTTCAACTACGGCTGATGCTCCAAAATATAACTAGCGCATAATTTTCGCACTGTATCTATATCCACATTGCTTAATGGAGTGCGGTCGAGCTTGAAGTGCTGCAACAGAGTTTTTGAAATTAAAAAGTATCCGAGTAGCAAAATGAAATACGTAAGTAAGTTATGAGAAATATATATTTACCTTTTCAAGTGCCAATGTGGATGATTTCATTGCTATTTGGTACATGTAGTGCATTACATAGTAACCACACTCCCAATTGCTCGTTTGCTTTTTATGCTAATGAATTAATATATACGAGTTAGAAGATCATACAATTAATTGTATACAACACAACGTTGAGTAAAAAATTTAATATTCATAACTTCGCTCATATTAATCTAATTAATTAAATAACTAGGACTCACTAATTTCTACTGATCGAAAAGGCAATTGCATGCATATATTAACTAACCTACAGTACTGGACTCACGGATTGCATGCATAAATCAAATACCTCAATAAATAACTTGACTAACTAATAAATTAATTGACTAACACTACTAACTTAGGCTACTAGACTCACGGATTTAATTAAAACAACTAACACTACTAATTTCTTAGGCTACTAGACTCACGGTTTTAATTAAAAAATTTAATAAGAACCAATTTTACCTTAACTACTATCCACGAAGGTTGCATATGCACATTTCTGGGCAATCCTAAGAAAGCTTGATAGTTAAACATCACCCTATAAAAATGAAAGCGAAACGAAAATAATTAGCAATATATGGATATATAGGCATTCTGACAGTTGTTAATATATATAACTCACTCGTCTATAAGCACCACCGCCTCCTCTTTCTGTGGATTTTGTAAAGAATCAAACCAGTAGACAACCTTTTCTACTGGTCTAATGGCTATTAGCATCCAATGTTCACTGTAAACAAAAAATTTAATGACGTCAGATCTTTATATCAGTGTTTCTTAAATATTAGAGAAGCGCTTACAGTGTCACTTACCCCTGAAGATAAGGCACCAGATACATTTCTTTATTCCTATCCTTCAAGTTTCGCGCAATGTAGTTTACCCTAGCTTCAAGCGTATTTCATATGGGTGTGACATGATCAGCCGAGAGGAAACCTATCCCCTTTCTCCCATTCCTTTCAACTAACTCTTGTAAAGCTCTAAAGAATTTACAAAAAGGGCTTCATTGGTTAGTCTAGGCACATGGAATGCATACTATATATAACAATAATCAGAAATAGGTTATAAAATTAAGTGGAAACTCACTGGGTGAACAACTACATCAAACTGTTTGAGACCTGGCTTTCTCTGGTCAATAACTCTACAAGATCCCCTCGATCCATCGCATTAGGCAGGTCCAAACCTATGACTTCTCTTGTCATTTGAAAGAAGAAGCCATTGAAGTCCGAATCATTCTCCATTCGGAGTTGTAACTCTTGCAATGGATCAGATGTCAATGAGGATGACATCTCAGTCGGAACCGTCGCCGAAGGAGATGTCTTGTCGTCCATAGAATTCATCCGGCCTTTTTTCTTTTGGGCACTTTTATCCACCTAACATCATTTGAAATAACATTAAATATACAAAATGGTATTAAGTAATTCACAAATAAATGAAAGAATATACCTTTGTTACCGGAGCCGGCTGAATAATTTCAATCAACTCTATAGGCCATTCCACGAAAAAGGACTTGGCCATTTCCACTGTTGCAGCCTCTTCCTCAGGAAATGGTAGCGGGGCAAAGTCATCATAGCAAATTTTAATTGTGACCCTCGCGCAACCTTTCCTAACCTCGCGCCCGTGGTGCTTGCTTTGCTTATAAATATTTCCCTTTGCCACAAGCTTACGCCGCTTTTGCGAATCCTCAGAGATGAACAGATGGCATTCACACCCGTCCTGAGATAATAGGCAAGCGAATGAACATTAATCAACTATTAAGTCTAAATTAACAAAGCACTGTAATAATGAAAAAAAAAATTGAAGAAGAAAGTTGCCGTCTAAACAAGTATTCACGTGAAACCAATCCAAGGAATTATTCAAAGCCTGAAACATCTTCTATACATCAAGATATATCTTAGGGTTATGAGTTTCAAGCCTCCTAAAATACCGTTTTAGAATTCTTAAAGATGAAGCTTCTAAAAATCAAAATCTGCCACATTTTGATTTTTCAGCTATAATTTCCTACAAAAAATCTAAAAATTATGAAACCAGTTGGAAATGAAACTAGACTCCTAGGGGAGTTCATATTGATCTTACTCATGATCAGATATGGTCGGAGTTGGGATTTATGAGCAAATCTTTCGGACTGTTCTGTTTATGAGTGTGTCATATGCATGCACTGAATTTAATTTAGTTTTCAAAATACCACGTGTATTCTATGAAAATATACATATTAATTTTATTTACCTTGTATTCGCCTAAAGCACCCCCGTCAGAGGCTTTGATCAGGTCCGTAGGTGCAACATGTATCATCTCCAACTCGGGCAAACTTGTAGGGATCAGAGGAGAAACAGGGCTCACAGGGGAAACAGGGACCGCTCCGGAGGTCTCTGGGTGCAAGCTCTCATCTTTGGCATTATTGATGACGGTGGCTTTTAGTGTATCATAGTCGGTTCCCATCTTACCAGATATAAACCCAACCATCATCTTCAGATGTGTCTGACATTCATCGAGTTGGGCAGTGGTTTTCTGAAGCTGTCGCTTAGTTAAATCAAGTTCATCTTTAAGCGACGGCCTTATTTTCTGTGGGAAAACCTCTGTGATACGTGCCCTGGTAGAATGGCCGCGATAACGACCGGGGTGATCGGGCTTTCCCGTTGCAATGACAAGAATGTCATTCCTACCATCTGCAATGGTCTCCCCTTGGGACTCGCGGGAACATAGATTTTCCTACACATTTTGCCAAATATAGTAAATGTAAATAGATCAATTAAATATAAATAAACACACATATACACAGATTAATCATTTATGTATATAAATTTTAAATATAAAATTGACTACCATATTTATAAAATATAAATAAATACACATATATACATATTAATCATTTATTTACTTTACAGTGATAACTAGATAATTATAATTGCAATATAAACATTTAATGACAACCAAATTATTAATTAGCATTTCATTATAGATATCTAGTAATAAATAATCAATTATAATAAAAAATATATACACAGAGACTTTAAATATTAAAAGAACTGAAACATAAGAAAATGTATGGTGCAAAACTTACAATTTCCATCCCTACACGCCCAGCCTCTGGCGTGAAGTATTCCCCTTTTTTGTTTGTGTGGGCCTGTCTCCAAAGTAGATGACGGCCTGGCACTGAATAAGAATCTTCGCCTTCTTCTTCGGACTGACCCTCCTCTGAGGCTTCTTCCCGGATGCACTCACCGCCTCGTCATGCAACTGCTTCTTTAGCAGTCGGTAGCCACCGCGAGATAAATTATGGTAGAAAGCATTTAAAGTGGCATTATTTTTCGCTTTTCCACGAATTGCCTAGAGAGAAATATAATGAAAAATTATTATCCATAAACTGAGCAATTTCAAATATCCAAAAAGAAGAAGGAAATCAATTTTAAAAAATATACCTGCCATTCTTCTGTCTCGCGGCTAGCCTTGAACTTAATCCATGTCTCCCTAGGGAGATATTTATATTCCAAGCATGGGTCCTTACCCTTCAAGGCACCATGTACATATTTCCCTAAATAGGATTTCCAATCTTTCCACCGTTTACCGGCATAAGAAATCCACTTTGTTTCGAGTTCTTCGGATGACTCAAAAACAAATAATGCCTACAGTGCAAATTAGGAGTAAAAATTTAGTGAAGAATTTGAGTTCATTTGTATGAAAGAAGAAACAAACAATGCATTATAATTAAAGAAAATACCCGTATTTCCATCCACACTCTCTTCTTGATCTCCTCGGGAACTTTGGGCCATGATTCATATTCCACTATGTCCACTTTGCTTCGGGCCGTATATGCCACAAAGGTAATCCACTTTGCATGATACTCTTTAGGCTCGAGCTCGGAATTAAAAGAAATGTCAAGAGTTTTCCCATTCACTCGCATTTCCAATAGATCATTGCAATTTGTGGGCCCTCTACCTCTTCTAGATGTAGTAGAAGAACCATCTCCATTGCCATTACCCTCATCACTATGCTCCGTATTGCTTTTTCTTTTTCGGGCCATTGAAAGTACCTTAAACTTCATGTACATAGAAAGAGAATTCAATATAACATATATGCAATTAAAGAAAAGCTTTAATGTCAAATACAAGAATGCTTGTAATGTGAAAAAAAAAGGCAATGTACATTCGCAAAATTCAATCCTAAAAATGCACAATTACCATTATCCAAATTAAACCAAATGAGGGCCAAAAAAGTGGACTTATAAAGGGTACCATTGATAAAGTACTTCACATTTCACAACCAACAACTAATGAGAACAATCATTCATTTCTAATAAAGGAAAAAGCCAAAATTTAGTGAGGAATGTAAAAGATTCAAGGAGGAGTACTTCAATCCAAAAAAATACTCTCCTTCCCTAAAGCAATAGAAATACTTTGTGATTTCGCAATAAAGAAGCATTACATTGATGCAAAGATAGCCTCACTTTCAATATATTAGTTGCATTCATGACATACAACCAAGGGAGGAACACACCTTCAACTCAACCACAAAGCATTACCCTCCTTTCCACTAAAGAAGAAACCATACATCGCAAAAGATCAAACATTTAAGGAGAAGTGATATTTCAAACTCTACATTCATGAAAAAAAATCCCCTTCATCAAGGAGAACCCTCACAAAGCATATTTCACGCTTTAGAAACAAAGATAAGGGAAAGCTAAGAGGAGATAGTGATATTTGTCATACACAATTACCATTATCCAAATTAAACCAAATGAGGGCAAACAAAGTGGACTTATAAAGGGTACCATTGATAAAGTACTTCACATTTCACAACCAACAACTAATGAGAACAATCATTAATTTCTACTAAAGGAATAAAACCAAAATTTAGTGAGGAAGGTCAAAGCTTCAAGGGTTAGTACTTCACTCCTAAAAAATACTCTTCTTCCCTAAAGGTACTTAGTGCTTGTGCAATAAAAAATGCTTCACATTCATGCAAAGATTTCTTTACTTTCAACATATATGGGGCTTTGAAGACATTGAAACAAGGGATCCCTAAAGAAAGAACCCTATGAAGATTAAATTTCACAAAGTGGAATCAACAACAAAGCATTTTCCTCATTATCACTAAAGGAGGAACACTAAATCGAATAAGAACCGAAATCAAACACCAATGTGCTAAAATTAATCAAGCAAAACCGAAATAAACATTTGAGTTTCTCATATTCATACACTAAACCCGAATTTCAAAGGATACCTAATGGAACATTAATCAAAACCCTATGTTCTCAACTTATGTAGGACAAAACACTCAATTCAACAACCAAACCAATGCAACAAACAATCAATAAATCCAAAAGCATTCCAATCTTTCATCACAAGGATTAAAACCGAAATCAACCATAAATATCAACCCAAAAAATCCTAGTGCAATGGGAAGCATTTACAAAATGTAAGGTCATAATGCAAAAGTTTTAAAATGAAAGCATAGAAGGTGGAACCTTTTGGGTGAACTCCTACAACCAAGCCCCAAATATATATAGGAGGGTGGAAATGGAGAGCCGAACAATCGGCCTTGAGTGGTCCAGCCGAACAATCGGTGAAGCTTGGGCAGCCGACGGGTTGATCAGAAGGTGAAGGAGCTCGCCGGCGACGGGAGAAGCGGCGAAGAAGCCGAACAGCCCCAGGAGAGAAGGTTCGGGAAACAGGGGAAATGAAGGGGAGAAGAGGGGAAGAGAATGAGGGAGGAAAGGAAAAAAGTAGAAATTTGAACTTCAATTAATAACCGGGTCGTTGGTTCAACGGCGGTTCAATGAGGGAGGAAAGGAAAAAAGTAGAAATTTGAACTTCAATTAATAACCGGGTCGTTGGTTCAACGGCGGTTCAACCGCGAACCGCCGTTGAACCAACAATCAACTGCGGTTCAACCGCGAACCGAAGTTGAAAGTGAACTTTCAACTGCGGTTCAATGTTGAACCGCCGTTGAAAGTGCACTTTCAACGGCGGTTCACTCGTGAACCGCAGTTGATTCTTCTTTCAACTGTGGTTCGCGGTTGAACCGCCGTTAAAAGTCCCCACTTTTTCTCGGTTTAAATAGAGGAAAAAATTGGAGCCAAATCCCGCGCGGGCATATTTTAATATTAATTTTTTTTTTCCATTTTCAAAAAACTAAGCCCACAATTTTGTAAATATAATAATACATACCCTCATTTTGTATATTTATTAATTATGTACAAAATCTTGACTTTTATGAACCATTTCATAATTAAATTTCAAATTTTCCCTTGAACCATATATTTGCATTTAAATTTCCCGTGCTACTACACGTACAATAATTATAGGTCAAAGATAAAAATTAATAATTTTCGTAAATTTACATGTAAGAGACGATAAAGTAATAAGCTTCATTATGTTCCCTAAAATTCCTACTTTTTCGACTTGGCGAACGGGATAAAAAAATCAAATCCACAAATGCATTAGGTACGTATAATAATATAAAATTTAATTAATTTTAGTTAAGTGGCCGAAAAAAAATTAAATAGTTACTTGATTTCATTACCTTACATACATATATATATAAACATATATATATATATATATCTATATAAACATCTTCCTCTTTTCTCCTTTCCCCTCTTGCACATCATCCAACTCTCTCCTCTCTGCTCTCGATCTCTTGTAAATTTCTACTACATAAATAAAATGTTTTCATTCGAAGGATTGAAGACTTCAAGACAACTTTTATAATTAAGTCTTATATATATATATATAACGTATTTTGAAAAAAATGGAGGTTTACGTGAAAACTCTGACGGGGAAGACCATCATCCTCGAGGTCGAATCCTGCAACCCAATTCAGAATGTCAAGGCGAAAATCCAGGAAAAGGGTGGCGCTTCACTATCTATTTCAATCTTAAGCGTCACCGCGGTTAATTTATGAAAATTGGGAAAAAAAACTTAATAGAGAGTAGGGTTTAGGGTTTAGGGTAGAGGGTTTAGGGTTTAAGGTTTAGGGTTTAGAAAATGATATGAAAATAGAAAATTCATGCTTAGCGCGGGAATTGGCTCCAAAACCTACTTTTCTACAGTGGTTCAACCAAGAACCGCCGTAGAAAATACTTTCTACGGCGGTTCAAACAGGAACCGCTGTAGAAAGTTTGCTTTCTACGCCGGTTCAAACAAGGTTGAACCACCGTAGAAAATTAGTTTTTGGAGCCAATTCCCGTGCTACGTACGCATGAATTTTCTATTTTTGTACCAAATTCAAAAAACATTATATATATATATATATATAAGAATTAATTATAAAAGTTGTCTTAAAGTATTCAATTCTTCAAATGAAAACATTTTATTTATGTAGTGGAAATTTACAAGAGATTGAGAGCAGAGAGGAGAGAGTTGGATGATGTGCATCAAGAGGGGAAAGGAGAAAAGCGAAAGATGTTTATATGTATATATATATATATATATGTATAAACATATATATATATATATATGTTCATATATGTATATAAGGTAATGAAATCCAATAACTATTTAATTTTTTTTCGGCCACTTAACAAATATTAATTAATTTTTATATTACTATACGTACCTAATGCATTTGTGGATTTGATTATTTTAGGGAACATAATGAAGCTTATTACTTTATCGTCTCTTACATGTAAATTTACGAAATGTATTAAGTTTTATATTTCACCTATAATTATTGTACATGTAGTAGCACGGGAAATTTAAATGCAAATATATGGTTCAATGGAAAATTTGAAATTTAATTATGAAATGGTTCATAAAAGTCGAGATTGTGTACATAATTAATAAATATACAAAATCAAGGTATGTATTATTATATTTACAAAATTGTGGGCTTAGTTTTTTGAAAATGGAACTAAAAAAATTAATATTAAAATATGCCCGCGCGGGAAGTGGAGGCAATTTTTTGCGAGGAAGAATCCACTGCAGTTCACTCGTGAACCGCAGTGGAAAGCTGGTTCAACGGCGGTTCAAGGTTGAACCGCTGTTGAACCGACGACTCGGTCGAAGTTCAAATCAAATTTGAACTTAGACAGTTTCCTTTCATTTTCCCTAAGTCTCTTCCCCTTCTTCTCCCCTTTTTTCCCCTACTTCTCCCCTGTTTTCCCCTCCCTTCAAGCGCGGCTGTTCGGTCCATTCTCCTCCTCTCCCTTCGCCGGCGCAACCGAGGCACCTTCTAGTTTTTTCAAGTTCATATAAAATATATTTTGAAAAATCAATTTGCAAAATAATAAAGCATTATTAATCGAAAAACGAATAATTAATTCATTTATCGGTCAATACCCAACCTCGCTAAATGAATTTCTTTTTTCCGAGGCACCGACAAGTAATTTATGAAGAGTTAAATATAAAATCAAAACAAAATGAACTACGTATAGCTTCCCCTATAAATTTTACCAAAAGCACTACTCCTTGAAAAAAAAATAAATAATACATGAAACATTTATTCATAAATGAAAAACAAGGAAATCAATTTGCCGGAAAATTTGACAAAGTCTCCCCTATAAATATAACATACTCCCTGTCAAGGATATGCACATACTTAAATACTTCACTAAAATTCCAACTATTTTGAATAATACGGAATTCAGTTTCAAATCAATTCAGACAAAATCTCCCCTGCTTGTTTTTGACCAAAACACTAGTGCATCATAACATCAACACAGAAGCTTCACACAATTTCCAACAATAACATATTCATTTATAAACAGTTCCGCATATGAAGTCCCTTGAAATTTAGTCCCTTGATTGCGCGGCTTCATCCGAGTTGTGACCTGTTTCAATCCCACAGTACGAAGGATAAAAATAAATGGTGTTATAAATTTATGTCCACCTCTTTTCATTAAAATCAAAGAAACATATACAAATACACACACACAACATACAGACCCATAGAAAAAAAATTAATAAAAACAAACAATATACCTGAAAATGATTTTTAACTTATTCTCTTTCTCTTGTGGGACACTTGTTCCTCGAACCGTAATCCTTCGCTGTGGTCATCACGAAGTATGTATTTATCAAGTTCCCTATCTTCCTCATCTGCTCTCGATTCAGGTAACCCACTAGAGAAAGGGCAAGCCTCATAAAGCCCTTCTTCTGTATCAATCCCTTCCACACCGTGATGTTGTTTACCATGAAGAACAACAGACCAATGTTCGTCGCAAGGATCGGTGATATAAAAAACTTGTTTCGCCTGCGATGCAAGTATAAATGGTTCCCCCTTGAAACCCTCCCGATTAAGGTTCACCAAGGTAAAACCCAATGGATCATCAGTTCGAACCCCACTATTGTTATCAACCCATTTGCAGCGAAATACAGCTACTTTGAAACAAACATAGTCAAGCTCCCAAATATCTTCGATCACCCCGTAATAAGCCATGCTTGCATACAATGGATTTTTATCCTTCCTGCTAGAAACATGTAAAGCCTCTGAGATTAATGTAACACCACTGTTTTGTGCCGTACTCTTCTCATCTTGTCTCTTAGTAGGAAATGAATATCCATTTATGTCATAGCATGAAAATGCTTGTACCGCAGGGCTGGGCCTAAACGCCAACCATTTCAATGTCTCCGAAACATCTTTGCCCAGGACAGCATTACCAAACCAATAGACAAATGTCCGAATATGTTCATTGAGCACACGTTGATCCGTCCAAGCAGGATAAGACGTTCTTATTGAACGGATATGGTCAGTCACATAGGGCGCAACTTCTTCAGAATTGCGCAGAATGTAGAGATGCGCCTTCATCAATTCAACATTAGACGGCAAAAACATTTTTCCTCCCCTTGTGCCCATACCTGTAATCCTCCCATCGTGCCGATTCTTAGATATTCCAATGGATGCGGTCTCGGCCACGTATTCAGTGCAAAACTCAATTACCTCCTCAGCTATATAACCTTCAACAATACTAGCATCAGGACGACAACGATTCTTAACATACCCTTTAAATACTTTCATATATCGCTCGAATGGGTACATCTATCTCAAATGAACAGGCCCGCAGATTTTTATCTCTCTAACCAAATGAATCACCAAATGCACCATAATATCAAAGAAGGCGGGTGGAAACATAAATAAAAATAAATTCTATAGGATGACATATCTAAAGTACAAGCATAAGCAATTACTGAGAAATTTCAGAAGTTTCTAACCTTTAGGTGGTAAATTTTAGCTCCAAATGACGATTCTTTACGTTCAACGTGCAAAACCGTAGTAGAAATTTTGAAAAGAACACTTTCGGCCGCGATATGGAAATACACGTTGTTATTTAGGTTTTAATATGTCAATACAACGGAGGAGAAAATTAAACCGCCGTAGAAAGGGACTTCTACGGCGGTTTTAAAATAAACCGCCGTAGAAAGGGACTTTCTACGGCGGTTACCATGGACTTTCTACGGCGGTTTACTTCCAACCGCCGTAGAAAGTCCCTTTTCTACGGCGGTTTGTCCCAACCGCCGTAGAAAGTCCGTTTCTACGGCGGTTCATTTTTAAACCGCCGTAGAAAGTACCGTTCTACGGCGGTTCATTTTTAGACCTCCGTAGAAAGTCCGTATTTCTTTTATTACTGCGGTTTTCTATTTTCCGCCGTTAATCCGCAGCCGTTAAAGCTCCATTTTGTAGTAGTAGATGTCGGTGAATTATTGTCAAGAAAAAGCATGGTCACAAACTGTTTGATGCAATTGTTCAACAAGTGAGTTTCCACTTAATTTTATAACCTATTTCAGATTATTGTTATATATAGTATACATTCCATGTGCCTAGACTAACCAATGATGCATGATAATGTAAATTCTCTAGAGCTTTACATGATTTGGTTGAAAGGAATGACCGGAAGGGGATAGGGTTTCTCTCAGCTGATCATGTCACAGCACTAGGAAACACATATGAAGATAGGGTACACTACATTGCACGAAACTTGAAGGATCGGAATAAAGAAATTTATCTGGTGCCGTATCATCAGGGGTAAACACTATAAGCATTTCTCTAATTTTTAAGAAACACTGATTTAAAGATCTGAGGTCATTAAATTTTTGGTTTGCAGTGAACATTGGATGCTTATAGCCATTAGACTGATTGAAAAGGTTGTGTACTGGTTTGATTCTTTACAAAACCCACAAAAAGATGAGGCAGTAATACTTATAGACGAGTGAGTTATATATATTAACTAATGTTAGAATGCATATATAATTTCTAATGCCAATCATATATACATATGTTGCTAATTATTTTCATTCCGCTTTCATTTTTATAGGGTGATGTGTAATTATCAAGCTTTCTTAGGATTGCCCAGAAATGTGCATATGCAACCTGAATGGATAGTAGTTAAGGTAAAATTGGTTCTTATTGAATTTTTTATTCAACGATGTTTTGTATAAAATGGTATGATCTTCTAACTCGTATACTATATTCATTAGCATAAAAAGCAAACGTCTAACTGGGAGTGTGGCTACTATGTCATGCACTACACGTACCAAATCGCAATGAAATCTGACACATTGGCACTCGAAAAGGTATTTGATTTCTCATAACTTACTTGACTGTATTTCATTTTGCTACTCAATTACTTTTGAATTTATACTCTGTTGCAGTACTTCAAGCTCGACCGCACTCTATTAAGCAATGTGTATATAGATGTTATGAGAAAAATATGCGCTAGTTATATTGTGGAGCATTAGCCGTAGTTGATGGATACTAATGAAACTTGTTGATATTATAGTTGTACAAATATTTTTGGCTATGCCCTTGTAATATAATAGCGATTTCAATTTGTATCTTGGTGATATTTGTATTAATTTTAAACTTTTAGCTGTTGGTTTTGCTTTAAACCAGATTAATTTCACTTTCTATCGCGGTTTGGGTCTGAAAAAGTGGCCACTTTCTACGGCGGTTTAGAACTAAACTGCCGTAGAAAGTAACCAAGGAAGAACCGCCGTAGAAAGTGACCACTTTCTACGGCGGTTTAGTTCTAAACCGCCGTAGAAAGTGGTGACTTTCTACGGCGGTTTACAACCGCCGTAGAAAGTCTGCTAACTTTCTACAGCTGCCAGATAGATGGCGGTTCAAAAAGGCCAAAAACCACAGTTAAAAGCCCTTAAAAACCGCCATTGAAAGCCCTTTTTGTAGTAGTGACTCAAATCCGTGGGATTTTGGGGAGCATCCTCACGGAGCGCCAGGTCTAAGTCCATGCACCCTAATGTCAAAAGGATATTTTCCTTCCATTCAGCATAATTTTCACCAGTCAACATTGGAGTATTAGAAGAGTCAAAGAAAGCAGTAGTGGGTAAAACTGCAATTATAAAGGAGGTAAAATTAATGGCATGCAACAAGTTGAATTAACAAATTAATTCATACAATATTTATATAGTATATTCTAAACCTCCCTGTGGGCAAAGGCTGCCTCCATGCAAAGAATATACATATTCATAATATTGAAAAGTTAAACAAAGAAAAATTTTCCACACCTGTGGGCATAGGAAATATTTTTCAACCGTATGTTTAATTTTTTCTTCAATTAACTTTATCAAAATAATTACTCTCCTGTGGGACAAAGCAGTTATCTTGACAAAAATTAATTGCAACTTCAATGAGATGCCATAACATAATTTTACTGTATTAAATACTTCGAAATGCTGTGGCTAATTTCAAAGTATCATACAATAAAAATGACACCGAAATTCTTTGAATTCTGGAATTTGGTATGACAGGAAAGCCAAACAAAACTCCATCAAAATAAATCAACGATATAATTTTTTTCAAATTGTGTGACAATTGATATAGTACAACGAAGATAAATTATTAATTTATAAGTGCAGCGGAATTGATATAATCAATTATATTAGCCCACAATTGTAAAAAATAAAGAACCAAAAAAAAATAAATAAATAAACAACAACAAACACCTCAAGGAATTCATCATGCAAACCAGTTGATGTTATGGTTATTAAAAGGTCCTAAAGTTGACCTTGGTATTCATAAGTTTAAAAAAAAAAAAAAAACCATTAGCTTAAACAAGTTACAACACGACCAAAAACTTAGAGAAGGAATCAACTAAATAGTTCAAAACACAATTTTTCCATATCAACCAACATGGCTAAAGTTTGGCTCTGATACCAATTGTTAGAATTATCAATCCAGAACTTACCTCCAGCCATTGTTGCTTGAAGAAGATTTAAAATTCCCACTTGAAAGTATTCCTATCCTGCAACCAAAATATATAGAGAAAAGTGTTTCTGGCCTTTCACCTATGCGTCAAGCTGAAGACGACTGATGTGATGGAATCACAGGCGTACATATATATAGGTAAGGCAAGGACCCTTCCTTGTTAACCATAGTATATCTCTTCCATCAAGAGATAAAACCCACATTACGTGAGCTATTTATTATACTTAATTTATTGTGACAAAGATAATATTTAATTGATAAAGATAACATTAATTTATAAGACTTAATTGTTAGCTTAGTAATTAATCTAAAGCACAATAAATTAATTAGTAACTCTTATAGTAATAAAACTAATAACATATGTAACCCATCAATAACAGGATTTAACACGAGTTCTGTGTAGGTGCTCTAAAGTCTGCATCTGGGTTGTATATAGGGCCAACTTAGTGTGAATAACACTTTGTACCGAGACGGTGGGCTTATCATTGAGTCAAAACTTCATTTCACCTATCAAGCAATTTGATATCGAGAAACCGAAGAGATATTTAAGCAAGTTACGACTTGCATCATTACTTTAAGCACATTCAAAATTTAGAAATTACGCTCTTTCTCCCGGCAAATACTGTCAATCTGTATTGACTTATATGAGTTGGGGTGCAATGCGTGGGCTACTTTCTCGTAGACCCTCCTTTTGATTCGGCGACCTTGGCCGTGCTCGGTGGGGATGGGAGTGGGTGGTATCGAATTGAGAAAAGACCTAGACAGCAGATTTGTGGCACGAAGAATTAAAAGGGTAATCGAGTGACCAGATTTGTCGGGGAGGAGGACTTTGCTTGTGTTGAAATCATGTCGGGGAGATGGCTTAAAGTTTTAATAGAATAAGCATTTACTGATGCTGACTTAAGGTCATCAATTGCTAAAGACTATTCCGCTTGATCGATGGTCGAACTGAAATTTCATACAATTTGTGCACAATGTCTTGATTAATTTTATAAAATTATTCGATTGTTCGAATTAATTGATTGAGTAAAACTTTGTGTCAAGTTTAACACAATTATGGCACAAACCTTGCACATGATTAGAAAAAATATTCCGTAGATAATGCACAGATTTTTATTCTTTGACGAAATCATGCATTTCGAATCAACCTAAACACTCATAATAAACGTCAAATTTTGCTTCTTAGTTTCAAGCATTCCTTAACATGTGAGATGCCTTTTTTAAACTCCAAATTACAGCACATGATTTAATTCAATATGGTGTTCGTGATTATAAGAGAATTGAACAATTTTAAGAGTTTTGAACTAGTACACATTGTGCTTTTGTGAAGATGACAACTTTCCATTTGGATGATGTCATTGTGGTTCAACATGTCAATGCTCATGACAGAAAGATTAATATAGTTTAGCATATAGATGCAAGGAATGAATTCTGTAACATCTCTGTGCAACTAGACGTCCACTCTTAGTACCGTATGCAGCCGAATCAAAAATTTAGGATGGTAATGTCCGAAACGCTAAATATATATGAGTCAGCTGTCTCAAACTACTCTTCAGAGGGCAAATAGAAAAATCTCTTGCAGACATGTTTGAGTAGGTTATGCATGGCATGCTGTATAATATGTCAGAGGCACGATCAAAAGCAGACATTAAACTGATTGTGCATATATCATTTGGAGGGCTTCAACCGGTGATAACAGGTCCTCCTGTGAAGATGTGTAGGTTCAAAGTTGATCAAAAATTGTATTCACTTAAGAGGAAGGAATGAAAAATAATGAATCATTGAATCTTGGCAGATGAATTTAGTCGATCAAAGATTATGAACGTTTTGGAGTTTTGAACTTCGCTCTGTTGGAACTTGGAAGGAGACCCGTTTCACAGAGGACCTATGCTTGTTAACATTTCTGTCTCTACTGTGATGATACTTTATTCTGAGTCTTTTTCCTGTGTAATTTGTTGAGAAATTAATGTTAACTTTTCTTTGGCTAAAAAAAAAATAAATAAAGAAAAAAACTCCCACTCAATTCATTTTTTGTAGAATCTCCTCACAAACAATGTTGTTTGAGTTCTATGAACGTACATGACACGTGCATGCATGGGAGAGTACTGGCACTTTTTAATTGTGACAATAGACATAAACAGGTATTCTTGCATGCTGTGATGCATCATTCATGTAAACGTTGTGTATTATTATTAGTACAAGTGTTGTGTATTTTTATTTTTTTTTGTTTTTTAAAATTTACACTCCTTATCTATTAAACAGTCCCCCAAGTTTCAAATATGATTTAGGAATAAATTGACCCTAACGGTAAATGCAATTATCTTAATTTTAAATTGTAGAAAAGTGTAGAAGGTTGTCAAGTTTATAGAGATATCCATCACATTATCAGAATTCGTTCAATTGTGAAAAATGTATGCAAATGGAAAGCTTTTAACCAATACACTAAATCCGGTAAAAGATCAAATACATATCTTGCAACCATGTTACGTACAGAGTAATAAAATCCGTTATATTATCAGGATTCGTCGAATCATGAGAAATGTATCCTTTTAACCGATGAATCCGGTCAATGGTTAAAATCACTTCCCTTTCCTAAACTGAGATTTTATATTAAAGAGTAATAAATAGAGTAATAAATGCAGCAATTGTTATATAAACTCCCGCTTTACCCAGTTACATGCCCATTCAGATTTTTCTCATTTCATTAGATCTCTGCTTACCAAACATCAAAGCCAGGAACTATTCTTGAATTTGTGATGTAATCTCGCCCGGGAGGGTTTGATCACAAAGCGAAAGCCGATCGTTCTAAGGGTTGCTAGGGTGGTTTTGGTGAAATCTCGACCCGCCAACAATGGAGAACCGGAACCTTGGTATAGAAGACCGCGACCCACGAGTGTACAGTGTTGAGAACCTCGGTGTAAGCACGCCACGAACAACTCACCAAAAGATTGTTCGATAAGTGTTGAATGGCACAAAACGAAGTCTTAATAAGTTCTACAGTTCAATGAAGAACTAAGACTTTTGGAAAAAAACTCACAAAAACATTTCATATCATCCAAGTCTTTTCAAAGGTTTACAAAGTTGGCCTATTTATACAACAAGAAAATGACTAATAAATAAATATTACTAATACTTAAATAATGAACATAAGTCTCTTGAACTTTATTTGGCTGTTGAGATGCTTTAGCTGAAATTAAATTGATCTCTCTTTAATTCTTGAGTTGGCCGAAATTAATGAAAGATATTGGAGTCTTGATTTAGATTTTAACTCTTCATCTTCAGAACTTCAACTCTACGTTCATTCATCTCCTTTAGCCACCATTATTGACCGAATCCAGATGCATGCATGGCAATTACCTCCCTTCTTTGACCGAAATTACTCCCAAACCCTTAATTGAATGGAATCAGATTAGCTTCATTGAAGGTGTAGCCGAATTCACTTATTAGTCCAAGGAATTTGATCAAGTTTAGCTTTTTGACTCCTTGAAACTCCAAACTTTCATTGAATTGATCAAACTCCTTGCTTTCTTCGTATGTGTGTCCATGCTGAATTTTAAAGGAGAAAATTGGCTGTACCATTTACTTGCTAAACCTTCCAAATGCCCAATAATTAAACTTCAGCAATTAATCTTGTGCAGGTATAATAATTAATCTTCAAATACGATCAACCAAAATGCACTCCAATTCTGCAACAAATTAATTGCTTTGCTAGCCGAAACCAATCAGCCCCAAAGTTGCGTGCCTTCCGTTTGGGCAAACGATGGGTGCTTGAGTCGGATCGCATCAATTTGGCTACCTTACATTTTTTAAAAAGTAGTTCATTATTTTGATTCTCCTGAGTGTCATTGAAAACGGTATGAATTCCTCTGCAATTTTGGTTAGTTTTATTTTTCTCTTTTCCCCATGGTAGAATTTGAATCACTAATTTCAAATTGTTTTTTAATTCAGATTTGGTTAGTTGTTGGTTTTCTCTTGTACTTTATGTTGTGATTAACACTTGTACCATCCATTTTTTGTTTACAAACACTTGCTCCCTTTGCATTAGTTACTGACGTTTGCTACCTAATTTTAAGATGGAGTATTTCTTTTGTGGTCAATCAATCTTCTAAAAAAAAGGGGTAAAGTTTAGTAAATTTCAATAATTAGAGGGAGAAGTTGTATTTAGCCAAAATGTGTCAACCAAAATTTTCACAGCGCTTGCACGTTACATGCAGTTGCTTATGTGAAGTACTGCACAAGCTTAGCACAAAGTTGCACGTGTCATAAAATTTCTGAATTATTTTTTCACAGCTTCTTTTTATTTGTCCTCTTGTTATTTTAATATATATATATATATGGTGTGTTATTTTATTTTATTTTGAATTTTTCAAAGTTTACACCCATTTTATAAAATAGTGCATGTAAATGTTTACACCGTGTCTAAAAAATCCAGTGTCAAATACCCAAGATCTCAAATTGAGGGTAAGTCATGGTGTGAAAACAACATATATAGTAGTACACTCTTTCCACTTTTTCGATATCCATACACGAACCAGCTACAAAGAATTGGGAGATTTTTGCTGTGTGCTCCCTTTAGTGGGTAAGTTATGGGGTAAATATGCGTTGTTGCTGGGAAATATGATTTGAAAGATACCGCATCTTTGGTGTAAACTTTCTTTATCGAAATTGGGTGGAGGTTGTGTGCCGGGCTAATGTAGCAAGCTTTCTTACTGGCTTTGTGCGTTTAAGAATTCAAAACATGTGGAGTTGGTTTCTGTCCTTTTCAGTTATTTTACAAATCATATTCAGTTTCAGAAAAAGGACTAACCATTGATCCGCCAATATTATACCTGATAATTTAGAGATTAATTGGCAGTTCTCACCGGCTTTTTGCCCAAGGTTTGTATTAATTGTGCAGATTAAGGAGAATAACTCAATTGCATAAGAGAGGTGCAAAAAGATGCATTTTAGAAGCACAAAGGCATCCAAGCGGACCCGGGACGACCTGAGGGGCTGACCTCGGCCGAACGACCTGGGGGTTGACCTCAACCATAGCCGACCTAAAGTCCAGAGTCACTGACGCGAGATAGGTGGCACAAATGACACGTGTGAAGATGTAAAGACGACGCCATGACTGAGCAGAAGGTGGAGGTCGACGTCACGCCAACTCGGCATTAAGTTGGGATTCAACATAAGCTGCCTTGCGGGTCAAGAAACCAGAGAGCAAGGAGGAAACGGAAATAAGTAATTCCGTGTGAAACAAGGAAGTAGAATTGAAGAAAGAAAGAAGGAAATAGGAAATCCAAGTGCAAAAGATCTCCTTCCCAAATCTGAAGTGCTGATTGATTAATCTCCTTATTTGATTAGGAGATAGTTTTTTTCCAAATTACTAGTTCATAAGTCCTATATATATGGAACTTGATAGACCTTTTTCCTTACGTTTTTTGGAGATAGACTTTTTCTTTTACGCAGCTTTTACACATTCTTTTTAGTTTAGTTCTTGGCTTCGGTTTTAGCTTATAATTTCGTAGCATAGTAGTTAATTGATAAGACTTGTCGTGGGTCTATCAAATACAGTAAAAATACTGCTTAAAACTTGTAATTAAGATGCTAATAAAATATAGCACAGTAGTAGACAGGGTCGATCCACAGAGACGGCAATTTAATTCAAATTCCAATTAACGTGCAAATAAAACCAAACTATGACTAGTAGTCACCTTTGTATCTCTTAAGAGACCTTAGAGTTGTCACTTAAATATAGCAAAATAATAATTAAACTAATAATTAAATAAAAGACTTAAACAATTATCAATTAATGAGAGAAAATTCCGGTATTATGTAAATTCACCTTAATCTCATGCATGCAATCATAAACCTCTTAACTTGTCTAATTACTTATGCCGTTTCAGTTATAGTATTACCGCGAGTCCCCACAAATAATCCCAATTCTTCCATAGATTCTCGATAATCCCCCGCGAGTCCCCGCAAAGGAATTATTCTCTAACTACGTTAACTAACAGACCGCGATCCCCGCAAACCTTATTAATTAACAAATAGAAGCATTAAGAACAAGAAGAACCCGAAACTAATAATTCCTACTGACGATGCATTAGAAATTATTACCCAATTAATCCTGTACTACTCGGCCGGTAGTTGTACCACTCACTGACTCTACCAGATTAAACTAAGTTGATCAGGCTTAATAGAATCTTAGTAATTAGACATATAAACACAGGCAATTTAGAAACATAATTCATTAGACCTTAGATTAATTCCTGGGTTTCATACATGAATGGATTATGGTTTCTTACATAATACCAGTACTAATAAATTAGCCACTCATGATAAAACACGAAAAACACATAATTATAGAAGAAGACATTAAAAGAGAAAAGAGAATACTGTACTGGAATTTAAGAATTCGCGATCTGACAACTGCCGGTTTGGCCAAACGGTAGACTGCCCATCAGGAAAATCCAAATTTGCGATCGAAACAGAACAAAACAGAACAGAACAGAGGAAAAACAGAGGAAAACTACACTGCGCGAAACTGTATCCTGCACAAAAATTATTTGTAAACTAGGAAACTATTCTATATAAAATTTATCTAATAAAACTTCTATATAAAAGCTTGTCTCTAAAAAGCTGTCCTCTAAAATAAGCTATCTATAAAAAAATGTATTAAAAGTGCAGGAATAATCCCCTATATATAGGGGTACAAATCAGCAATTAACCAATCTCCTAATTGAATAAGGAAACCTTCTTCTACTTGGAAATAGAACTAATTAAGCACATGAAATCTTTTCACTTTTTGATAACTCCCAACTTCTCTCTTTAATTCCTTCTTGGATTGGTAAATTGCTCAAAACCTCATTGCTTCCCTTTTTACTTTCTCCGCATTACTCTGTGCGTGCCCACGGATCCAACTGATTCAAATCCAATTGAATTGGATTAAATTCCAATTGGATTTAATTAATTGGAATCGGTCCATGCACATACTTTTGAATTGGATTGAACTCCACTTGCATGAAGGTCCACATGCACTTTGTTGTTGGATCAAAATCCAATTGGAATTGGATTATGTGAAGCTGATTTCGGGTGCAGCCATGGAGTCCAATTTGCAGGCCAATATTGTGGTGCAGCCCACAAATCATGTGAGCTTTTTAGGCGTGACTCATCTGCTTCAATTCTTTCACTTTTTTGCACACTCTTTTCTTTTTAGGCCCGATCTCTAAAACTGCAAATAAACATTAAAACCTTGAGCAAAAGCCCGTGAGAACTGCCATAACAAGTCCTAAAATAAAACACCTAAAATGTGCAGATCATTAATTGATTTGGCTTTTGAAGACACTTAATCTTTGCGGCATTCTATTCATCGGTTCAAAGTTCCCGACTGCGCAGGCACTTTATTCTAATAAAGTATTTCGTATTTTTCCTCATTATTTCTATTCCAAGTTATTGCTTTGATAATCAAGTTATGAGTAGCTATAAATATATTGTTCTAGTGTTATTTATTGAAACCGTAATCCATGCATGTATGAAACTTGAAGTAATATAAATCTAATTAACTATATTCTTAAATTAATCAGTGTTCATAAGTCTAATTACTAAGATTCTATTAAGATTGATCACCTTAGTTTAATCTAGTAGAGCCTTCGAATGGCACAACCTTCGACCGTGAGGTATTATTAATTGAGTAATAATTCTTTGAATTACGACGATAGGAGTTGTTAGTATTAGGTTTCTCTAGATCTTAATGCTGCTAAATAATTAATTAGGTGCCTAACGGGGATGCGCGGCTTAATTAGTTAGTTGGTTAGAGAAGTAATCTTGACTAGCAGGAACTCGCGGGGATTACCGAGAAGTTAAGGAGAAATTGGGTTATAACTAGCGGGTGCTTGCGGTAATCTATAACTAACCCGTATAGGATAATTAGACAACATAAGTGTTCATGATTGCATGAATGTGATGAAGGTGGATTACATAATACTATAATACTTTCTCTACAATTTATACAAGTTAATTGTTAATTTTGTTTCTCTTAAGTATTCGTGACAAACTAAAGGTCTCTTAAGGTACACAAAGGTGACGACTCGTCAAAATAGTTACTAAAGCATTAATAGATAAAAGGAAATTAAAAATATCCGTCCTTGTGGATCGATCCTGACTACCATTGTATTAGATTTATTTAATCCTTTGATTGCAGATTAAAAGCAGTAGAAATAATGTGTTTGCAGAGGTACACGACGTCAACCATTTATTGTTTCTGTCAAAAATTCTTTATTTTCAATTTGCTACCACAACAGTAAGGTTCAGCGAGTTTGTTTTCAGATTGTTGCTTTATGAATAGAGTGACTTCTGAGTGCTGGCAAGAGGTAGACATTGAAGACTAGAGCTGCGATTCTGAACCTGCGAAAGTCCATCGAATGCTTCGAGTGTTGATCAAAAGGAGCTCTGGTTCGATGCGATAATTGTGTAGGGATCAAAGTTTGTGCGGAAAGTTTGTGCCATAATTATGGATCAAAAAAATTCATCCTAGAAATGTAGGGAATAAAAAAATTTACTGTGAAAATGTAAGCAAAATTAAATTATTTTTAAATTTAAGAGACTACAAAAGTTATTTAATTGCTAATATACAAGTAACCAAATCATTATTAATATTTAGATATGCACAGAAAATTCGCATTGTACGCATGTACACTTGATAGACTTGGATCATTCTCGCCATATTTTGCAGAACAAAATTTCTAAAAACAAATGGAATTATTTATATTGACGTACATGACACGTGCGAGCTATAGAACAGTTACGATCTTCTTGAATTATTTATTTTCCATTGGGCAGTGATGCATTCTCTTTCAGTAAGAAAATTTTCACCTATTGAAGCTTGAGGTAACAGAGTAGGATCATTGCATCACTCACACACTAAATCTTGAACAAACGGAATGTTAATGAGGGTCGAGCGCATTACGTCCCTACATTCATTTTTGTAATTCTTTAACAATTAATTATAAGATACTCAAGCCTACCAACTAGGGGTGTCAAACGGGCGGGTTGGGTGAGTATTAAATGGATATTAAGTCAATGGCTAATGGGTACCCATTACCCATTCAATTAATTGTCTTAATTCAAATGGGTAATGGGTAGCCATGGGTATAGCCATTATAAAAAAATGTAAGGCTTATTTAATGGTTTATTAATAAATTTTTTAATTTCATTTTAATTTCTTTTTTTTTAATGCGGATTTTAATTCTTTGAATCCATTCTAAAATTTGAAATATTAAATATTGTATACTTTTATATTTATTCGTATGTAGTTTTTTTTGTCCAAACATAATTTTTAATTTTTTTAATATTTATATAAACCCGTGCATAGCCCGACCCAAGGCTCGAAACTGGACCAGGCTCAAAACTGGTCCAGAATTGGGCCTGAACCATGGGCCCGAACTGAACCGGCCCTGTCCGAACCCAAAGCCAGCCCGAAACACGAGCCTGAACTCGACTTGGAACTCGAACGAATTTTAAACTAGTATTTATAAGTGGGTAATTTAAAATTATTATAAAAGAATAAATGGGAAAAAAAAGCAAAGTAATTGTAGATCACGAAAAATAAAGAAAAGGAAAAAAATAGGTTTGAAGAAAAAAAATAAAATGGGCTCACTAAAATAGGTGAGTTGTTGAGTTTTTGTTTATACTTTTTAAGATAGTTTTGGATGGGTATTTGGTATCCATGATAGGCGGATTTTAGGATACCCAATGGACTAACCTAAACCACCCCATAAACATATTTAGCCTAGGTCCGCCCATTCCATTATTTTTAAAGTGGTTTTTATTGGGTTAAAACCCAATGGGTTTGACCGATTTTTGGATTAATGGTTTTTTTTTACCACCCCTAGTCTGGTCCTAGTAGTTAAATATGCAAAATAGTTGATTATGTAGTCTGTATGTGTATATATATTAGTGTTTTTATTATCGTAATTATAAATTTGGTACTTTAATATTTATATATATATATAGGCAAGAATAAAATTTTCATTCTACTAGTTCGCATGCATTTTGATTCTTATTATGTTTTGAACATCATCGATCTTGATTCATATTTAAATTATTTTCATTGTCATCATCATCTTCAATGTTCCTTGCCTTTTGTTAGTAGGCTTAAGCATCTAGCACAAAAAGTGCCATGTACCAGCCCAAACAATGGGCTAGAATTAGATGGATGAAACCTTAATCTTACCAAACTTAGTCTTCCAAGAAAGAAGACATTAAGCAGGAGATTTGAGGAAAAAACAGTGAAGGGGAGGAGTTCATGGAAGATTTATAGACACAAAACAGGTAAGGTCATCGTTTTGTTGAATTGTATTCGTTTCCACACACTAATTATAATTAATAAACATGGCTTCTGTTCTTGAACGTTCCTTGCACGTTCATAGAGCAGGCATCGCATGTAGCCTTTGAAGATATATGCACCCGCATCTCATTTTTGTTTATTAGCTCAAAGATGCATATATATATATATATATATATATGTCACCGACAAAAAGTGTGCAAAGTTTGCAGCTTAACACTTTTTCACAAGTTCAGCAAAAGTTTCCAACAACTGTCTTCAATTTAAAAATAAATAAAATAATGTGTCTTAGCTGAATACTACAGCAAAATATGGTTTATATAGCAGACCCAATATAATGGGATAAAATGTAGTTGTCGTTGTTGGGTTGAAATTCCCAACAGTACAATAAATTTAGAATGTGATACAATCCGAATTTAAATCAGTAGTACAAATAGCACATTTTGTACCTAACAACCCTATGAATGTAGACCTGGATTTTGAACTTATGACCTGCAACGCAAAGCAAACTTAAGTTAATTGTTTCACGCACAATTCAAACATATTAAATTGGTGAATTTGGATGGTGAATTCTGATTCCAATTATGTAATTTGGATGAGAGCACTGAGATTAGCCTTAGGATCAAAGAAAAAGCTATATATTTTGTTAATGGAAAGATAAAATCACCTAGTCCTTATTCTGAAGTTTATGAGATCTGAAAAACTACTCACGATATGATTTCCTCATGGATTTTAAACACAATTTCTGAGAATTTTAGTCAAAGAATTCATGTTTTCACATACTGCAAAACACCTGTGGGATGATTTGCAACAACATTTTGGGGGATCCAATGATCCTTTGATTTATCAAATTCGGAAAGATATCGCATCCATGAGTCAGGGAGTTATGACTATTGTTAACTATTATTCAAAACTAAAACGCCACTGTAGTGAACAAGATACCTTGAAACCTTTGCCTTCATGTACTTGCATTCCTCGCTGCAACTGTTGATAAAATCAAGGAGTGCATGAAATGGAATGAACAGCAAGTTAGTTCATGTTAGGATTAAATGACACCTTTGAGGAGGTTAAAGAATCAGATTTTGGTGATGGATCCCTAGCCTACCATTGTAGTAGTTCTAGTTCATAAATGTTTTAGTTTTTGGCCCACATTTATTTGTATTTCAAAGTGGCTGACATAAAATGAGCCCACTTTTTTAATAAATAAAGTTCCAGTAAAAGCCCACAATATTAAAATTTATCATTTTCTATCTTACTATATGGAATTTACTAAAATATTAAATCAAACATATGAATCTTTAGATTCTCATCTTCGACTGGTTGACACACATTAGAGAAAGAGTTCGTCGCAGATAACTATATGGCTTTAATTTTATTCTGATGTTAAAATTTAAAATCCTTTTGTTCAAGTCACAAACGCTATTGAAATTAGACCTCCAAAAACAATGTACTCTTGCTGCACTTGAAAGACAAGTTTTTTCTTTTTTTTTTTTTTTCCTTCTTTCTACAGAATGCCTTTGTTTTGGTCAAATTTTATTCTTTTGTTAGATGGCTTTGATTGACTTTGTTGCAATAAAATATTTCTATGCTTTATCGGTGACTCATTTTGTTTCTTTCTATTAATGCTGCTTGTATTGTGTGTGAAAAATAAGTCTTCCGTCTTAGTTTAAGGAAAATGTGTGTCCCTACCATTGAGAGGAAGCCTTTAGGCTTTATGAGCTTCTTGATTAAAGCTTAGTCTTATTTTAGACAAGTTGGCCCAGGGCCTGGGCAACCTGAGTAAGCGGTCGTCAATGACCCTAAATTATTCTAATGCACTATAATGACAAACTAGTTTTAGTACTAAACCCATACTTATTTTACTTTGAAAGGTGTGAAAGTGGGTCTCTTTTTTTGACTGAAGGGCCCACACTATTATAAATAATATTTTTTTTAATACATGGAATTTACTGCAAAATTAAGTCCAACATATGAATACTCTTCTATTCCATCTTAGAGTATTCGAGGCCTGTTAGAGAAAGAGTTTGCTGCTTCGAACTAGGGCTTTTATTTCTGCCATTAAGATGAAATTATTTTTTTTTCAAAAGTCACAAAAGGTACTGAAATCATACATCGAATAATTGAGCTACTGCCACTGCTACTGCACTGCAAAAAAAAGTTTGTTTTTAATAGGTGTGCCTTGATTTTGTTCAAGTTTTATTCATTTCTAGATGGCCTTCATCAGTGACATTGCTCCAAATAAATTTGTTCTGTGTGACTGATGATTGATTGTGATTCTTTGATTTATTAATGTGACTTGTATTGTGTATGAAAAATAAGCCTCTCATTAGCATATGACATAAATTTCCTTCTTTTTTAATCCAACGGTTCATATTTATATGGGGATAGTCCTCATCTGACCATCCTCACATTTCCCTACACATAAATGGTTCCCTTTATGTTTTTTGAGAAATGATTATTAGAAGTGTTTGTTCAAAATAGTTAGTGCTATTTAAAATTTTATTGGTGGTTTCACCTTTACTTCATCCTTCATTCTTACTCTTCTTTTCATAGTTTAATCCATCAACATCTCCTTTCACATCCAGTTCAATTATGCAAGTACGTCATTCATGGTTTTGCCCATCTCCAAACATAAAAGTTCATATATTCATGTCTTCTGGATATGTAATTCTAACTCAGAAATTCACAGTTCATGGTTTTATGCCATTTCCTTTGGAAGTCTCTGCAGTATGTAAATATTTTGTAGATTCATATGTTGCCTCATTTTTTGTTATTCTCAGTCTTTTTCTTGTGCAGTGTCAGATTTTGGGTGTGTAATTCTCACGCAGGAATTCTCAGTTCATGGTTCTGCCATTTCCTTGGGAGGTTTCTAAAGTATATAAATATTTCGTAGATTCATATGTTGCCTTATTATTATTTTTTTTTTTGTTATTCGTCTTTTTCATGTGTAGCTTTAGATGTTTACTTCTTTCTTCATTCTTCTCTCCCATTCACTACTGAACAGTTCATCAACTTCTGCCCCATCTAATTAGATGACATAGGATGGAACAAACTTGTAGTGGGGCCAAACATAAAATAAGGGGAGAAACTGAAAAAGAAATATATTATTTTGAAGAAAACTCAAACCAAGAATGGGATTAATTTTTGATTTTGCATATCTGTGCTACTAAACCTCAAATTAATCTGGGAAGAATTAGATTTTACTTTGTGAATTGTAAATCTTTAGTCACATAATCAGAGTAGGTCTTTATTTTTAAGTTCCCAGTGTTGGTTGCTGTCAGTTTTCTTCATATTTTGATATGGACTGATATTCATCATAAACATATTCATTTACAAATACCTTTTATAAGGATGATAGCCCTTTTACATGTTAAAAAGGAACAAAAATGGCCCTTGTTTTGCTAATGTTTTGCTTGACATGTCTCCATATTTTCTTCCACATTAACCTCCAATTATGAATTAATTAAATCTGAACTTCCCATTAATTATAAACTTGAACTACTAGGTGTTAATTAATTTACTCACATTTCCACCCATTGTCAATACTGAGAATATAATCATTTGGTGCTCGAAACATGCCAAGAATGTCACTTGCAACAATATTATAGATCATGTTCATTGTCAGATTTTTTTTTTTTTTTCAAAACAGTATGCATCATGTGTCTTGCTTATTTTATTGGCTTCATTTACAGGTATTCTTACATCTATTAATACCCTAACAGTATGTTAGTCCATTGCAGGTTTCATGTTATATGTTTGTATGTGCTACTAGAATATACTCTAACACTATGTGGCTAATGAATTTTTCACCTTATTAGACAAGGCAAATATACTTATGGTGGTGAACCCAAAAAATTACTCCATGATAGTTTTCAAGCGTTTAGTTAAAATATTTCCTTTGTTGTGTTTAGATTCATTGAGTTTGCATTTGATACCGGTTAAATTAATTATTCTTTCTCATACCAATACATATTGTGCAAGGGAGTTTTACTTATTTAAATTACAATCATCACAAAAATAAATATTGTATTTAAGCACCATAATCGTAATATTTTCAAACCATTACAAAATATGTATTACAGGGCACCGTGCTTTACGCGGTCTGATCTAACTAGTATTGCTTTAAAAACAATGGATTTTGCCACTGTTTAAAGGAAGCCTTTCGTTTTGTGAGTCTTTTAATAAAGTTAGTATGGGCAAGCTAAGCACTTTCTGGGCCCTGTGCATGGATAAATGCCTTGCATGGAGTTGAGGAAAAGTCATATTAATTCAAGTTAATTGCTGAACAATCATTTTTGAATATTGAAAGGGAATTGCTCGAAGTCTTCAAATGGAGTTTGAAGGATTTTTAATTGAAGCCTTTGGCATTTCCATTTCGGTCAAAGAAGGCACTGGGAGGTTAAAGTGAGCCACCAAAGCTCATGGAAAAATTCAGCAATCCTAGTTCAAGTTCAAGTGAGGGAACAAATTCAATGAATTTTCGTCAAGTCTTCCAAGCGATTAATTGCAGAATTGTTTCTGAAGGGATTCATACATTGGATTCATCCAAAACAACTCAAGGGGTAAAGGAAAGTAGGTAGACTTTTCTAACTAATTTAAGTATCAATTTTATTAACGTTTTACTCCCTTTCTTCTTATATAAACTGTTCATTTTACGTTGATACAATCATTGAAGAAGAATAATTAAAATGATTGTGAGGTTTGATCCTCCTTAGTTCAATTTTTGAACACTTTAGAACTTATCTAGGCTTCATTGTCTTGTGGCATTCGACACTTATCGAACCATCTTTTTGTTAGTTGTTCGTGGCGTGCTTACATCAAAATTATCAACATTGTACACACATGGGTCGAGGACATTTATACCAAGATTCTGTTTGTCCATTGTTGGCGAGCCAAGGTTTCACTAAAACCAAACCAGCAAACTGTTAGAACGATCAGCTTTTGCTTCGCAATTAAACCCTCTCGGGTGAGACTAAATCGATTAGTAGTATATCTTACTATGATGATCGAGGCCATGGTATGTCATATATGGGTGTTGAAGTGCAAAACATTTCTAGTGACAATATTAAAACTTAAGGGACTAATATGGTGATTTAACCCTACTTAGGTTAAATCACTCTAGTGGTCTCTTAAATTGTGTTATTGTCTTTATTTGATCCCTTAGCTTGAAATTGTTACTTCAAAATTTGTTTCAAAGTGGTTCCCAAATCCAAATTTCGTGAAGAATTGAGTTATTTTCGGCTAACATATAAGATTGACACTTTAATACCGGGAAAAAAAAATTGTTGTGAGGTACAATACCTAAATTGTGTTGAGGTTTTCCACTTATATTTTTTACTTCCTAAGAAATGGTTAATTGTTGTAAACAAATTAAAAATGAACTCTTTTAATAGAAAAATATATATTTTTTAAATAGAATCTTTGAATGGGACGGAGAGAGTAATTATTATTTTATAGGTTTTCCCTTTGGTCATTTTTTATGTATTCTCTGTTAGTCGGCTTAAGCGACTTTGGAGCAGATAAATTTTTTTATGCGTGATTGGTGATTGACTATGATTATCTATTTTAATAATGTTGTTTGTATTGTGTGTATGATAAATAAGCCTTTCGGTTTGGTTTAAAATAAATATTTGTCGTCTCCATTGAGAGGAATCCTATTGGCTTTGTGAGTTTTCCAAATAAAGTTCAGTTTGGTTTTGATCAAGGCCGACCTAAGAATCTGGACAACCTAGGCAATTGTCCAAGGGTCCAAAAGTGTTAAAGGCACAAAATTATGCTGATTTACTATATTACAATAGTAGTTTTAGTTCATAAAAATTTAAGTTTTCGGCCCACAATTTTTTTTATTTGAAATGAACTGGCAGAAAGTGAGCCTTTTTTAAAAAACAAAAGTTTTCATTGAAGGCTCACAATATTAAAGTTATCTTTTGTTTATACAGTATTAAATTTATTGAATTATTAAGTATAACATATGCATCTTTTAATTTGATTTTCATGTTCGATTAGTTGACACCCTGTTAGAAAAAGTGTTTGTCGCAGAGAACTATGGCTTTAATTTTATTCTTGCATAAAAATTTAATATTGGTTTGTTCAAGTCACAAACACTACTGAAACCAGACCTCTAACAGGGTAACACAGAGCTACTGCTAATGTACCTCAATGACAAAAAAAAAAATTTCCCTTTTTTTATAGGTAATACCTTTGTTTGGGTCAATTCTTATTATTTTATTAGATGGCTTTGAGTCACTTTGTTGCAAATAAAAAATTTATGTCTACTCGGTAATTGATTATGATTTTTTATTTTACTAATGTTGCTTGTATTGTGTGTAAAAAAATAAATGTCCTGACTTGGTTTAAAGAAAAATTGTGTCTCCACTCTTGAAAAAAGCCTTTTGACTTTGTGATTTTCTTAAATAAATCATAGTGCGATTTTAAACAAGGTTGGCCCAAGGGCTTGAGCAATCTATGTAGGGGCGGTCCTAAACATTTGGATGCTTGGAAGGAAATCCTAAAGAGACCCCAAATAAAATTTTACATAGTGTGTAAAAAAATAAATGTCCTGACTTGGTTTAAAGAAAAATTGTGTCTCCACTCTTGAAAAAAGCCTTTTGACTTTGTGATTTTCTTAAATAAATCATAGTGCGATTTTAAACAAGGTTGGCCCAAGGGCTTGAGCAATCTATGTAGGGGCGGTCCTAAACATTTGGATGCTTGGAAGGAAATCCTAAAGAGACCCCAAATAAAATTTTACATAGTGTGTAAAAAAATAAATGTCCTGACTTGGTTTAAAGAAAAATTGTGTCTCCACTCTTGAAAAAAGCCTTTTGACTTTGTGATTTTCTTAAATAAATCATAGTGCGATTTTAAACAAGGTTGGCCCAAGGGCTTGAGCAATCTATGTAGGGGCGGTCCTAAACATTTGGATGCTTGGAAGGAAATCCTAAAGAGACCCCAAATAAAATTTTACATAGTGTGTAAAAAAATAAATGTCCTGACTTGGTTTAAAGAAAAATTGTGTCTCCACTATTGAAAAAAGCCTTTTGACTTTGTGATTTTCTTAAATAAATCATAGTGCGATTTTAAACAAGGTTGGCCCAAGGGCTTGAGCAATCTATGTAGGGGCGGTCCTAAACATTTGGATGCTTGGAACGAAATCCTAAAGAGACCCCAAATAAAATTATAATGTAAAATTTTATACTGTGAGCATGAGCAAATAGAAAAAGAAAATTTCCATTCTTGCATGAGTGCCATATATACAAACTACTTAATTTAAAAATTTATGAGCAAAATTTACTACTATATTATGTTGTATTAATATCACACTTGGGCCCCTAAATAAAATTACAAGGTGGAATTCAATAAATTTCATTAAAAAAATATAATTAATTAAATTTTATAATATGGAGTTTGATCCAAAAAAAAAAAGACACATTCATGCATGGATCTCATTCAAACAATTATGAGCAAAAATTACTGTTTATTAATATAACCATGGGCCTTCAAATAAAATTACAGTGTGAGAATTGAGTAATTTTTAGTGTAAAAAGATAAATTTTTATAATGTGGGCCGGGTTAAAAAATGAAAATAAAATAAAATAAAAATAAAAACGAGTGCTTGCATAAGTCTCGTTCAAATAAAAATATATCTGGACTTTTTAATTTTTTATGAGTAAAAAATACTATTAATTAGAAAATACTATATTAATATAAAATTGGGCACCCAAAAATTTTTGGCCCTGAACTATCGCCCAACCTGCCCGCGCCTTAGGGTCACCTTGAACCTGTGCCATTGCAATGGGTCGTACCTCAACTTGTATAATGGCAAACTTTACACAGCTATATTTGTTTTGCACAACCTCACCTTCAAACCGGTAACAGATCGTCTCGTCCAAAAAGAATTGGACCAGACGTGTCTCTTGCTCTATTGGACAAGAAATCAGGGAGATGTTGGCCCTCAATTCTATTCTACCTCTCCTCTACAGTTCTCTCTAGCACTCTATTTATGTAGAATGAGATCTATCTACTGCTCTCTACTCTCTACTGCATCTAATCTATTATAAACAACATCTATTTATAATAAAATTAGGGAAACCCTACCAGGCTTAGTTACCTAATCTATTCAGAATTAGAAAACCTGGCCCAATACTAATTGTATTAGGATATGAGGAGATACCACAACAAATCCTCCCTCGACTCAAAGTCCTATGTACAATAACAGCATCGAAAAATGAGACTTGTTTCTTCTTCTTCCACTCAACTCCTCCTTTTGAATGCCAAACTCAGCACCATACCCAATTTTCGAATCACCAACATAAAAGATGTGATGACCACTCCTCGCTCCTTGTAGAATGAACTCATCTCTTCTGAATACTTTGCAGAAACTTCCATCGCCAGTGAATTTGTACCAACAAAAACATAATCTACCCAACGAAATTATGTTATCCGCACATTTAGGCACATATTTCACCTCAGTCAATTTTCTCACAGCACCATTGTGAGTCTTGAGAAGTGTGGTACAAACACCCTCAATCTTCATCTTCTGACCATTCCCCACAATGATATGTCCAAAATTTTCATTAACCTACAAAGTATTAAAATGAGACCTATCTCTACATATGTGTGCAAAAGTAGCACAATCCATCACCCAACCTGAGCTGCCTGGCTCAGTATCCTTCATTACAAACACATCATCATCTTGTACAATATTTGCTGAGTCGTCAATCTTCTCTTTGCCCTCCTTCTTCATCTCCTTCAAGCTTTTCAAATCATCTTCATGACAGGGCAAGTGTATTAGATGTGACCCTTCTCCCCACAGCACTCCACATTACTGTGGTCTCTCGATTGAAATCTTCCCTGAACGTCACTCCTCCCTCGCGAACAACTCCTCCCTCGATTCAAACTCTCTGCAACAGCTAGTGCTTCCTCTTCCCCAGGCATAATCTGTTTCCCCATTATCTTCTCATTCTCTCTCAGCTGCGTAACCACATCAAGTGTCAACCTTGTTCTCCCAACAAGCATTGTTTGCACAACCGGTTTATAAGACAATGGCAAAGAAGACAGCAACAACAAAGCCTGCTCTTCATCTTCGACTTCCTCTCCCGTGTTTTGAAGTCGGCTTACTAACTGTTAAACACATTCACATGATCATGAAAATTCCCTCCTTCATTCATCTTCAAAGTGTAGAGGTCCATCTTCATGCACAACCTGTTCGTTAGTGACTTCCACGCATATGCTTTCCAATTTGTCCCATATCCCCTTCGGTGTCATCTCCTTCAGAATACTATATTTAATTTCTAGAGCAAGTGCAAGTCGAATTGTATTAATTGCTTGTTTCTTCATCGTATCCCAATTTTTATCACTCATCCCTTCAGGTTTCTTATCTTCAAGTGATAGATCAAGATTATCCTGCACCAGTAAATTTTGAATAGTACACTGCCACATTGCAAAATCCGTCTTCCCATCGAAAAGTGGATTTTCAAATTTCCTCTCAGCCATATCTTTATAATTGATCTAAGAAACCTTAAATCTCTTGAACCAAAATTAAATTAACCCACAATATCACCCCAATCTTCCAGCCAGATTACCTCAAAATAACTTAGATCTAATTATTTGCTTCACCCAACTGTACGTAAATAAATTAATCAACCTATTACCTTTTCTTGTGCTAGAATTCACAGGCCCCACTTCCAAACAAATTCTAAACAAGGTAACTACCCTTTCTCTTTTTTTTTTTTTTTTTTTTTTTTTTTTTTTCCTTTTCTTCACGTCGGCGGCTTTGTAATTGGGATTGAAGACTCCAACTTTTTCTATCAATCAACGAATTTGCGCACCACTCTGCAATCGTTAACTGCCAACATCGATTTTTCCTTTTTCTGTCCTCGAACCCCTGACTTTCCTCTTTCTAATTTTTGGCCCTGTCTCTGATACCACTTGTTAAAGAAAATGTCCCCTCAAAATCTTTAAATTATTTGTTGAAAAAAATTTTCCAACAAGAATACTGCTGCGGAATTGAAAATAGAAAAGAAAAACACAACAATTTAACATGGTTTAATCCACGCACTATTCCAACAAACAGAGAATTACAGAATAGAAGAGTTAACCTCTTTGCGCTCAACTCTATTCTACATCCCCTCTACAGTTCTCTCTGCCACTCTCGTTGTTTAGAATTTGCTCCCTGCTGCATCTAGTCTATTACAAATAACGTCTATAATCAAACTAGAAAACCGTATTAGGCTTAGTTTCCTAATCTATTCAAAATTAGAGAGCCTAGCCCAATAGTAATTGTATTAGGATTTTGAGGAGAAACTATAATATTACTGACTACCCCGCCATTAGCTATTATCCATTCTTTCTATACATATTTTACACCCCCGATCGCCCTATTTCTATCTGATCCTCGGCTACCATATTCCTAGATTCACGCCAGCATTGCTGGGATTGTCATGTTGTCCGGAATCTATACAAAAAAGGAGTGATCCTACCTCCACATGTTTACTCTCATCTTCAACTTGCTGGTATCTTTGCCAAATCTCTTCCGTCTGCTCCAAGTTGAACTTGAGGTGGGGATGAAGAACTACACAGTATCCAGCAGAGCAGACAATCAGAGCTCTAGCTCTGAAAACCAAGTAGCTGATCCAACTTGTAGTATAGTTATTATAGAAGTTAAGTTTCATATATATTTAGCTTAGCTGAATTAGTTAGTCAGAGAACGCAAGAGGGACAACTGTATAGAAACTATATAGGCCTGTTCTTTAGGGAGTTCTGAGAACAGGTTTCAGAACCTGTTCTCAGTCCAATTGGGTCTCAGCCCATTTTTAAGAAACAAGATTATGACAACTGGGTTGTAATCCAGTTCTCAGCCCAAGGTAAAGAACATGGGGTTCAACCCAATATTTTTTTCATTACTTTTTTTCAAAATTTTTATTTTGATTAGCAGATAAAACACCAATATTTCATTTTTTACATATTTAACCAAAAACTAATTTTTACATTATAATAATATTTCAATCCATAGTAATTGTTCTTAATGTTAATGATATATTTAAGTTTACACAATATTTTTAGTTTAAGATAAGTTAATATTTAATTTTTCCTATTTCATTTTTTAAAAAAAAATTAGTTGGGGCTGTTATTTAATTCCTTTCTGTTTTTTTCCTTCCCTTTTTTTTCTCTCTTCTTTCTTCTTCCTCCCTTCTTCCCCGATTCCGGCGGATCTGCAAATTGCATCCCCAAATTTCAGCAATTTGCAGAACCTTGGTTCAGCAATTGTTGCTGAACCCAAAAAAAAAAAAAAAAAAAAAAAGAAAAGCTGCGAAGGGAAAAAAAAATGGCAACTATTCGGCGCGAATCGAAGGGAGGAGTTCGAAGGACTTCGCGAAGGAAGAAGATGACGGACGCGGGGGATATGACAACCGGGAAGGAAGAGGACGACCGGGAAGGAAGATGACCGGGGTCGAAGGAGGAAGAAGAAAGAAGAAGGGAAAGAAGAGGGGAAAGAAACGAGCTTATTTTTTTTAGTCTCAACCCAAAAACTGAGACCCGGGTTTGAGTCTTCTTGTGCAAAACATGGGGTTCAGCACATTTTGGAAAAATTTTGGGTCTCAACCCCAAAAATTGGCCAGAACCGGTTCTCAGACCGGCGTAAAGAACAGTAAATTTACGATTCAGATCCAATCTAAGATCACGGAATAATATTCAAAAAATTTCTCTCAGCACAGATTTGGAAATTCTCTCAATTATGAACCCTTATTCTTATTCTTATTTTTGCATTGCAATTTTAAAATCTAACATTTGGGTGTTCAAAATTTTCCTTTTTTTTTTTTTTCAACACCCAAATGTTACTTTTACTTATTTTAGCAACAAAGGCCATTTTGTCAAAAAAATGCAACTCACAAAACTTTACTAATAACAAGAAAGTGAACGGTAAATAAGTCATTAAATTATTTTTAGTGGTTTGACTCATAGTCAAGGGCGTAAAATATGTATAATGATAATGGAGGGGGCAAAAGCCACAATCCTCTCAGAACATGGGGGTATATAATATTTAACCCTAAAAATAAATATATGTATTTAAATGTAAAAAAAAAAAAAAATTTATACATATGTTGGACCAATCAAATACTTTATTCTCATTTACCACTAAGGGAATGTTCTCTTTTATTGTTTTGGAAACTGTTTTGAAAACATGTTTCTGAAAATAGTTTTTTAATATAAAAAATGTATTAAAAATGTAAAAAATATATAGTTAAATAGTAAAAAGTTGTATTAAAAATAATAAAATATTTATAATATATTAAATTTACTATTAAAATCAATATGAAAACGAAAACGAAAAGAACATGCCCTAAACACGACACGCCCGTCCGCCGTATTCCCCGGACATTAATGATAGTGCGGTTTTCTCCTACTATAATCGTGACGTTTGAAATTTGTTGAATCAACCAGGGTATTACCCCCACCGATCAATTGGTTTGAAAATCATATGCTTCAAATAGATAGCAGGAAAGATATAAACTGATTTTTGCTGGGTCGGTGTAAATTGACGGTGGAGATTGCAATGATGTGAGCGGGTAATCCTCCTTCCCAAACATAATGATAGCTCCAGAAAATTATTTTAAATAACTTCAAAGAAAAATAACCCATTGGGGTTCCTAGATACTTGGATTTAAATTGTTTAAACTATGAAATTATTTAAAATTATGTTGAAAAAATCTGAAGTAATAAATTATACTAATAAATAATTTTTTTCTAATTTAATTAATTTAACTTCCCAAGTAATTGTCCTAAAACTCGCACGTGTGACGCACGTCAATATATAAGACACCACACATATGTTTAAATAGTAGAAGTAGGGATCTTTTGGGATATATGCTATTGAATTTCCGTAACGCTTTGCTGTGAATTTATACTGCGAGGATGGTCAAAAAAGCTTTCTTGACATCCTAAGGGGTCTGATTTTTGGTACTTAAATATTTATATATGGGTAAGAATACATTTGCTTCTACTATTTCGCGTGTGATTAGGTTCTAATTCTGCCACTGGTAATATTATTTGCAGCACTTCAACATTTTTTTATACATATTTAAATTATTTTCATTGTCATATATCTTCATTAGTGTGCCTTGCCTTTTGTTAATGGACTTAGGCTTGTAGCCCAAAAAGTGCTCTCTCCGAGCACGAAAAATAGGCCGATTAGATTGATAATCATATGTGCCTCTCATTATATAAGCTTAATTTTCTTGTTAAACCCTAGTCTTCCTCTAAGATAAACCAGTTGTCTTTTCTATTGTGCAAGCAAGATTGTTTGGATTAGTTCACTTTTCTATAGGTTATATATTTGTACTCATGAAGGTTTCTTAATTGGTCTACATTTGGAAAATTTGTTAATTTTCAATTCATTTTTGAATGTGGTTTTCTCATGAATTGTTAAATTTGCATCAAACCCAGCTTGGAACTGCAAACTACGTGCGTGCATGCAATGTGAATATTTTGTGCATAAATTTTGTTAGGACAGGCGGCTGAGGTATAAATTTGTTAGATCGGACTCACAAATATTGTTTTTTTTTTTTTTTGTGATTTGGAAATATATGTTTTGTTGGAGATCGAAAATACTTATGAAATGTTGAACTGAAAAGAAAAAAACCTAGAACTCAGTATATAGGATTCATTGATCCAACCGTTACGTTTAATGAGTAACGTAGTTTTGAATAATAATGACAAAAGTGATTTCAAATTAACGGTTACCATCTTCATTATTAAAAAATAATAATAATAAGTGATTTAAAAAAATAAAAGTTCATTGCTTCTGTCCGCAATGGCTGGATTGCAATGGCAGTCGCAAAGTGTTGACGATAAAATGTAGGCATCTGTTCTTGACATAAACTTCAATTATTTTGAGATTTTTCAATAATTTGTGAGTCTGGATAATTGAGTCCGAATTTCGAGTCATATAGAACCTTCTTTGATCCAAAAAAGAGAAAAGAAAAAAGAAATTTGCAATGTGAGTGCCTGATTTCTAATTAATTTATTTGCTATTATAATTATGGCTACTGTTATTGCCAGAGCAAAATTTTATTTTTGGTTCCTAAACTGCCCTTTTATTTTTTGATCTAAACATCTCTCTTCTTTATCGTCTCTCCCATTTACTGCTCTAACCTCCTTATTAATTCTATCACAATAAACTTTGCATCTTTCAAAGATTCATCCTCTGTATTGCTAGGTAAACAAACAAGTCATCCACCTCAACGAATGCGCACAAACGCAAGCCCACTCGTACATTGAAAATTTGCAATTATGGAATCTTATTTCCCTTTTAGTCCAATTAAAAATCTGCCACCGCTGCAACCACGATATCATCGCCACTACCCTGTCTCCGTCATCGCCTCTAAAATAGCAAACAAAGTATTCAGACAATAGTAATGTTATCAATTCATCAAAATCCAAGAAGATTATATAGAAAGAAACCCAGTGAAGACCAACATCTTCAACCATTAAAATTTTAGGGACAATGACAGAGAGAAAACCAGATGAAAGCCATAAAAAAAATCAGAGGAAAAATAATTCTCTTTTCCAACAATTTATTTCAAAACCCACACGAGAAGGTCCCAATAATTTTATCTCAAAACCCCATGTGATAAAGTAAGAGAAACACTCTCCAGCGGCAGTCATTGAGTTTGGCCATACCTCGAGTTCGGTGGATGCGGACACTGATGGTAGCAGGAATGATGACTAGCGGTGGAGGACAGATGGATCAATGGCAGAGACAGAACTGAAGGCAACAGGTAGAAGAAATTAGCGGCTAATTGACCGATGACATAAGGAAGTGGAAGAATCACTTTCCAGTTAGGACGTAGGAGTTTCAACATTTTTTATTTACAGTCGTAAACATGATAAATTATAAGCTAGAGTGGGAAAGAGGAAAAATTAGTTGTTAGAATATTCCGGGGCATAATAGGAACAAAAATAAAATATTGCTCTGTATTCTAATTATTGCTTCGGCAATAACATTAGCCTATAATTATCAATGTTGTTCGGCCCGGCCCGCCACCGACCCGGCGAGGCCCAAGGGTCGCACAACCCGGAGGGTCGACCCGGGTCAACCGGGGGTCAACCCGGATGATGTTATAAATAAATAAATATATATAATATAAATAATATTAGTTAAAATATTTTTTCTTCACAACAATTATATATATTTTCGAATTTTACAAGTATTTTAAACATTAAAATTCATTGCTATAAAACTCAATAAGTAAATAAATTATAAAATATTAGTTATATTCTAAAAATTATATTACTACATTTTCTTAGGAAAAAAAGATAAAATTTGAGGTAAAAGAAATAAAAACATATTTTAGATTAATACATCACAAAATTAAACAAGCTCTAAATGAAAAGAAAACAACTAATAAAAAATTATAGTCTTAAAATTATAAATAGTAAGGAATTACAATGAGATTAACATTAGTTTAGATGGTTCAATTAATATATTATTATTAGAAAACCCATTATTCATATTAAAATATGAGTTAAAATACTATTTTGCACAAAAATAATCAAACAAGTCATTGTGGTTTAGTGGTAAGTCCTCTTGTTGTTTATATTGGAGACCAAGGTTCAATCCCTACTAAAGTCAAAATTTTTAAAAAGTCCTTTAATTAAAAAAAAAAAAAAAAAAAAGGCTCTGCGGGTCGACCCGGATCCCGGTCCGTCCCGGGTCTTGACCGGGCTTGACCGGGTTTGACCGGGTCACCCCACATCCGGGTTACCCTTATAATTTGGCCCGGTAAGGCCTGCGGGTCGCAGGCCGACCGGGTCAACCCGCTGGGCCGGGCCGGGCCAAACAACACTGATAATTATATAGTTAGGCCTGCATGATATTCACCAACAAATTAAATGAATTGTTTTCGTATATATTCTATATAATAAATAAACAATATATACAAATGATCGAACTAGGATTTCAATAAAACAAATGAACAATACAATCCATAACTGTGCAAATAAGCATTGTTGGCCCTTGGGCCTAGGAAACTTGGACGATTGTACAGGGGCGTAAAAATTTGAGAGGCCCAAAATTTTCAAAATATAATATTATGTATTCATAATTTTAGTTTATAAAAAGATTAGTCTTAGGCCCAAATTAATTTTTATATGAAATGTTCTAGTGTAAAATTGGGCCTTTTTTTGTTACTCTTCCACCAAATGAAAGCCCAATTTTTTTTTTCATATGCAATTACCGCAACCAACTCAATTTTCTTTTTCATTCTCTTCATCTCCATCGACTTACTGTTAAAAGTGAGAACTAGTGTTTTTCATTCTTCTATTAAAATTTTAAATTCCTATACAAATCTACTGAAATCAGACTTTAATACTAAAAGGTTTTGTTACTGAATTGCTAAAACAAGGATTTATTTTACAGATGTGTCTTGAATTATGATATTTTATCACTACTACAAAAAGTAGATTCAACGGCTGTATTTTAATGGTGAAAGAGACCAAAATCGCTATTAAAAAGAAAGTATGGACTTTCTATGGCGGTTTATATAGAACCGTCGTAGAAAACCATTATCTATGGCGGTTTTTTGACAACCGCCATAGTAAGTAACTTTCTATGGCGGTTTCTTAATATGGCTATTGTGAAAAAACCACCATAGAAAACTCCTTTCCATGGCTGTTCTCAAATAGCTGCCATGGAAAATTGCTTTCTATGGCTGGGTTTTTACAACCGTCATGGAATACAGTAAACATAATATATATATTTATATTTGATTTAAAATTATGTGGACATAATTTTATAACAACATGTATTTTTATTTTTTTTATTGTTTGATTGAAACAGGTCTCACACTTGGATGAAATCGCAAATTATGGGATAAAATTTACAAGGAACAGAAGATAGCGAAATGATGAAGTTGTGAATTTGTTATTGCTGAAAATTGTGTAAACCTTTTCTCTTGATGTTAGGATAACAGGAAGATTTGGTTAAATTTACATGGGAGGCTCTATCGAAATTGATGTAAAACTGAATTGGCTATTATTTGAAGTTGTTGGAATCTTCATTATTTATGTTCATTTGTAAGGAAGTTTTGTTACATTTATAGGGGAGACTCTGTCAAATTTCCTGTAAAATTGAATTTCTTGTTGTTTAAAGCTTCACTGTTTATTTAACAAGGAGTTTTGATTAAATTTACATGGAAGGCTCTATCGAAATTGGTGTAAAACTGAATTTGCTATTATTTGAAATTGCATAAAACTTCACTATGTATGTTACTGTGATAGGGAGGTTTGTTAAATTTATAGTTGAGATTCTGTCGAATTTTCAGTAAAATTGGATTTCTTTTTCTTAGAGTTGTTTAAAACTCCAATATTTTTGTTTATACAGTTAAACCTCGATAAATTAGTACCCTCGGGATAGGAAAAAAAATATTCATTTACCGCTAAATGAATAAATTATTTATTTATCGATAAATAAAAATTTATTATTTTAGAGAGAGTTCTTCAATATACTTTTATTGAAAATTATTTGAATTTAGGAAAGCTCAAAAGTTTTAGTGAAACTTAATGTCTCAAAAAAATAAGTTCATGTACGTACATATGTATAGCAAATGAAATCCAGTAATTATTACTTTATATTTTTATTAGGCCCTTAAGGATTCAGCTTTTTTTTTTATTTATTACTTAACACATTTAGTCCGTTGGCCCAAGTTGGGACCAGAAGATTATATAAACGAGGTTATTACTTTATCAAGGTTTAACTGTAATATTCAAATTTAAAGTGTATTATCTGCATCATCTAAAATTTGTCTACAGGGGTAAGGTGCATTTTGTACGCACGTCCACCTCTTTATATTTTCTTGACTCTTACTTTTAATAAAAGAAGGTATAGATATGCAAAGGAAGATCTAACTAGCCTATATATGAGAGATACATAAACGATCGACAATTAATTAAGACTTTACATGGATATAACATTGAGTAATATTTGTAACCAATTGTGAAGAGTATTAATTAATTGCCGCTATGAATGTTTATCTTAACATAATTGATTTCTTGATTTACTTTATTTAAATAGAGATAAGTACATAGAAATTCAATAGTAAAAATCTTACCAGTAATTCAATGAAAATTATTACTTTTGAGGCTTTCCTATAATTATTATGTAACAAGACTTGAAAAATTTTTGGGGGCCAAAAATAATGGATTGGTTAACTAAAAATTTGAAATTTATTTATTTAGTGTTTATCATAACATAAAGGCTGGCGTTTGTATATAGTTAATAAATATAATGTATTTTACTATAAAAATAGATCAATATTAAATTTAAAAAAATTTTGTGGTTAATTACAAAAAAGAAAAACTAGAAATTAATAGGAATAGAAGTGCACGCGGGAATTCTCTCAATTTTTTCGGACACTTTCTAAGGCTGTTTAACATAAACCGCCTTAGAAGACCAACTTTCTACAGCGGTTTAATTGAAACCGCCATAGAAACCCACTTTCTACGGGGGCTTATGTTAAACCACCTTAGAAAATGAGGCAAAAATGGAACGAATTCCTGCGTGCGCCTCTATTTCTATTAATTTCTAGTTTTTATTTTTTGTAAATTAACCCTGAAATTTTTTTAAATTTAATATTAAATATGCAATTTAATATTGATCAATTTTTATAGTAAAATACAATAAATTTATTAATTGATTGAAAAAGGTCTCACACTTGGATGAAGTCGCGAATTATGGGATAAAATTTAAAGGGATCAGAAGACAGCGAAATGTTGAAGTTGTGAATTTGTTATTTTTATCTGTCGGAACTGATGTAAAACTGAATTGGCTATTATTTGAAGTTGTTGGAATCGACACTATTTATGTTTATTTGACAGGGAGTTTAGTTACATTTATAGGAAGACTCTGTCAAATTTTCTGTAAAATTGAATTTCTTGTTTTTTAGAGTTGTGTAAAGCTTCACTGTTTATTTAACAGAGAGTTTGGTTAAATTTACAGGGGAGGATCTGTCGAAATTGATGTAAAACTGAATTTGCTATTATTTGAAGTTGCGTAAATCTTCACTATTTTGTTACATTTACAGTGGAGACTCTGTTGAATTTTTAGTAAAAGTAAATTTCTTTTTGTTTAGAGTTGTCTAAAACTCCAATATTGATGTTTGTAATATTCAAATTTAAACATATATATTATATGCATCATCTGTTCATTTGTATACAGGGGTAAGGCGCATTACGCACGTCCACCTCTTTATATTTTTCCGACTCTTAATTCTAATAAAAGAAGGTTTAGATGCAAAAGAAAATCTAACTAGCCTATATATGAGAGATACATAAACGATCGACAATTAGTTAAGACTTTATATGGATACGACATTGAGTTATACTTGTAACCAATTGTGAAGAGTATTAATTGCCGCTATGAATGTTTATTTTCACATAATTGAATTTCTTGATTTACTTTATTTAAATAGAGATAAGTAGATAGAAATTCAGAAGTAAAAATCTTACCATTAATTCAATTCAAATTGGTATTTTTTAACTTTTCTTTTAATTATTATGTAACAATACTTCAAAAATTTTTGGGGGCCTAAAATAATTGATTGGTTCACTAGAAATTTGAAATTTATTTATTGTTTATCATAACATAAAGGCTGGAGTTTATATATAATTAATAAATATAATGTATTTTACTATAAAAATTGATTAATATTAAATTGCATATTTATTATTAAATTTTAAAAAAATTTGGGGTTAATTTACTAAAAAGAAAAACTAAAAATTAATAGGAATAGAGGTGCGCGTGGGAATTCTTTCAATTTTTTCCAATACTTTCTAAGGCGGTGTAAGCTGAACCGCCGTAGAAAACCAAATATTTTACAGGCTTTCTGCGGCGATTTTAATTAAAACAGCCGTAGAAAGTGCATTTCTACGGCGGTTTTAATAAAAACGCCATAGAAACTTGATTTCAAAGATGGCGTTTGAATTTTAATGGAAATATTGTGAGCTTCCTTTGTTTCCATCTCCAGCCAACCGCTGCTTCCCCTTCATCTTCTGCGAGGAGGTCTCCCGTGCCTATCCTCTCGCCGCAGGTTTTTTCTCTTGTCTTCTCCCGAAGCCGTTCTTCTGGCGGCGTTGATAACCAAACCCGTCATCACCCAACTCTTGAGATGGTTTCTTAATCGGCCATCACCCACCACTTGGGGTTAATCCCCCACCAGAATTTCACCACAATCGGTCCTTGTTGTGGGTTTCAAATCATAAAAAAGGTTATATCGAATAGTTTCAACTTTATTTAAGCTTTAGAAATTTAATTTTTACTTGATTATTGTGATTGGCCTAGGATTTATTGTTTGTTTTAGCTTCTAGTTCTAGTGTTAGAATTGATTGTTTGTTTTAGCTTCTGGTTCTAGTGTTAGAATTGATTGTACTAGTATGTTCCAATTAGCTATCCTGCATCTCTCTTTACTCTATTGATCTTTTTTGTCATGAAAATCTTCTTTCAGTTGGTTATGAGGGTAGTTGCTTGACATTTTGACTAGATGTGGAGAGTAGTATCTGGAAAGTTGTTTGAAATACCTCTTATGAAACTGGCATATAGTTTGAGATGTTGCAAATGGTAAAATATTGCTCAATGTTTGGCTAATCGTAGTTCTAAATGCTAACGAGTCTGCTGAAATTGGTGGAGAAACTACTCTGTAATATTTTTATAAAAAAAACCCACTAATTAAAAATCCTCACTTAAACTATTTAGTATATAGATGTTTACTAATTATGTGATCCCGAAATTTGGTTTAATTTTGATTTTTTGGAAAGACGAGAATGTCGTATTTCCGATTCATGTTGGGCATCTTTTCCTTAATGGTAATGCGCATTATCTATGCCTAGTTCATCATTATATTATACAATTTCTTTGATTTGCATTGGTAATGGCTCTTTTCATGAAAATGATGCTTATTTTTATACAAGGAGAGTGTAAAATATGACTTTTTCTTAAAAGTTTAACCTTTCTTAGACTCTTTTGTGGGTCTCCTTCTGTTTAGAGTGTAATCAGTGACTTGTTTTTTGAAGTTACACATTTCTTAGTCTCATTTTCGGGTATCTTTTTAAGAAAATTTGTTAGAATCTTTTGTGTGGATCTTTTCATGAAAAGGTTGATTATTGTTATACAAGGAGAGTGTAAAATGTGACTTTTTCTTAAAAGTTGAACCTTTCTTAGACTCTTTTGTGTGTCTCCTTTCGTTTAGAGTGTATAATGTCACTTGTTTTTTGAAGTTACACCTTTTTTAGTCTCATTTTTGGGTATCTTTTTAAGAAGAGTTGTTAGTATCTTTTGTGTGGCTCTTTTCATGAAAATGATGACTATTTTTATACATGTCGAGTTTAAAATGTCACTTTTTCTTAAAAGTTGAACTTTTCTTAGACTCTTTTGTGTGTCTCCTTTCGTTTAGAGTGTATAATGTCACTTGTTTTTTGAAGTTACACCTTTCTTAGTCTCATTTTCGGATATCTTTTTAAGAAGAGTTGTTAGTATATTTTGTGTGGCTCTTTTCAGAAAAAGGATGATTATTTTTATACATGGAGAGTTTAAAATGTCACTTTTTCTTAAAAGTTTAACCTTTCTTGGACTCTTTTGTGTGTCTCATTTCGTTTAGAGTGTATAATGTCACTTGTTTTACACCTTTCTTTGCCTCTCTTCCGGGCCTCGTTTGTTTATTTGAAGTTGTTAGCTTGTTTTCTCTCTGTGTTTCCCTTATGTTTAAGTTAAGGTAATGGGTTGAAAGAGAAAACGCAATGAGGAGCATAGTGATGAGGGAAATGGTGATGAAGATGCATGGTTCTTCTACAAGAGCTAGAAAAGGTATTTGATTTTTATTTTGCATACCCTATTTGATTGTATTTCATTTTGCTACTCAATTAAATTTGTTTTTATACTCAGTGGCAGTAATTCAAGATCGACTGCACTCCATTAACCACAGAGAATATAGTTGCTATGAGAAAATTATGCGCTAGTTATATTGTGGAGCATTAGCCAAGTAGTATTTGATGGTTTTTTTGATAGTAATGAAACTTGTTGGATATTATAGTTGTATGAATTTTTGTGGATATGCCACTATAATGTAATAGTGATTTCTACTTTTATCTTGGCAATATTTTGTATATATTTATTTTAAACTTTCAAAATACAGGTTTTGCTCTAAACCAGAGAAAGCTCAGAACTTTCTATGGCAGGTATGTAAACGCCTAGTTTAGATACAGCAATATAAACTGAGCACTTTTGACGGCCGTTGGATTAGGAACTGCCGTAGAAAATCATGGACTTTCTACAGCGGTTGGGTTAGGAACCGCCGTAGAAAGTCCTGAACTTTCTATGGCGGTTTAAAACCGCCGTAGAAAGTCCGTGACCTTTCTATGGCTACCAGATATATGGCGGTTCAAATGATCAAATAATCGCCATTGAAAGTGGGAAAAAACCGCCATTAAAGCCCTTTTTGTAATAGTGTATTTTATTATTGATGTACGTCTTGTTTGTAATAAATAAGCATTTTAGCTTTATAAAAAGTATCTCATAACGGGAGATTTTAGCTTTGTGTCTGTGTTGTGAATTATAAGGACCCGACTTTATGAAGTTTTTAATGGTTGGACTTGGTCCTGCAGGTGGGCAAAAGATCAAAGATGCACCAATTAATTACTAAGCTTCAGAACTTCGGAACTTTTGCTGTCTGTTTTTTAATATTTTATTTCTTTTTACTTTTTCTAGTTTTGTTTAAAGGAGTATAGAGTATTTTATTGTAAATTATGTCTTTTTTCTTTTCACTTTGTCTAGTCTTATTGGCTAATTTAGCTTTGTGATGTTTTTAGTGGCATTGAACTTGCTTTTGCCTTTCTTTATTTTTTTTTTGTTTTGGTTGACGGAGACTAGAGTCTCTCTTTTACTTTGTTTTTGTCTCTTGGTTTGTTGAGTTTTTTAAAATGAAGTAACACTAGATTAAATAACTCTTCAAACACTAGAGTTTTTGGCTTTCTGCTGCTGTAGCTAGCCCGTAATCTTATTTAATGAATTGAACTTTTGTAACTTTTCATTCATTTGTTGTTTTACTCTTTGTGCGGTTATAGACAAATTAAAAGTATAATTTATTAATTTTTCTAATCAGGTTTTATATTGTTGTTTGTGATAATTTCATGTGATTTGTTTTTTCTTAATAGATGCTTAAAGAACAAATACACATTGATATTGAGGATTACCATTTATTCCAGGTACTATTGTTTCTTTCGTAGCAAATTGACTTAAATATCAATATTATATTTTTTTGTTATTGGTGTACTTTTGTGTCATTGTGCATTATAATTGATTAAATTTGTTTTATTGTGCACTGTAATTGTTGTGATTTTGTGTAGTGCATTATATTATGATGCCTAAAAAATATCTTTCTTGACAGGAAAAATGCAAGAAAAGACAAAGATTAAATCAACTGACCAAATCACAACGAGGTGATATTAATAAATTCTTTATCAAAGAGAACAAGTTTTCATGGAAATGAAGAAAATTTAAATGAAGAGAATGTGAATGACTCAAATGAAATTCATAATATTAGAGAAGAGATAAATAACTTGAGTGAGCTATCACTATTCATAGTGCGAAAAATAATAAAATGTAAGTATTGATGAACAATTGTATCCTCTCGTTGATACATATGATTCAAGAAATTGGGATAATCTTGATAACAATGCAAGAGATATTTTAGTTGAGAAAGGGCTTATAAGAGAAATGAATCTTGTATTTCCTAAAGATAAAACCTCTAGACATTTTTCATATGATTATTATAATATAAACTTAAGTAATGGAGAGGTAAAACACCAAAGAGGTAAAAGACCAAAAGTGGTATATAATAATCCTGTAGATAAAGTTTATTATTTTTGTTGTAAGTTGTTTAAATCTAAAAAAAAAACAAAATTTCTTTAGCAAAGGATGGATTTGAAGATTGGAAATATCTTAGTGAATGGCTTAAGGAACATGAAAATTCTATTCAGCATCTAACCACTATGAACTCAGGGAAAGAATTAAAATGAGATTAGATAAAAATCAAACAATTGATAAGGACTTACAACAAGAAATCTTCATAGAAAAAGATCGTTGGAGACAAGTTCTGAAAAGAGTAACAGCAACTGTAAAATGTCTTTCTAAACATTGTTTAGCTTTTCGAGGATCTAGAGAAACTTTATCAGCATAATAATGGAAGCTTTTTAGGATTGATTGAAATGATTGTTAAATTTAACGTTGTGACGCAAGATCATATTAGGTGGATTGAAAATCATGAAATTCATCATCATTATATTGGTCACAAAATAAAAAATGAGCTAATTTCTATCTTGACTGATAATGTTAAAAGTGTTATTGTTAAGAAAATTGAGGCAAAATATTATTTAGTAATACTTGATTGTACCCAGTGGTGGAACTTAAGTTCCAAAATTGAAGGGGTCAATAGCAATAGATTTCTTTTGTAGGGACTAAATTAATATATAATTTTTTTGGGTACTAAAATATACATATCTATTAATAAAAAAAATAATTTTTGCAGGGGCTTAGCCTACTTCACAAGCCACTATCCTCCACCACTTATTGTACCCCAGATATAGGTCATCAAGAACAAATGTCATTTATAATACGATGTGTTAATATGTCACGTACGTCACAAAGTGAAAATAGAATAGTATTTTTAAGAGTTTCTAAAAGTGGATGACTCATCTGATTTAGGACTTCTTAATGAACTAATAAACGTGTTAAAGTCACGTGATCTTAGGCTCTGTTCTTTTTCATTCCCATTTCAAGCAAATCATCACTTTTACTTCTAAAATATAATCCAAGGAAGAAACCTCAATTTCTACTCAATTTAAAATTTAAATTTTAAAATTATTTCAAAATTTTCACTCACATAAATTTAAAAAATAACAGAATCATTACACTTTTTCATCTCTCTCCTACACAATTTCCCAAAAGAAAATTTCCTCCAAAAAAATTCATTCCCAAAAACATAAATTCCAAGTTGGGTCACCAAACACTACTACAAAATCTCTCAAAGGAAGCGCCCCTTTGGAGGCAGGTTTCCAAACACCCGCCTCCAAAGGAGTCGGCAAAGCTTTTGGAGGTGGGTGCAATGTGCACCCGCCTCCAATAGATCTATCTTTGGACGTGCACCCGCCTACAGAAGCATTGGAGGCGGGTGCATCCAATAGATAGATCTATTGGAGGCAGGTGCAATCTTCGGTAGCGTGTGCAGCATGCACCCACCTCCTATAGATCTATCTATTGGAACTGCACCCGCCTCTAGTAGATATATCTATTGGAGGCGGGTGCAGTAGTCCAAAATCTTTGCACCCGCCTCCAAAAGCCCGTGCAACCTCCAAAACAACAGAAGGAAGCGGGTGCATTTTTGCAAATTTTTCAATAGTGTTCCGAAATTCTCTTTGTTTTAGACTGTTAAAAGTTAAAAATAATTTTGAAAATTTGTCGAGATTTGAGCAAGGCGACAAATTAGTAGGTAATAAAAATAACAAGTTTAAGAAGGATATATATATATATATATATCTATTGGAGGCTGGTGCAGCAGTCCAAAATCTTTGCACCCGCCTCTAAAAGCCGGTGCAACGTCCAAAACAATAAAAGGAGGCGGGTGCATTTTGGCAAATTTTTCAATAGTGTTTCGAAAATTCTCTTTGTTTTAGACTGTTAAAAGTTGAATAATTTTGAAAATTTGTCAAGATTCGAGCAAGACGATAAATTAGTAGGTAATAAAAATAACAAGTTTAAGAAGGAAATATATAAATATGTATATTTTTGATTTTAACTTTAAGTACATTAGTATATGTAGCCTAGTGGTAAATTTAATGTGCAAGAGTTAAGTACGCGTAAGTTCGATTCCTAAAGACACCATAGATTGAAGAAAGATGAATTAAATTTTTTACTGCGGGAATATATTGGAGGCGGGTGTAACCGGCACCCGCCTCCAATAACCATTATTGGAATCAAAAATGGGAGGCACCTCCAATAATGGTTAGAGTTGCACCCGCCTCCAATAACCCCCATCAATAGGAGGCACCTGCACTACTAGGCACCCGCCTCCAATAACCCCATCAAAGGAGGCGCGTGCGGACACCTCTTATTGGAGGCGCCCGCACTAGAGGCAGGTGAACACACCGGGCATCGGCCTCCTAAACCCCTAAAGATCCACCTCCACTAAGCAATTTTGCACTAGTGAAAACAACAAAGCCTTAGTATTGAAAATATAAGAGGTCAAAGTTATGATAATGGCTCCAATATGAGAGTAAAACACCAAGGAGTTCAAAAGAGATTGTTTGAAATAAATCCTAGAGCGTTATACATGTCATGCGCTTATCATTCTCTTAATTTAACTTTTAATGATACAACACACTCTTGTGTTAAAGTAGTTTCCTTTCTTGGAATAGTGCAACGCATATATAATTGAAAATTTTTGAGTTCTCCTAAACGTTATAGTGCAACACATTATTGTCGAGTTCTCCTGAACGCTGAAAAATTTTACATGATAATGTTAAATAAATGGTGAAATCTTTGTCAAATATACGTGGGGAAAGTCGTATTAAAAGTGTTAAAGCTATTAGATATCAAGTTGTTGAAGTGATAGAGAAGATTTATTAGAATTATATTACATATGTGATGATGCAAAAATCAAAGAGTGAAGTTGAAAGTTTAGCTAATACAATTGAAAATTTTGAAATTTTACCTGGTAAGGTCATATGGTATGAAATTTTATTTACTATAAATGAGGTTAGTAAGAAGTTTCAATTGAAATCTATGTGCATTGACTCGGCCATGAAACAATTGGAATGTGCGATTTCATTTTTTGAAAAGTATAGGAATGATGATTTTATTTCAAGTTTGACAATTGCTAAAAGTCTTGCGTGTAATATGAATATAGAGCCAATATTTTCAACAAAATATAGTATTTTTAGGAAAAAAGAATTTGATGAGGGAGGAGAAGATGAAATTTCACTGTCGCCGAAACAATCATTTAAATCTTAGTATTTTGTATGTGGATGTTGTAGATATGGCAATTGCTTATGTAGATTTGAGCAAATGAAAAAATTTGAAAGTATATTAACAACTCATCGGATTTTGATTTAAATGATATATTCGTAGAACTAAAATTATTGTGAGTGACTTCACAAATGAGAATAATGACAGCAAGTGATATTCTTGAATTTGGAAAATGTGTAGACAGTTATCCAAATGTTGCAATTGCTTATAGAATCATGTTGACTAAGGCTGTTATTGTAGCATCGGTTGAGAAAAGTTTCTCAAAACTGAAATTGCTAAAAACATACTTGAGATCGTTAATGTCGCAAGAAATATTAAATGGACTGGCAATCTTGTGTGTTAAAAAAGACATTTTGAAAATTTTTGAAACCAATGCTATTATAGACGATTTTGCATCTAAAAATGCTCGAAGAAGTCAGTATTAATAATATTTATATTTAAAAAATTTTATTTAAGGCCCACTTTTAGCATTTTGCTCTGGGCTTTCCAAGTGTGCGGACCAGCTCTGCTAAGACGAATCTATATATATATTCTAGTCAGTCTGTATGTGTAACTTCCATAAAAGAGAAGGAAAAAAAAAAAAAAAAAAAAAAAAAATCTGCATGTGTTGTGTCTCTTAATTAATTATATATTAAGGTGGATAGCACGTGCGAGCTCTTGGACAATAACGTGGGAAATTAAACTAAATTAGAAAAAATATATATTAATATAATTTTTAATTTTGATTTTTACAATTTATTATGATTTTAAATAATTTGATAGTTTAAACAATTATATAATCAACAAAAACCGAAGTGGGAACCCCAATGGGTTGTTGAATTGAAACAAAAACATTCCATGTACACGTGCTGAACATTTTTTGTTTTATTTTTGCCTAAACAAAAAAATACTTCGAGGGCTCTTCGATGGTGGGAGCTAGGGATCTAACTTGAAGTTGCAGGTGATTGATACTGGGCTGCAAATTGGTTGGTTGCTTAAAGTTGCCAGAAGAATGTTGTTGAAGCTAATGTTAAACTTGGCTTGTTTAATAAGAAAGCATTGTACCGTGAGGTCATGGTTCAAACTTAGGGAATTTAATGGTTAAAACAAAAACTCGCCTTGTTTTAACATTGGCTTTTCTTTGATGAGAAGGTTGACAATATAATGACCATCGAGCTAGCAATATTTTTAATGGTACATTTTATTCCTAGATACATTGATGTAACTCAAAATCAACAAACATTTTAATGTAAGTTGCAGGGATGTGAACCTTGCAGTTTGGCTTACTTTTTGTGCAAAACAATGGGAAAACATTTAGCACATATTATATAGTTTAAAAACATTCAGCATACCTTTCCAAATGTAATCATTTGATAATGCAGCTCGCTCATATATATATATATGCAAATGTTAATATCTTTCATCAATGACCCAAAACAAAGAAAAAGCCAAAGATCTTTTAAAATTATTTTTAACCTTATTGGTGGAACAGCCGATTAAATAATCTGTTTTAGGATCGAATAAAATGTATGAATGGTCTGAACTTCTTTTCCTTGCACGTGCATAGATTAGAACTTGCACGTTGTTTGGTTATGTAAAAAGATGGTATGTTCTCGAGTTTTATTTATTTATTTATTGTATTTATATATAGTAGGACATCCAAACTTCAAAAGAACTTCTAAAATTTAAAAAACCAACAATGGATCCTTTTCAAATGAAATCATGGATTAAAACTAAAGAAAGTAAAGTGAGTTTTCAAGCCCTTCTGAAACGATGAACCAAATCCGTTCATGAGTATTGATCCGCCGATACTGTACCTGATAATTTAGGAGTAATTGGCAGTTCTCACGGGCTTTTTGCCCAAGATTTGTATTAATTGTGCAGATTTAAGAGAGCAGCCTAATTACAAAAGAGAAGTTCTAAAAGGTGGATTTTAGGAGCACAAAGGAATCCAAGCGGATCCGGGATGATCTGAAAAGCTGATCTCAGTTGGACGATCTGAAGAGCTGACCTCGGCTGGACGACCTGAAGAGCTGACCTCGGCAGTGACCGACCTGAAGTCCAGAGTCTCTGATGCAGAAAGTGGAGACCGATGTCGCCCCAGCTCGGCGTTAAGTTTGGAATCGGCAACTCTGCCTTGCAAGTTAAGAAACTCGAGAGCAAAGAGGAAACGGAAACAAGGAAGCAGAAAAGGAAGGAGAATCCAAGAAGGAAAGAAGGAAATAGGAAATCCAAGTGCAAAAGATCTCCTTACAAAATCTGAAGTGCTGATTGATTAATCTCCTTGGTTGATTAGGAGATAGATTTTTATTCAAATTACTAGATTGCCTAAGTCCTACAAATAGGCAGCTTGAGATTGTACTCGACACGTTTTTTGATATCTAGTTTTACATTTTCTTTTATGCAGTTTTAAGATTCAGTTTTCTCTCTGAATTCCGCAGCATAGTAGTACATTAATTTAGCTTTTGAGATACTTAATCTTTGCGGAGTCCTGTTCGTCGGTTCCTAATTGCGCAGTCCAAGTATTCAAGTAAAGTATTTCGTATTTTCCTCATGATTTCCATTCCAAGTTGTTGCTTTGATTCTCAATTCATGAGTAGCTAAATATATTATTCTAGTGTTATGTATTGAAACTGTAATCCATACATGTATGAAACTTGAATCAATCTAAGTCTAATTAACTATGTTCTTAAATTAATCAGTGTTCATAAGTCTAATTACTAATATTTTATTAAGACCGGTCGCCTTAGTTTAATCTGGTAGAGCCTTCGAGTGGCACAACCTTCGGCCGTGAGATACCATTAATTGAGTAATAATTCCTTGAATTACGACATAGGAGTTGTTAGTGCTAGGTTTCTCTATATCTTAATGCTGCTAAATAATTAATTAGGTGACTAGCGAGGACCGGCTTAATTAATTAATTGGTTAGAGAAGTAATCTTGACTTGTAGCTTAATTAATTAATTGCCCTAGCCCAGCCATCCATGATGTGGAGGGCTAGTACTTCTACTGTCATTCCCTGTATCGAGGAGGAACCGGAGTGACCAGTTCTCTCACACCGGTTCGTGCCCCCAGTGCCACCCGAGCTCAAGTACAGAGGAACCTGCAATTCTCCTCTGAGGACCACGATGAAAGGTACAAATTGGTTTGTTCCCAAACTTTTCTTCTTTTTTATTGTTTGGATACTTCTGTTTTAGAGCAATTGTGTATTAGACAGCAGGTGTCCCATTATTTTGAGGCAATTGGCTGGGCTTGGTTTTTAGATATTCCTGAAACCCTTGTTTTGAGGAGATGCTGCAGGAGTTCTACACCACGGTTACGAAGGCCAAGACTAAGGGCTTAAACCGTACTCAAGAGTTTCTCAAATTTTGGTTGTTAAATGCTCATTTTTCTTTCTCTATTAATCAATTTAATGTGTTGTTGGGTATTTGGTTAGAGGAGGACTTAGAGTCCGAGGACTACCTGAGCTACCCTATTAAGTTCCCTGCTTTTGACCGACGGGCTGCTTGGGAACGCCTGACCTCTTCGAAAGCTGCATACTCCTCTACCCGATCCCCTGCATATGTGATTGATGATCCAGCTTTACAATTCTGCCATTAGTTGCTTGTTAAAAATTTAAGTGGTAGGACGTCGTCTCAGCATGTAGTTTCTAGCCCTAAGTTGTATATTCTTCAATGCAAGCTAGATGGGACTCGGCTGAATCTTGGTTTTTGGATTGGGTACTGTTTGGGTGATATTGCTTCTCACCCCGTCCGACATCTATCTTTGGACCATTTTGTGGGGTTGATTGCTAACAAGCTAAATCTGTGTAACCCCTTTAATACTTGCATGAGCCCCTGCCCTGCCCCTGTTCTTCTTTCTGCTAATTATTTGGTTATAACCTAGCTCTTCTTCAAGGCCCATGATGGGGTGTTATGCTCTCATAGTGCGGACCAGCCGCCACCTGCTCATGCAGGACCTGCAGGGTTTGATAAGTTCCATAAAGATCTCAAAGAGCTACGCAAAGAGCAAGCCCAGCTCCGGGAGGAAATGGCAGCCAGTTTTTCTTCTGTCATGCAACATGTTGCCAAGGTCGCTGCTGGTTTTGCCTCATTTATGGACAAGTTTGGGAAGCATGCTTGAGTTGTGAAGATAAGTTTTCTTTCTCTCTTTTCTATTTTTTCTATCTTTCTTAGTTTTTCTCAGTTGCTATTTCTGAATTTTGGTTGTCAATTTGAGTGTCTATTTGAGTTGGTTAATTCTTGTGGCTTGAATGTTTTCTGAGTCAATTTTTCTTTTTTTGTTTCGAGTCCATTGGTCCATTTCCCTCCATGCTCTGGTTCCTTGAGGACAAGCAACGGTTTAAGTGTGGAGAGGTTTTCTGTGTGTGTGTCAGTTTGTGTTTATAATTTGCCCAAAATTCTGAAGCTGAGTTTGAAATAAATATAATAGATGAAGTAAATACTCTAGGAATATGCATGCTAATAGGATTGTGGATTGTGAATGCCCTGTTGATTTAGTATAATTATGCATATGCTCTCTTTCATAAAGCTTAAAATGAACAAGTTCTCTGAGCCTTTCATGAAGATTTTTCCCTGAGAACTAATTGTTTGCCGACCTGACTGTCAAGATGGTATAGGTGTGTGCACTTATGGATGATGAGGGACCCTTCAGTAGATTAACCCTTTTGACTTGAGCAAAAAGTCCACCTAATTTTCCATTTAGGAGCCAAGTTGAGCCAAATCTGCAATTCTTCTGAGTTACAAATAAAATCTTGAAGTTAACCCAGGCCTTGTGTTAATCCCTTTTCCGTACTAATATGCTGTTTTTGGTGCTGAAGTGAACAAAAAGGGTTTGTTCTATTTTAAAGTGGTTTGTAAATTGATGTGCTAAGTTTTTGTATAAGTATTTGTGAAAGGAAAGAAGCTCTGTTTTGAATCTGTTTTGTGAATGCTCAAAAAGATGTTGACCTGCAAAAGGAAAAGTCAGACCATCAGTGGAAAAAGCCAAGGACTTAATGCAGGGGTAAAAAGAATAAGGCAGTATGTTTTTAAAAGTTGAGTTCTGTGCTGCTGTTGAAATTGCTTATGTTTTCTAGGAAGTGAAGAGTAGGACAACACCCAGTTGCCTAAGCTAGAGGGTGGTAACTTCAGCAAGGAAATTTTGAAGCATTTTGTTTTGATACATCACACTGGATTTTCATTTCACAGGTAGCCTAGAATCCATAGGAACATTCCTGGTTCAAACAACCGTAGCCTCCATTGCGTCCATAATGTCAAGGGTTGTTTCTTAACGCTTGGGCACTATCCTCTTTCATACTATGGCGAGGGCTAGTTTTCAAACTTTTGTGATTCTGACTAGACTAGGTGTTTATAAATGTCCTACTTCTACTGAAAATTGTGAGTTTTGTGTGAATCACTATCCAATGAGTGTCTGCATGGGAACTTTCGTATACTAGTGCTAAATTGATAAGGGAAGGATTGATTTGCTTGGAAGGAATGGATTGCATATACTTTGATGAAAACTGAATCTATGATGTGAGTAAAGCTTGGAACAAGAGTTGGGACAGAATTATAAAGTTTTGTTTTGTTTTAAATTTTGGAGTCTTTTGTTCTGTTTGTTTTCGAGTCAGTCCTTTGTCCTGTTTTGTGTGCTGAATATAAGTACTTTGTCTGCTGTTTTGTCAAGTGACTGGGTTCCTATGTTTTGAAAAGTAATCCTTTGCGTGAATGAAGTCTTTTGTGGATCTGTGGTAAGTTTGATTTTCATGCCATGCTTGAGGGCAAGCATGATTCAAGTGTGGAGATATTTGATCCGCCGATATTGTATCTGATAATTTATGAGTAATTGGCAGTTCTCGCGGGCTTTTTGCCCAAGGTTTGTATTAATTGTGCAGATTTAAGAGAGCAGCCTAATTACAGAAAAAGAAGTTCTAAAAGGTGGATTTTAGGAGTACAAAGGCATCCAAGCGGATCCGGGACGATCTGAAAAGCTGAACTCAGTTGGACGATCTGAAGAGCTGACCTCGGCCGGACGATCTGAAGAGCTGACCTTGGCAGTGACCGACCTGAAGTCCAGAGTCTTTGATGCAGAAAGTGGAGATCGATGTCGCGCCAGCTCGGCGTTAAGTTTGGAATCGACAAATCTGCCTTGCAAGTTAAGAAACTCGAGAACAAAGAGGAAACGCAAACAAGGAAGCAGAAAAGGAAGCAGAATCCAAGAAGGAAATAGGAAATCCAAGTGCAATAGATCTCCTTATGAAATCTGAAGTGCGGATTGTACTCGACACGTTTTTTGATATCTAGTTTTACCTTTTCTTTTATGCAGCTTTAGTTTCGGTTTTCTCTCTGAATTCCGCAGCAGAGTAGTACATTAATTTAGCTTTTGAGATACTTAATATTTGCGGAGTCGTGTTCGTCGATTCCTAATTGCGCAGTCCAAGTATTCAAGTAAAGTATTTCGTATTTTCCTCATGATTTCCATTCCAAGTTGTTGCTTTGATTCTCAATTCATGAGTAGCTATTCTAGTGTTATGTATTGAAACCGTAATCCATGCCTGTATGAAACTTGAATTAATCTAAGTCTAATTAACTATGTTCTTAAATTAATCAGTGTTCATAAGTCTAATTACTAATATTTTATTAAGACTGATCGCCTTAGTTTAATCTGGAAGAGCCTTCGAGTGGCACAACCTTCGGCCTTAAGGTACTATTAATTGAGTAATAATTCCTTGAATTACGATGATAGGAGTTGTTAGTGTTAGGTTTCTCTATATCTTAATGCTGCTAAATAATTAATTAGGTGACTAGCGGGGACTCGCGGCTTAATTAATTAATTGGTTAGAGAAGTAATCTTAACTAGCGGGGACTCGCGGAGATTACCGAGAAGCTAAGGAGAAATTGGGTTATAACTAGCGAGTGCTCGCGGTAATCTATAACTAACATGTATAGGGTAATTAGATAACTTAAGTGTTCGTGATTGCATGCCTATGATGAAGGTGGATTACATAACACTAGAATACTTCCTTTATAATTTATACAAATTAATTGTTATTTCTGTTTCTCTTAAGTGTTCGTGACAAACTAAAGGTCTCTTAAGAGATACCAAGGTGACGACTCGTAAAAATAGTTCCTAAAGCATTAATAAATAAAAAGAAGTTAAGAATAACCGTCCTTGTGGATCGATCCTAACTACCATTGTAATAGATTTATTTAATCTTTTGATCGCAGGTTAAAAGCAGTATAATTAACGTTTGCAGAGATACGCGACAGCTCTGTCAAGTATGAAATTAATCTTTCGGTTTGTGTAAATTAATTTTGTAAAAATAGTAATAACTGATAAGGAAAAAAATGTATTTTGAAAATACAGAGGTAAAAGTCGAATAACCTTATAAACACAAGAGGCAACGAGTGATTATGCCAAAAAAAAAAAAAAAAAAGAGAAAAGGGAGAGAGAGAACTTAATTTCTCCCAAATTAGTGTTGATGCACTTTTTTTATTTATAAAATTTAAAATTTTTTTATTTAATGGAGGCTGCAATTTTCTCTTTCAATTATATTAAACGGTAAATAATATAGTGGTCACTCAACTACTCGTGATGTTTCCGGACTTGGATGTTCGTTACTTTCACTTGCATGCATCAAGCACAACACATGTTAATCATGTACTAAAACTCTTCAATTTTGTTACGGTTTTTTTCGTGTTAAAGGAGTAGTTATGGAAGGTGGCAAAGGTACACCGGCGTGTTCAACGAGCTTTCCCTCCTTGGGTAGCACATGTGAAAATAGTAGAATACAATTATTTTTTTCACTTCTATTTGTAAAATAATATTCATCCCAAAACTGTATTTTGCACCATCCTACACACAAAATAATCTCCATTATTAATTTATTATGAAAACGGTGCTTTTCACTTGTATACACACTTCGGTGGTAATTGTAAATATTCTTTGGTATCTTTTTATTTTATCCTTTTGCTTGTTTATATTATTACAATTCAGCCATCCCAATCCTCCCTCCCTCTTCCACCCCCCCCCCCCCCCCCCCCCAAAACCCCCACTATAAGTTTTGTAATTTTAGTTATACATGATTATGCATGCTTCATTATTAATCAGCAAATAAAAAGTAAGAATATCTCCCAAAAAATATACTTTCTCCATGTCACTGGAGAATTTTTCATTAGAGTTGTACCTTGTGAATAAACACTGAAATCACTAAAATTAACAATAGAATAAATAAAATTTTAATTCCAATTTAAATTCAATTTAAACACCTAAAATGGATTTAATAATCTATAAATTAAAAAAATATAAACTAACCTTTAAAGAGAAAAACTATTGTTGGTTGAGAAAAAAATTTAAAAAATACAAAGATTAAGCTACAAACGAAACATAAAAAACTAAAATTAGAGGTTGAATTAAAAAATAAGAATGAGAGAAAATAAGAATAATTCACAAACTTGGAGGTAAGGAAATTGCTTCAAGAGGAGGATGAAGGTTTATTCCCAAAAAAGAAAAAAGGGGACGATGAAGGTGTGGCGTTAAAGAAAACTGAGGGAGGGAGAGGAGAGAGGGTGCGCCCCACGGAAAAATAAATTAGGGACAGGTTTATAAGTTTGGAACAATGTCGTTAAGTGGAACTACGTCATTAAAAAGGAAAAAAAAAAAAAAAAAGCACTTTAGTGGAACTACGTCGTTAAAAAGGAAAAAAAAAAAAAAACCCTCAGAACATGTCTTCTTGGGATATGGGCTCATTCAACACATGTTCAGGGTCGGACTAGCAAGCAAGCATACGTGTTTGGGGCGACCATTGTTGCGGCACTGCAGCTTCCTCCGGAGGATCCAAGGAGAGAGTGAGTCAGGAGCAGGGCACGGGTTGATGTATTTATGTCTGACAAGAACATTCTTAGATATGAATGATCCATCAAGGCAAGCAAGAATATGTGTTTCTGTATGTCGTAGCAATCAAAATGTGCTAGTACTCATGTACGTGCATAGAACTTTAAGACCTACGATTAAACACTTCAAGTATTACTCGTTTTAAGTTAAATCACTTGGTTGTTCCCTTAATTGAGGATAGATATTGTAATAGATTGTAGGAATTTTAAATATATAATATTTCCTCCGTCCCACTCAAAGAGTCTACTTTGAAATGTGTACAATTTATTATGTGTTGTAAGGTACAACACCTAAAATAAGTAATTTACCATCATATTTTTCACTTATATCCTTACTTTAAAAAAAATGGTTAATTATGAACCACACATTATAAAATTAGTAAGGGTATGCAATGTAAATAAATTATGAACCACACATTATAAAATTAATAAGGGTATGCAATGTAAATAACTTCATGTTAGGAATAAACACCTCAGGATCTTTAAACCAATTGTTGGAAGAAATATTCCAACAAGACACTACAGCGGAATTAAAAACATAAAAGAAAACACAACAATTTAACGTGGTTGAATCCACGGGAATACGCACTATTCCAAACAAACAGAGAATTACAGAATAGGAGAGTTAACCTCTTTGCCCTCAATTCTATTCTACCTTTCCCCTCTACAGTTCTCTCTACCACCCTCTCTGTCTAAAATGAGATCTATCTACTGCTCTGCTCTGACCACTGCTACTAGTCTATTACAAACAACGTCTATTTATAATAAAGCTAGACAAACCCTATTGGGCTTAGTTTCCTAATCTATTAAGGATTAGAAAGCCTGGCCCAATACTAATTGTATTAGGAATTTGAGTAGATACCCCAACAAATCCTCCTTCGACTCAAAGTCCTATGTACAATAACATCATCTGAAAATGAGACTTGTTTCTTCTTCTTCAGCTTCAACTCGTCCTTTTGAATGCCAAACTCAGCACAAGACCCATTCTTCGAATCACCAACATAAAATATGTGGTGACTACTCCTCGTCCCGTGCAGAAGCAACTCATCTCTTTTGAATACTTTGCAGAAGTCACCATCACCTATGAATTTGTATCCACGAGAACATAATCTTCCTAGGGAAATTATGTTATCAGCACATGCAGGCACATATTTCACATCAATCAATTTTCTCATAGCACCATTGTGAGTCTTGAGAAGTGTGGTACCGACACCCTCAATCTTTATCTTCTGACTATTCTCCACAACGATGTGTCTAAAATCCCCATCAACTTGCAAAGTATCAAAACATGATCTATCTCTACATATGTGTACAGACGCTGCACAATCCATCACCCAACTTGAGCTGCTTGACTCAGTATCCTTCATCATCAACACATCATTATCATCAGACACAACATTTGCATTAGCAGAGTCGTCAATCTTCTCTTTGCCCTTCTTCTTCATCTCCCTCAAACTCTTCAAATCCTCTTTCATGATAGGGCAAGCATATTGGATGTGGCCCTTCTCCCCACAGTAATAACACTATAAATTACTATAGTCTCTCGGCCTAGATTTTCCACGACTGTCACTCCTACCTCGCGAACGACTCCTCCCTCGATTCGAACTCTCTGTAACAGCTAGTGCTTCATCAACCCCAGGCGTAGTATTCTTTCCCATAATCTTCTCATTCTCCCTCAGCTATGTAACCACATCATCAAGTGTCAAGTTTGTTCTCCCAACAAGCATTGTTTGCACTACCGGTTTATAAGACAATGGCAAAGAAGACAGCAACAACAAAGCCTGCTCTTCATCTTCAACTTCCTCTCCTGTATTTTGAAGTCGGCATACTAGCTGATTGAACACATTCACATGATCATGAAAATTCCCTCCTTCATTCATCTTCAAGGTGTAGATGTCCATCTTCATGCACAACATGTTCGTTAGTGACTTCGACGCATATATGCTCTCCAACTTGTCCCAGATCCCCTTCAGTGTCTTCTCTTTTAGAACACTTTATTTAATTTCTGAAGCAAGTGCAAGTCGAATAGTACTAACTGCCTGCTTCTTCATTCTATCACTCATCCCTTCGGGTTTCTTATCTTCAAGTGACAAATCAAGATTTTCCCGCACCAGTAAATCTTGAATTGTGCACTACCACATCGTAAAACCCGTCTTTCCATCGAAGAGTGGAGTTTTAAACTTCTTATCAGACATCTTTAAAATTGATCCAAATAACCTTAAATCACTTGAACGAAAATTAAATTAACCCACAAATATCACAAGGTTCAGCCGAAAATTGCCCACAAAATACTAAGCTTCAAGTTCAATTTTGTTCACACCCTCGGATCAAACAAACAAATTTAGAACCACCCTCGATTGACGTAAACAAAGGTCACGTTAAAACCTTAACTGTTATATTTGTTTTGCTTTATATAATTGGGGGCCACATCACAAAATTAAACAAGGCAACTACCATTTTCTTTCTTCTCACAAGGATCAAGAATCTTGTTTCCTATTTCCCTCTCAAACCCAACGATTTCTTGCGGCAATTGGACGAACGGCGAACTGCCTCTTTCTTCGATCCACCGGCATCAACCTCGGCAAGTTGCGAAAGCAACTGATCTTTGATCGCAGCCTACTTCTTTGTTTTCTGTTTCTGAATTTCCTTCTCCTCTTTAACTGGTCCCTAGCTCTGATACCACTTGTTAGGAATAAATACCCACTCAGGATCTTTAAACCAATTGTTGGAAGAAATATTCCAACAAGACACTGCAGCAGAATTAAAAATAGAAAAGAAAACACAACAATTTAATGTGGTTTAATCCACGGGAATACGCACTATTCCAAACAAACAGAGAATTATAGAATAGAAGATTTAACCACTTTGCCCTCAATTCTATTCTACCTTTCTCCTCTACAGTTCTCTCTACCACCTTCTCTGTCTACTGCTCTGCTCTGACCACTGCTACTAGTTTATTACAAACAACGTCTATTTATAATAAAGCTAGACAAACTCTATTGGGCTTAGTTTCCTAATCTATTCATGATTAGAAAGCCTGGCCCAATACTAATTGTATTAGGAATTTGAGGAGATACCCCAACACTTCAAAGTGGACTCTTTAAATGAGACAAGATTTTTTTTTAAAGTAGACTCTTTGAATGGGACAGAGAGAGTATTTTGTTTTATGTACTGCAAATTTGATGTAAAACCTAATTATTGTGATAAAGTTAAATATATTATTAAATTTCTCTTTGTCATGGAATTTTATGAACTACTTTTTCAGAGTTTCCTTTTTATTTGTGTATTCTCGTTATTTTATTAGTGCAAATGTTGTATAATTTATTTATTTATTTAATCTCTTAAAGTTTACACCGATTTTGGAAAATAACAATAGTAAACACTGCACTAGGTGAAACAACCAGTGTTAAAGACCCAAAACGTTTAGCTAGCATTGCATACCTCTCGCACCATTCTAACAAATTTGCACAATCGGAGTGGAATGGGGTTAATAACCATGCCGAAGACCCAATTTTTTATGGTGTCTCGTGCAACTAATAGATGTTCTTAATTTGGTTGTTATGTCAAAAGGAACCCCTTAGACCCAACTTTTTTTTTTGTGATATATTAGTTTAAGGATAATTTTCATATGATGGCCTTGACTCCTCATTAATCTAATTTCTACCAATTATTAAGGCCATAAATATTCATCATTAATTAGTAATTCGCCAGTAGCATAGTAAGAACTTAATTTGCACCATAATTAATAAATATTCAGCCACACTACTCATGAATTAATATTATCAAAGTTGAAACTTGTAGACTAAACAAAAAAAAAATTGATAGTTTTCCCTTACTTTAATGTAGTTATTAACACTTGTACCCTATATTTTTTTTTATTTACGCACACTTTGCTCCCTTCCATTAGCCAAACTGTCCCAATCAAATATTTTAATAGGTGCCACAGCATTTGCACCTTACATGCAGGTGTTTATGTCAAGTATTACATAAGGTTAGCACAAAGATTGCACGTATCATGAAATTTATAAAGTATTTTTTCACAACTTCTTTTTATTTGTGCAATATATTCTTATTATTTTAACTAGTATATACATGTGATGTGTAATCTATATTTTATTTTTCATTTTTTAAAGTTACATATATTTTAGAAAATTGCGGGTGTAAACATATACAGAAAGAACCAGTATTAAAAACCCCAGATAATCAAATTATAGGTAACTCATCGTGTGAAAACAACATAGTAATCACCCGTTCCACTTTTTCGCTATCCATACACGAACCGGGTATTGTTTCCGGGAGATTTTTACTGTGATCCCCTCTAGCCTGTAAATCATGGGGTGAAACTATTATGGGGGGCCTTACTACTGGTTAGAGGTAGACATTGAATACTGTAGCTGCGATTCTGAACCCAAGAAATTCGATCAAATACTTCGAGTATTTATAACAAGTGGCTCAGGTTCGATGCGAAAATTGTGTGTTTCTGGTCTCAAATAATGTTGAAGCTTAGTAGAAGTGGGGAAATAGATTGGGAGGATTCCTCAGACTTGTCAGATTCACTGTATGATTATGAGAGCTCAGATGGAATGTGGGATGATGATGAAACCCCCCACCACCTCGGCGAACTTGGCTGTGCTCGGTGGGAAGCAAAGTGCAGGTTGTCAGCCACTCTTCTTTTCCTTCCCATCCAAATGTTATTTTTTCCTGCACGTGTAGACTAGTGGTCACAGGAACATGGCTACTAGTCTAAAAATTGGCAACCATAAACAATGTACAACATACATGTACATCTAAGCTATGCAGCACGCATGCCCAATAGAACTAAAGTAAAAGATTGTTAGAAATGGTGGTAATGTACCTTGATATATATGCCACGAAGATCCCTTTAATTTTCTTTGCTAGTTGGGTTGGTTGGCAGTGGGTCGGTGCTGTGAATTTGTGTTGGTTGGGGGGGGGGGGGGGGGGGGGGGGGGCGTGGATGTGGATGGATTTGAATTCTTGGTAGGTGGTATCGAATTGATCTGAGTGACCAGATTTGTCGCGGAGGATAAGTGTCAAACAACAGCAATACTGATGAAATTTCAAAAACTTTTTTGACAATGTTTTGATTAATTTCATAAAATTAATTGACGGTTCGAATTAATTAATTGAGTAAAACTTTGTGGCAAGTTTAACACAATTATGGCACAAACCTTGCACATGATTAGAAAAAAGATTCCACAGATATTGCACAGATTCTTGGTCTTTGACGTACGAAATCATTCCGAATCAACCCTAACACATAATAATGTCAAATTTTGCTCCTCAACATCAGAGATGCCTTTTTAAACTCCAAAATAAATCACATTATTTAATTCAATACGGTGTTCGTGATTATAAGAGAATTGAACAATTTTAAGAGTTTTGAACTAGAGTACACATTGTGCTTTTGTAAAGATGGTTACTTTCCATTTGGACGATGTCATTGTGGTTCAACATGTCAATGCTCATGGCACAAAGATTAATATAGTTTCGCATATAGATGCAAGGAATGAATGCGGTAATATCTCTGTGCAACTAGACGTCCACTCTCAGTACCGTATGCAGCCGAATTAAAATTTTAGGATAGTAATGTCTGAAAAACTAGATATGGATGGGTCAGCTGTCTCAAACTACTCTTCAGAGGACAAACATAAATCTTTTGAGTGTGTTATACATGGCGTGTTGTATAAGATGTCAGAGCTGGCGTTAAAATGATTGTGCATATATCATTTAGAGAGCTTCAACTGGTGATAACAGGTCCTCCTGCGAAGAAGTGTGGGTTCAAAATTGATAAAAAATTATATTTACTTCTGAGGAAGGAGTGAAAATAATGTATTTTTCTGTAGTTGAATCATTGAATCTTGGCACATGAATTTAGTGGATCAAAGATTATGAAGGTTTTGGAATTTTGAACTTTGAAGGAATTTTGAACTTTGAAGGAGACCCTTTTCATAAAGGACATATGCTTGTCAACATTTCTGTCTCTAAAGTGATGATACTTTATTCGGAATCTTTTTTCTGTGTAATTTATTGAGAAATTAATGTTAACTTTTTTTCTGGCTAAAAAAAATTCCCACTCAATTTATTTTTGGTATAATCTCCTCACAAAAAATATTGTTTGAGTTCTATGCACGTACATGGCAAGTGCATGTGAGAGTACTAGCACTTTTTAATTGTGACAATTGACATAAGCATGTATTCTTGCATGCCTTAATGGATCATTCATGCATGTAAAGGCAACATTGTTTGGGTCGGACCGGACCTGCCGGTCAGACCGGTCCTGTCGCGAACCGGCACACTTGCTGGTTCAAAACATGGGAAAAACAGAACAATTAAAAAATCAATCAAAATCGCGGGCGGGCCGGGAGCCGGGCCGACCCACCCGAACTGGGTTTTTTTAACTTTTTTTCAAAATTTGACAAGTTTTGCAAAATTTTGCTGTCAATGAGAGTTTAACCTTGGCCACTCATATGGAAACATGAGTACTTACCACTATACCATTGTTCACTTTTGTTTAATTTATTGTTTTAATTCATTTTTATATGAATCATGAACTTTCTAACAATCTATTAATTGGACCATCCAAACTAATGTTAATTTTATTATAATTCCTTACTATTTATAAAATTAATACTATCATAATTTTTATTAGTTGTTTTCAGTTCAATTAAAATTTGTTTAATTTATTCATGTGTTCACTTAAAATACGTTTAATTTTTTTAACATCAAATTTTATCCTTTTTTTTTATCTAATAAAAATGTAGTAATATAATTTTATATATTTTTTAATAGAAAATAAGAAATATGTTATAGTTGATTTACTTATTGGATTTTATAATTATGAATTTTAATGTTTAACTTAGTTGTAAAATTTGCAAAAATATATAATTATTGTGAAAAAAATATATTTTAAATGTTACAAATAATAAAATTAAATCACGTTAATCATTAATATATATATATATATGACGTTATCCAGTTTGACCCCAGCTCAACAGGTCGAACCCCCGGTTCGAGCAAACCTTTGGCCTCACCGGTTCAACTTTCGGTCCGGCCCAGACAACCATGTGTAAAGGTGTGTATTATTATCAGTACAAGTGTTGTGTATTTTTATTTTTTAAAGTTTACACTGGTTATCTATTAAACAGTCCCCCAAGTTTCAAATATGATTTAGGAATAAATTGACGCTAGCGGTAGATGCAATTATCTTAATTTTAAATCGTAGAGAATTGTAGAAGGTTGTCAAGTTTATAGAAATATCCATCATATTATCAGAATTCGTTCAATTGTGAAAAATTATATGCAAATGGAAACCTTTTAACCAATACACTAAATCGGGTTAAAGTTCAAATACACATCTTGCAACCATTAAATCTCTTTCTTGAAATGAAGAATTTTATGTTACAGAAAAAATAATAAAATCCGCTATATTATCAGGATTAGTCGAATCATGAGAAATGTATCCTTTTAACCAATTAAAATCACATCCCTTTCCTAAAATGAGGATTTTATATTAAAGAATAATAAATGCAGCAATTGTTATATAAACTCCCTCTTTCCCAACTTACATGGCTACTCAGATTTTATCAGATCTCTGCTTACCAAACATCAAAGCCAGGAACTATTCTTGAATTTGGCTGCCTTACATTTTTTTAAAAAGTAGTTTCATTGAAAACGGTATGAATTCCTCTGCAATTTTGGCTAGTTTTATTTTTCTCTTTTCCCCATATGGTAGAATTTGAACTACTAATTTCAATTGTTTTTCAATTCAGATTTGGTTAGTTGTTGGTTTTCTCTTGTACTTTATGTTGTGATTAACATTTGTACCATCCATTTTTTGTTTACAAACAATTGCTCCTTTTGCATTAGTTACTTACGTTTGCTACCTAATTTTAAGTTGGAGTATTTCTTTGGTGGTCAATGAATCTTCTAAAATAAATGGATAATAGTAAATTTCAATAATTAGACGGAGAAGTTGTATTTAGCCAAAATTTTCACAGCGCTTGCACGTTACATGCAGGTGCTTATGTCAAGTACTGCACAAGCTTAGCAAAAAGTTGCTGTAGAATTGACAGAATTGCAGCAATATTCAAGCAAGAAACACTAAGCTAAGAACAAATGATGAGAGGAGTGAGAGAATTTTCTGAACTTTTATTATCGAAGAAGAAGAAAAAATGGAAAAACTGATTACAATAATCACACTACTACAAAATGGACTTTTAACGGCTGTGCTTTCAAAATCGCCATTAAAAAGAAAGTACGGACTTTCTACGCCGTTTATTTGATAACCGCCGTAGAAAGGGACTTTCTAATGCGGTTATTCGAAAACCACCATAAAAAGTTACTTACTACGGAGGTTTTATTTCTAACCGCCGTAGAAAGTATGTTTCTACGGCGGTTAAGTGTGTTTCAAAAATCTTATTAGTAATTCAATGAAAATTGCTATTTTTGAAGTTTTTTTATAATTATTATGTAACAATACTTCAAAAGATTTCTTATAATTATTATGTAACAATAGTTGAAATTTATTTATTGTTTATCATAACATAAAGGCATGAGTTTATATATAATTAATAAATATGATGAATTTTACTATAAAAATTGATAAATAGTAAACTACATATTTATTATTAAATTTAAAAAAATTTGGGGGTAATTTACAAAAAAAGAATAACTAGAAATTAATAGGAATAGAGGAACGGGCGGGTATTCACGATTATGGGCTTTCTACGGCGGATGTAATTAAATTCGCCGTAGAAAGTTACTTTCTATGGCGGTTTCTTCATAACCGCCATAGAAACTTTCTATGGCGGTTTTAATTTCAACAGCCATAGAAAGTCCATTTCTACTGTGGTTTTTATTAAAACCGGCATAGAAACTTGATTTTGTTTGAATTTTAAGGGTTTCCCTTTGTTTCCATCTCCAGCCAACCGCAGCTTCCCCTTGTTTCCATCTCCAGCAAACCGAAGCCGTTTTCTCGTCGCCGACGCCCATCCTCTCGCCGTTGGTTTTTTCTCTTGTCTTCCCCCGAAGCCATTCTTCCGGCGGCGTTGATAACAAGATCCACCGTCACCCAACTCCGGAGATGGTTTCTTAATCGGCCATCACCCACCGCTTGGAGTTAATCCCCCATCATAATTTCACCACAATCAGTCCTTGTTGTGGGCTTCAAATCATAAAAAAGGTTATATCGAATAGTTTCAACTTTATTTAAGCTTTACAAATTTTATTGTTACTTGATTATTACGATTAGCTTAGGGTTATTATTAGTGTTAAATTCGGGTTTGGTGAGATGATGAATGATTATATTCGGGTTTGATTAGTGTTAAATTTGTGGTTTATTGTATGTTCCATTTTATAATTTTCCTACTGATTTTGGTTTGATTTATTCTCAAAATTGATTAGGTTGAGATTGGATTTTTGTATATATATATTGGCTGTTTACTTCAGGATTATGTTGTTATTGTATTGTTCTTGCTGTTAATGATTAAATTAATTAGAATTTGATGGATGCAAGCAAAAATTTTGTGAAGTTTGGTGGTTGTTCGGTTTATTAGCATGGAAGTTGTTTTCACACCATGAGTTACCCTCAATTTGAAGATCTTGAGTCTTTGAGACTGGGTTTTTCAAATATGGTGTAAACATTTACAGGCACTATTTTCTAAAATCGATGGAAACTTTGAAAAATTAAAAATAAAATAAAATTACACACCATCTATTTATATATATATTAAAATAAAAAGAATATTTTAGACAAATAAAAAGAAGCTGTGAAAAAATGCAGCTAATAATTTTCATGACATGTGCATGCAGAATGACCATCCGAATGACCATACAGAAGGCTCCAAGCTGAGCTCACAGAAGCAACAGAACCTGAAGCTGAGGAGCAACACTGGTAGCTGTGGTAAGCCTCCTCCAGTAGATGAAATCCAATTGAAGCATAATCCACCTTGATGAGCTGTCAGATCTCATTAGATATTTTTGGATCATTCTTAAGAGCATGCTTAAGTTAATGGAGTACAGCTGTCATCTCCTAAGCTATCAAGTTGTTGTTTTTGGAGGGAAATTCAGTTAGAGATTAGATTAGCTGCACTTGATGTGCATTGTATGATCTGTAGTCTTTAGCTTCAAGAACTTGTATAAATAAGCAGTAGGTGATTATTGTAATCAGTTTCTCCATTTTTTCTTCTTCTTCGATTAATAGAAGTTCAAAAAATTCTCTCACTCCTCTCATTATTTGTTCTTAGCTTAGTGTTTCTTGCTTGAATATTGCTACAATTCTATCAATTCTACATGGTATCAAAGCAGTTCTAGCATCAATTAGATCCTGATCTTATAATTTGTAGCAAATAAATTGAAACGCAAGCTTCGTAATGGCAGAAAGTTTAGAGAATTTCGGAAACAATTTGACTACTGGAAATGGAGGAATGGATCGGGCAAATTGGCTAGAGTCTCAACTTACAGAGGCTATGACACTTCATGGATCAGATCACCCAGGTTTGATCCTAGTTACTTGTCAACTCACATATTTCAATTATGTGATCTGACCTAGAGCTATGACTTTGGCATTAGGAGCAAAGGAAAAGCTAGGTTTTGTTGATGGAAGTATTAAATCACCTGGTTTCAATTCTCTACTTTACCAACTCTAGAAAACTACTGATGATGTGGTATCTTCTTGGATAATTAACACCATCTCTAAGAGTTTGGTGGATGGATTCATGTTCTCACCAATAGCTAAGGATCTATGGGATGATCTAGGGCAAAGGTTTGGAGGAACAAATGGACCTTTGATCTACCAAATTCAGAAAGATATTGCCTCTGTGAGACAAGGAAACAAGAATTTGGTTGGATATTTCTCCAAATTGAAGAGGATCTGGGATGAGCTTGAAACTTTGAAGCCACTGCCTCCTTGCTCTTGCATTCCAGAATGTGGATGTCAACAGAATCAAGGAGTTCAGAATATGGATAAGAATAACAAGCTTATGCAATTTTTTCTTGGCTTGAATGAATCTATGGATGCTATGAAGAATCAGGTCCTTATGATGGATACGTGGCCAACTATTGGACAGGCATATTATATGGTTCAGGCAGTAGAAAGGAAATGACAACTTGGATCCACCTATTTTGCTGTTAATGAGAATAGTGCACTGATGGTTAGCTCCCAAGTGGATGGATCTGCAGTTAGACATTCTCCAACTGCTTCATCCAGTTGAAATGTTGGAAAGAAGAAGGTGAAGAATGGCCTTAAGTGTGATTTTTGCTAAGGAGAACATCACTCAAAGGATTCCTGCTTCAAAATTGTAGGATATCCAGATTGATGGAAAGGTGATAAAGGAAAGGCTCCGAATGGTCATGCGGCTTCGAATGGCCATGCAGTGAATGTTCTAGAAACTCCTTTGGATTTTTCTGAAACTCAGGGGAATTCTAATTTGGAAGCAGTTATTGCAAATGTCTTGCAGAGAGAAATGAATAAGATGATGCAAGGAAGGAACAACTCTGGAACTAGTAGCAGTACAAATGTTCCTTCTTCTACTAATCTTATCAATCTCACTCATATTGGGGAGTTTGCAGGTATGTGTTCTCCTTTCCTCTCTCCCTTTTCTGATTATATCAACAAAGACTCATGGATTATTGATACGGGTGCTACAAGTCATGTTTGCATTAATCCATCATTTCTCAAAAACATGAAACTAGCAGCTAGTTTCACTCCTGTGTGTCTTCCAGATGGTACAGTCAAATCAGTATCTCATTCTAGTTGGGTACACTTGTATGATCATTTGATTCTTGGAGATTGTTTACATATTCTATCTTTTAGGTTCAATCTTTTATCTGTTAGAAAGTGTGCAGCCATAGCTAAAGTCCTATTTCTATTTCATCCTGAGTTTCGCCTACTGCAAGACCAATATACTAGGAAAGTAGTTGGAGGGAGAAGAATAGTCAAAGGACTTTACATTCTTGATCAAAATTCCTTTAAGCCTGAAGTCATAAAGTCCTATGAGTCATCATTAATAGCAAATCTGCATCAGTTGCAACCAAAAGAAGCACTGTCCTTTTAGGAAGCTTACCTGTGGCATTATAGATTAGGACATTCTTCATTTGATGTTCTGAACAAGCTTAATCTGCCAATTTCTTATGATCATTGTAAACTTCATCCCTGTACTGTTTGTCTTCTAGCTAAGCAGCATAGAATTCCTTTTCCTGTAAGCACTACTCATACTACTAAATGCTTTGATCATGTACACATGGATGTTTGGGGTCCACATTCTAAACCTTCAATAAATGGCTACTCTTCCTTTCTTACTATTGTGGATGACTACAGCAGAACCACTTGGACATACTTTCTTAAGAGCAAAAGTGTAGTTCATTATGGTATTTCTAACTTTCTCAATTTGATTAAAAATTAGTTTCAAACTTCTGTTAAGGTTATTAGAACAGATAATGGCACAGAATTTACAAATTCTTCTTGTCAAACTTTGTTCTCTAAACTTGGCATCATTCATCAAAAATCATGTCCTTACACCCCTCAGCAAAATGGTGTTGTTGAGAGAAAGCATCAACATCTTTTGCAGATAGCCAGGTCTCTTATGTTTCAATCTTCCTTGACAAAGAAATTCTGGGCAGAATCAGTACTTACAACCATATACCTTCTGAATAGGTTACCTTTTGCCATCTTACAATGGAAATCTCCTTTTGAGATTCTTCATTGATCAATTCCTTCTCTTCAGAATCTTAGAACTTTTGGTTGTTTGTACTTTGCAACCAACAATATTTCTCATAAAGATAAATTTGATGCTAGATTGATCAAATCCATTATGATAGGGTATCCCCCAGGTCAAAAAGGGTACAAACTCTATAGTCTAGAAGACCACATGGTTTTTGTATCAAGGGATGTCTCATTTCATGAGTTTACATTTCCTTATGCAGAAACTGTCAGTTGTTTAGATCCTCCTTCAAAGTCCGCAGCACCTATTTTTAATCCAATGTCAGATTTTGATTTCAGATCTTCTCAGTCATCCATAACTACTGATTCTCTCTTAAAAACATCCATATCCATTCCCACTGATCAATCTCCAATATCATCTAGTACTTTAGATTCTTCCTCTGTGTCAGCATCCAATTCATCTGCAAAAGGGTCTCCTAATCTATAGCCTGAATCTCCTTATCCTGTACACCTCATTCCTTTTAGACACAGCTCTAGAGTCAGAAAGCCACCCCAATGGATACAGGACTTTGTTCTACCTCCCACTCACAAATCACCAACTCCCTTAATGTCTCAAGCATCTGATGTTGTGCATTCCACTCTTTCATCTGCTCACATGAATTTTTTAGCTAACATATCACATATCCATGAGCCTTGTTCATATAAATAGGCAAAGGGTCATGTTGAATGGGAAAATGCTATGCATCAAGAGTTGCAGGCTCTGGAAGCTAATGAAACTTGGGATGTCACCTCATTACTTGTTGGTAAGAAAGCCATTGGTTCTCAATGGGTTTTTAAAGTCAAAAGATTACTAGATGGTTCAATTGACAAGTTTAAAGCCTAATTAGTGGCCAAGGGGTATACTCAGATTGAAGGGGAAGATTATTATGAGGTATTCTCTCCTGTTGTTAAGGTGGTGACTGTCAGGATTCTCATTGCTTTGGCAGCTTCCTATAATTGGCCCTTGCAACAAATGGATGTGAATAATGCCTTTCTGCATGGCCATTTGGAAGAGAAGGTTTATATGTTACCTACTCTTGGATACAGCAAAGCTTCTGAAGGACAAGTTTGTAAGCTGAAGAAGTCCTTGTATGGTCTTAAACAAGCCTCTAGACAATGGAATCATGAGCTTACTAAAAGCCTGATAGCCTATGGATTTTTGCAGTATGAACATGATCACTGTCTCTTTATCATCAACAAATCTGACCTACAACTATTTTTGTTAGTTTGTGTGGATGATCTCTTAATTATAGGTTCTTCAGAAGCTGCAATTGCTGAAGTTAAGAAGTTCCTGCATGACAAATTCACCATCAAAGACCTCGGATCTGCAAAATACTTCCTTGGGGTAGAAATTGCAAGGTCTACTTCTAGTATTTCTCTGAATCAAAGCAAGTATGCTAATGATATTCTATAGGATTCTTGTCTTCCTGATGCCAAGCCAGTCATAGTTCCTATGATCCCTGGTCTTCTGTTGGAGTATGATTCATCTCCTCTATTGGGTGATCCTGAGCAGTACCGCAAGCTCATTTGTAGGCTCCTCTACCTTCATTTCACCAGACCAGACCTTGCTCATGCTACACAGCAACTGAGCCAATATGTCAATGCTCCAAAATAGAATCATTGGGATGCTGCCTTACATGTTCTTTGATTTCTGAAGGGGAGCCCTGCCAAGGGTTTGTTCTATCCAGCAAACCCTATTTCCCAATTGACTGCATATTCATATGTAGATTGGGCTGCTTGGAAGAAGACAAGAAGGTCTCTTACTGGTTTCTGTGTGTTTCTTGGGGATTCTTTGATTTCTTGGAAGTCTAAGAAATAGGCTACTGTCTCTAAATCTTATCCTAAAGCTGAGTATAGAAGCATGGCTTCCACAGTTTGTGAATTACAATGGATCAGTTACCTTCTGAATGGCCTTGTAGTTCCTATCACATTTCCAATCCCCTTTTACTGTGATAATCAGGCAACATTGTACATCATTGCCAATCCGATTTTCCATGAGAGAACAAAGCATCTGGAGATTGATTGCCATATTGTTTGAAACCAGTACAAAGCATGATTGATTAATCCTCTTTACATTCCATCCAAGCTTTAGTTGGCAGACATTTTCACCAAGAGTTTTATTCTCCTCAGTTTTTGTTTCTCAGTTCCAAGCTTGGCTTGATTACCTTTAATCCAGCTTAGCTTGAGGGGGCTGTGTAGAATGACCATCCGAATAACCATACAGAAGGTTCCAAGCTGAGCTCACAAAAGCAACAGAACCTGAAGCTGAGGAGCAACACTGGTAGCTGGTGTAAGCCTCCTCCAGCAGATCAAATGCAATTGAAACGTGATCCACCTTGATGTGCTATCAGATCTCATTAGATATTTTTGGATCATGCTGAAGAGCATGCTTAAGTTAATGGAGTGCAGCTGTCATCTCCTAAGCTGTCAAATTACTGTTTTTGGAGGGAAATTCAATTAGAGATTAGATTAGCTGCACTTGATGTGCATTGTATGATCTGTACTCTTTAGCTTCAGGAACTTGTATAAATAAGCAGTAGGTGACACTACTACAAAAATGACTTTTAATGGCGGTTTTTAAGGGCTTTTAACAGCGGTTTTCGGCCTTTTTCAACCGCCATATATCCGGCAACCGTAGAAAGTCTGACTTTCTACGGTGGTTCGTTTAGGAACCGCCGTAGAAAGTTAGGCTTTCGATGGCATTTTTTTTCAAAACAACCATAGAAAGGAATTTCTACGGCGGTTCCTAAGCGAACCACCATAGAAAGTTAGGCTTTCTACGGCGGTTCCTAAGCGAACCGCCGTAGAAAGTTAGGCTTTCTACGGTAATTTTGAAAAAAACCGCCGTAGAAAGTAAAAAATTTGTAAAAAAAATTTTAATATTTCATTTTTTTATCTCTGCATTCAAAAAAAATATATATATATCAAAAACATCAAGAACAGCCGTAGAAAGTTTTTGATATATATATTTCAACTTTATTCAAAAAAAATATATATAAATCTTCGGTGAATATATGTTGTGTGATCCCTCTACTATATAAATCATGGGGTGAATATACGTTGTTGCTGGGAAGTATGATTTGAATGATACGGCATCTTCGGTGTAAACTTTCTTTATCGAAACTGGGTGGAGTTTGTGTGCTCGACTTATGTCCCAAGCTTTCTTACTGGCGTTGTGCGTTTAAGAATTCAAAACATGTGGATTTGGTTTTTGGTATATATTCTCCTTTGTTGTTTCCCTCACATGATCTAAAAATTTTCAATTATTTTACAAATCATATTCAGTTTGAGATAAAGGACTGACCATTTATTGTTTCTGTCGAAAATTCTTTATTCTCTATTTGCTACCACAATAGTAAGGTTCCTCGAGTTTATTTTCAGATTGTTGCTTTATGAAGAGAGTGACTTTTGAGTGCTGGAAAGATTGTTGCTTTATGAAGAGAGTGACTTCTGAGTGCTGGAAAGAGGTAGACATTGAAGACTAGAGCTGCGATTCTGAACCCGAGAAAGTCCATCGAATGCTTTGAGTGTTGATCAGAAGGAGCTCTGGTTCGATGCTAAAATTGTGTGTCTCTGGTCTGTAGCTTGAGAGCAGCTTGCAGAACATGTTCATTCCTTGCAAATGATGAAACTTCCTATAAGTGCCATTGCAACCAGAATGCCCAAGCTCAAGCATATTAATATAGCGTATAATCTCGTTGATACAATAAGCATTCTGGAGATAATCGCCGACTGTACTCAGCTCGAAGTCTATGCAAAATATATGGAATCTTTTTATGATCGTGTGCAAAGTTTTTGCCATAATTGTGCTAAACTTAACACAAAGTTTTTGTTGCAAAAATTGCAAAAAATACGGAAGAAAAATAAAAGAAGCTTTAACTTTTTATTATATTTCATTCTGCAGCAGCTATTACTTTAAATAGAGTACAGGTCGCTAGAAATGATAAGAATTTCCTAAATATCTCAGAAGATAAAGATAGACAAAAAAACTAGGGTTAATTACGCAAAATCCCCCTGTGGTTTGCGAAAGTACATGGTGACTCCCCTATAGTTTAAAAAGCTACACAAAACCCCCCTCTGCGATTTCAAAACCCTGTAAAGTAGACGAAACTATTAATTTTTAAACAAATTGCCCTTATTCAGTCAAAGGTTCATCAACTCCATATAAGGGCAATTTGGTCAAGAAATTAAGATTTTAGTCTACTTTACAGGGTTTTGAAACCACAGAGGGGTTTTGCGTAGCTTTTTAAACCACAGGGGGGTCATCCTGTACTTTCGCAAACCACAGGGGGGTTTTGCTTAATTAACCCAAAAAACTATAAAGATAGACAAAAAAACTCTAAGTCATCAAACAAACCATTTAACTGAAATGTCTAAGTCAAACATTCAGTAAACGGAAAATTTATTTCTGCAGTAAAATCTCAAAATTTAACACTCCTCCTTGAGATTTTCACTGCAATAATGCTTCACAAAGACATCATCACCTTTATTGAAAACTCCTGCATACTTTTTAGCATTGTGTTCATGCATATGCAATTCAATTTTGTCCTTTATAGGAATACCCAACTCCTCTGATTTCGCAATCCATTTCAAGTCTTTGTTGTCTTTCTCATAACCTGTTAACTCGAGCACTGCAACATCACATTTAACATTTTCAGAAAGTGACTCGATATCTTCATTTGTACTGACAATAGCTAATCTACCTTTTGGGGTGATTTCATCTTATATATCCATCATGGTATCTAAACTTGTTCCTGTACCAACTTGTAATAACTTCACAGAAAAACTTTTTCTTTTCATTTCAACTGAAAAAAGTTGAACTCCTTTTGGATCATAAATCAAGCAAGTCTTATTCTCGAACATTCCAGAATAGTTTTTCTCAAATAATTGCCCAACACTTTAAAGATTTTTATTGATTTCAGGCACATATAAAATATCAGGAATAACATTTATTCCGGAATCCATTTAAAAGCCACTTTAATGTTGCCTTTTAAGTCAATATACCTTCCATTTCCGATTCTCACATTGGAAGTGCATGTCTTGTAAAGTTTCTTAAAAAATAACTCATCGTTTGTCTTATGTGGGCAGTGGCGAAACTTGACTCACTAAATTGAAGGAGTCAATTGAAGAAACCTGCTAATTAAACTAGTAAAAAAATTTTGTAGGGGCCAAATATTTACATAAATATTTTTTTTGGGAATAAAATATAAATACTTACTAAAATTTTTTTTTTCTTGGCCCTAGTCTCCACAATCTTCCGCCATTGTATGTGGGGACAACTGCTGTCAATTAGCCAAGCTTCATTGGTTCAATTTTCTGTAAAACAAGATGACACAAATAATTCTTCTTGTTGTTGTTGATTAACCACCTGAGTTTGTTGTCTTTCTTGCTTGTTTCTACACACTCTCCATATTACCAAATTGATTGCATGCCCTGCATTGAATATCATGCCTAAATGAGCAATATTTTCCAGATGATTTTTTTTGTTACAATATTGACACATAGAAAATGCCATTTTTTTCCATTTACCGTTGTAAGCACTCTCCCTGTCATCATTGTCTTCATTTTGGTATTTTTCTTTTGCTTGCAAAGCCCCTTCAACTATCCTCCTTGCGGATAGCTCTTCTTTGTTCTTGTGCTTGCAACGTATTCACCAACTCCTCCAAGGTAATTTGAGAAAGATCCTTTGAATATTCAAGAGAAGATATCTTTGCCTCAAATCTTTCAGGTAGGCTGACAAGAACCTTTTGCGCCACCATTTGATCTGAGAGTTCTTCGCCAATCAACCAGATTTTGTTGACTACATTCAAGAGTATATTCCAATACTCTTCAATGTTTTCACTTTCCTTCATCCTCAGTAGCTAAAATTGTTGCCTCAAATTCAATACTTGCAATTGATGAGTTCTTTCATTGCCTTGGAACGCATGTTTCAGAATATCCCAACTCTCTTTTGAAGTCTCACAAGTTATGATTCTCGTGAGTACTTCACTTGAGACTGCAGTATGAATGCAGGTCAAAGCTTTACTTCTTTTCTTTTTCTTAGCTCCATGTTCCCTCAACTGAGCAATAGTGGGATCTTCAGGAAGTTGCACTTGATCAGTGACAACCATTTCCCAAAGGTCAGTAGCTTCAAGGAAGGTCTTCATTTTTACAACACCAATTTCATAATTTTGGCCACTGAAAGGTGAAGGATTAGGAAAAAAATTGCTAGGCATGATGTTGGAATTATTGTTTATGGACAGAAAAATATTCTTCTATCTCACTCTTTTTTATGACACATGCCATTAAGATCAAGAGGGCTCTGATACCACTGTTGCAGAAATTGCAGAAAATACAGAAGAAAAAAATAAAGGAAGCTTAACTTTTATTATATTTAATTCTGTAGCAACTATCACTTTAAATAGAGTACATGTAACAAGAAATCATAATAATCTCCTAAATATCTGAGAAGATAAAGATTGACTAAAAGACTAAGTAATCAAACAATCAATTTAACTGAAAAGATTAAGTCAAAGATTCAGTAAACTGAAAACTTATTCCTGCTGTAAAATCACAAAACTTAACCGTTTTACTGAATTAATTTCAAGCCCTTGAATTGTCCAACTTTAATTAATTAGTGATGCAGAAATTTCTTCTTGATAATCTTTAATTACACACTTTTTTTCTTTTTTTTTTTTTTTTTGGTAACTCTTATCGAAAATTGAACAAGGACTTATTATCTTATGGTTTGTTTTTGAGGCAGGTATTGAGAGCTGAACGCGGGGTCCATGCTTGAAGGTTTCTAATTCATTATCTGGTATAACTGATGAAATTGCTTAATTTTTTGCTTTCATATTTCAAACAAATTGATGAATTACTTAAACATAATATCAGTGTTCATTTTTCTTCTGCATGGGTCGGATAAAAAGTGAGTACATCGTGTAAATGTGACTGCATTTTTATTTTATATTTTTCCAATCTTTTCGGCTTTTATGCAATTTTGAAATCTAACAGTTGAATTGAGTAAAAAGACTATAAATATAAGGGAAATAAGCAATTTTATTCAGGCACGCACATTGCACATTTGATTTTTAACTACAAATTTTTTCTTATGTCTATTAATTTTGCTTTTGCTTCATTTTTAATATTTTTTTAGCACTGTCAAGCCATATAATACTTGAATTGCTACCTTTAAAAGACAATGGAGGGTAATCTCCAATTTAATATTTTTTTAGCACTGTCAAGCCATATAATACTCGAATTGCTACCTTTAAAAGACAATGGAGGGCAATCTCCAATACTGCCCAGAAGCACAAAATGAACCTAACTTGTGAAAAACAATATATCAATTCAAACACAACATAAATTATCACTATACATTCCCCAACTATACATTCCCCAATACTGTTCATCTTTAGGTCAAAGTGTGTGCCCAATGCAAATTATGTCAACCAAAGATCAATGAAAATAATCAGTTGGAATAAGAGCGGTAGGTAGTATCAAACAAGAGGGGAAAAAATATTGTACATCATTAAAACAGCATAAGTTAAACCAGACCTAAGTTATGACATCTAGAGACGAATTCATTCCTCTTTACTTTTTCTAACAATAGCTTCAAAAACGCCATCAGTACCGAAAACACCTCGAACAGGTTGCGTAGGGTCAATCGGCCCCGGTAGATGGAATGAGATTGAAAAATCCCCAGTCGCTTCTTTGATTGAAAAATCTCGAGAAGATGGTCCAGAATTGCTTTATGTCAATGATGCAGAAGATTTGGTTTCTTTGGTTGAAGTAGAAAGGTTAACTGGAGGGGCTACATCTGAGAAAAGTTTTTTGAGAGTAAGTATGTGCTATACATATAAGCCAGGATCTATTGATAAATAAGGTGCAAAATGTCATACCTCCGTTTGCAAGTCCAGTAATCTCCACCAATTTCGAATCCAGCAATTTGCAGTCATCTGATGGAGTGTTTGCCGATCAAAAAGCCGCACAATTGTTCTGCCTCTAAAGATATCCACACGAACAATTTACGGGGACCTCATAGGATGGACTACAGTAGGTTAACGTGCTAGCTCCATCAATAATCAGAATAGAGAAAACTATTTTCTCATAAGGTAATTGTACGCAAGAAACGGAAGCACCATTGAGTTGTTCTCCCATTAATGACCTCGTTGCTCCTTTTTAATAGAAAAAAAATTACCTGATAATATTTACTAGATCTTATCTAGTAATTATTTTAATGTAGTAGTTATCTTAAAGGAGAACAACTGTCTAATATATATTTATCGTATAATCAGAGATACTATAATTATACATATGTTAGGTAAATCCCTTTTATTTCAAATCTTTATTCGAAATAATTAATTTGCTAATTAATTACTTATAGATTAATTTAATTCAATTAATCCATGTAATTATCATATAATTACATTTAGTCATATTTAACCCAGAAATGAATTCTATTGTGTGTGATCCTTTAGGTTTCTTAATTGATAGCAATAACAATAAATTCAATTGTTTAATTGACTTTAGTTCAAAACCCAACAAACTCCCACTTGCACTAAAGACAATTTTAGCAGCGAGAATTTTAAGATTAGAAAAATTAAACATTTTAATTTATCACTAATTTATTATTATTGATTAAGATCGGCCTCTAGCCAAACGTCATGACCACCCAAGATTTAAGAAAGTCAAATGATCGACTTCACCTATCTACGAACTAGTTTTCGTGCAATTAACATCCTTTCACAACCTTATATCCCTAATTAGCACAAGAGTAAGGTATGAGTGCCAACCCTTATTGTGCTAATATTTTCTTGTTTCCAAAATTCAACTTCTTAAAGTAATTTAGAACACTTCTAAATTTGTTTGCAAACTTTTAAGTTTATATTTCAACAAGTGGCCACAACTGGGATATACTCTCCAATAACTAGGAGCTGTGAATCCTATATTGATCATAAACTATCAAGTCATGTTTCCTATTATACCACTACTACAAAAAGGGGCTTTAATGACGGTTTTTTCCCAGTTTCAATGGCAGTTATTTGATCATTTGAACCGCCATCTATCTGGCAGCCGTAAAAAGGTCATGGACTTTCTACGGCAGTTTTAAATCGCCATAGAAAGTTCAGGACTTTCTACAGCGGTTCCCAACCCAACCACCGTAGAAAGTCATGCACTTTCTATGGCGGTTCCCAACCCAACCGCGGTAGAAAGTTTAGGATATTCTACTGCTGTTTGGTTGGGAACTACTGTAGAAAGTCCGTGATTTTCTACGGCGGTTCCTAATCCAACCGCCATCGAAAGTGCTCAGTTTCCATTGCTATATCTAAACCAGGCGTTGTCCATACCCATCATAGAAAGTTCTGAGGTTTCTTTGGTTTAGAGCAAAACCTACTTCTGAAAGTTTAAAATAAATCTACAAAATATTGCCAAGATAGAAGTAGAAATCACTATTATATTACAGTGGCATATCCACAAAAATTCATACAACCATAATACCCAACAAGTTTCATTACTATCAAAACAACCATCAAACTAGTTGGCTAATGCTCCACAATATAACTAGCGCATAATTTTCTCATAGCATTTATATCCTCAGTGGTTAATGGAGTGCGGTCGACCTTGAAGTAGTGCCACAGAGTATAAAAACAAATTTAATTGAGTAGCAAAATGAAATACAATCAAATAGGGTATGCAAAATCAAAATCAAATACCTTTTTTAGCTCTAGTAGAAGAACCAAGAATCTTCATCGCCATTTCCCTTATCACTATGCTCCTCATTGTGTTTTCTCTTTCAACCCATTACCTTAACTTAAACATAAGGGAAACACAGAGAGAAAACAAGCTAAAAACTTCAAATAAACAAACGAGACCCGGAAGAGAGGCAAAGAAAGGTGTAACTTCAAAAAATAAGTGACATTATACACTCTAAACGAAAGGAGACACACAGAAAAGTCTAATAAAGGTTAAACTTTTAAGAAAAAGTGACATTTTAAACTCTCCATGTATAAAAATAATCATCCTTTTCATGAAAAGAGCCATACAAAAGATTCTAACAAATTTTCTTAAAAAGATACCCGAAAATGAGACTAAGAAAGGTGTAACTTCAAAAAAAAAGTCACTCATTACACTCTAAACGGAAGGAGACACCCAAAAGAGTCTAAGAAAGATTAAACTTTAAAGAAAAAATGACATTTTACACTATCCTTGTATAAAATAAGCATCATTTTCATGAAAAGAGCCATTACCAATGCAAACCAAGAAATTATATAATATAATGATAAACTAGGCATAGATAATGCGGATTACCATTAAGGAAAAGATGCCCAACATGAATCGGAAATACAACCTTCTCCTCTTTCCAAAAAATAAAATTAAACCAAATTTCATGATCACATAATTAGTAAACATCTATCTACTAAATAGTTTAAGTGAGGATTTTTAATTAGTTGGGTTTTTTTTTTATAAAAATATTACAAAGTACTTTCTCCACCAATTTCAGCAGACTCGTTAGCATTTAGAACTACGATTAGCCAAACATTGAGCAATATTTTACCATTTGCAGCATCTCAAACTATATGCCAGTTTCATAAGAGGTATTTCAAACAACTTCCCAGATACTACACTCCACATCTAGTCAAAATGTCAAGCAAGTACCCTCATAACCATCTAAAAGAATATTTGCATGACAAAAAAAATCAATAGAGTAAAGAGAGATGCAGGACAGGTAATTGGAACATACTAGTACAGTCAATTCTAACAGTAGAACCCGAACCTAAAACAAACAATAAACCCTAGGCCAATCACAATAATCAAGTAAAAATAAATTTTCTAAAGCTTAAATAAAGTTGAAACTATTCGATATAACCTTTTTTATGATTTGAAGCCCACAACAAGGACCGATTGTGGTGAAATTCTGATGGGGGATTAACTCCAAGTGGTGGATGATGGCCGATTAAGAAACAATCTCCGGAGTTGGGTGATGGTGGGTCTGGTTATCAACGCCGTTGGAAGAACGGTTTCGGGGGAAGATGAGAAAAAACCTGCTGCGAGAGGATGGGCGTCGGAGACGTTCCTCGCAGAAGATGAAGGGGAAGCGGCAGTTGGTTGGAAATGGAAACAGAGGAAACTTACAATTTTTCCCTTAAAATTCAAATGCCATCTTTGAAATCAAGTTTCTATGGCGGTTTTAATAAAAACTGCCGTAGAAATGCACTTTCTATGGCGGTTTTAATTAAAACTGCCATAGAAAGCCCGTAAAATATTGGGTTTTCTACAGCGGTTTAAGACTTAGAAAGTGTTGGAAAAAATTGAGAGAATTCCTGCGCGTGCCTCTATTCCTATTAATTTCTAGTTTTTCCTTTTTGTAAACTAACCCCAAAATTTTTTAATTTTAATAATAAATATGCAATTTAATATTGATCAATTTTTATAGTAAAATACAATATATTTATTAATTATATACAAACTCTAGCCTTTATGTTATGATAAGCAATAAATAAATTTTAAATTTTTAGTTAACCAATTCATTATTTTAGGCCCCCAAAAATTTTTGAAGTATTGTTACATAATAATTATAAGAAAAGTTCAAAAATACCAATTTGAATTGAATTAATAGTAAGATTTTTATTTCTGAATTTCCATCTACTTATCTCTATTTAAATAAAGTAAATCAAGAAATTCAATTATGTGAAAATAAACATTCATAGTGGCGGCAATTAATACTCTTCACAATTGGTTACACATATAACTCAATGTCGTATCTATGTAAAGTCTTAATTAATTGTCGATCAGTTTTGTATCTTTCATAGATAGGCTAGTTAGATCTTCCTTTGCCTCTAAACCATCTATTATTAGAATTAAGAGTCAGAAAAATATAAAAAGGTGGATGTGCGTAATATGCCTTACCCCTGTATACAAATGAACAGATGATGCAGATAATATATATGTTAAATTTGAATATTACAAACATCAATATTGGAGTTGTAAACAACTCTAAACAAAAAGAAATTCACTTTTAATAAAACTTCGACAGAGTCTCCACTGTAAATGTAACAAAATAGTGAAGTTTTACGCAACTTCAAATAATAGTAAATTCAGTTTTACATCAATTTCGACAGATCCTCCCCTGTAAATTTAACCAAAACTCCCTGTTAAATAAATAGTGAAGCTTTACACAACTAAAAACAACAAGAAATTCAATTTTACAGAAAATTCGATAGAGTCTCCCTTATAAATTTAACTAAACTCCCTGTCAAATAAACATAAATAGTGACAATTCCAACAACTTCAAATAATAGCCAGTTTAATTTTACATCAATTTCGACAGATAAAAATAAAAAATTCACAACTTCAACATTTCTCTATCTTCTGATCCTTGTAAATTTTATCCCATAATTCGCGACTTCATCCAAGTGTGAGACATTTTTCAATCAATTAATAAATTTATTGTATTTTACTATAAAAATTGTCAATATTAAATTTAAAAAAATTTTGTGGTTAATTTACAAAAAAGAAAAACTAGAAATTTAATAGGAATAGAGGCGTGTGCGGGAATTCGCTCCATTTTTGCCTTATTTTCTAAAATCGATTTCTACTGCAGTTTCAATTAAACTGCTGTAGAAAATTGGTTTTCTACGGCGGTTTATGTTAAACCGCCTTAGAAAGTGTCCGAAAAAATTGAGAGAATTCTCGCGCGCCCCTCTATTCCTATTAATTTCTAGTTTTTCTTTTTTGTAAATTAACCCCAAAATTTTTTAAAATTTAATATTGAATATGCAATTTAATATTGATCAATTTTTATAGTAAAATACAATATATTTATTAACTATATACAAACTCCAGCCTTTATGTTATGATAAACACTAAATAATTAAATTTTAAATTTTTAGTTAACCAATCCATTATTTTAGGCCCTCAAAAAATTTTCAAGTCTCGTTACATAATAATTATAGGAAAGCCTCAAAAGTAATAATTTTCATTGAATTACTGGTAAGATTTTTAATATTGAATTTCTATATAATTATCTCTATTTAAATAAAGTCAATCAAGAAATTCAATTATGTTAAGATAAACATTCATAGCGGCAATTAATTAATACTCTTCACAATTGGTTACAAGTATTACTCAATGTTGTATCCATGTAAAGTCTTAATTAATTATTAATCGTTTCTGTATCTCTCATACACAAGCTAGTTAGATCTTCCTTTGCATATCTATACCTTCGTTTATTAAAATTAAGAGTCGGAAAAATATAAAGAGGTGGACATGCGTACGAAATGCGCCTTACCCCTGTAGACAAATTTCAGATGATGCAGATAATACATTTTAAATTTGAATATTACAGTTAAACCTCGATAAAGTAATGTTCGATAAAGTAATAACCTCGTTTATATAATAATTTCTTCTGGTCCCAACTTGGGCCAACGGACTAAATGCGTTAAGTAATAAAAAAAACTGAATCCTTAAGGGCTTAATAAAAATGTAAAGTAATAACTAGATTTCATTTGCTATACATATGTACGTACATGAACTTATTTTTTGAGACATTAAGTTTCACGATAACTTTTGAGCTTTCCGAAAATCAAATAATTTTCAATAAAAGTCTATTGAAGAACTCTCTCTAAAATAATAAATATTTATTTATCGATAAATGAATAATTTATTCATTTAGCGGTAAATAAATAAATAACCTCGCTAAATGAATATTTTTTTTCCGATCCCTAGAGTATTAATTTATCGAGGTTTAACTGTACAAACAAAAATATTGGAGTTTTAAACAACTCTAAACAAAAAGAAATCCAATTTTACTGAAAATTCGATAGAATCTCAACTATAAATTTAACAAAGCTCCCAATCTCATTAACATACATAGTGAAGTTTTACACAATTTCAAATAATAGCAAATTTAGTTTTACATAAATTTTGATAGAGCCTTCCCTATAAATTTAACCAAAACTCCTTGTTAAATAAACAGTGAAGCTTTAAACAACTCTAAACAAAAAGAAATTCAACTTTACAGAAAATTCGACAGAGTCTCCCCTATAAATGTAACAAAAGTCCCTTACAAATGAACATAAATAGTGAAGATTCCAGCAACTTCAAATAATAGCCAATTCAATTTTACATCAATTTCGATAGAGCCTCCCCTGTAAATTTAACAAAAACTCCCTGTTATCCTAACATCAAGAGAAAAGGTTTCTTAACAACCGCCATAAAAAGTTACTTACTACGGCGGTTGTAAAAAAACTGCCGTAGATAATGGCTTTCTACGGTGGTTCTATATAAACCGCCGTAGAAAGTCCGTACTTTCTTTTAATGGTGGTTTTGGTATCCTCCGTTGTTAAACTACAGCCGTTGAATATACTTTTTGTAGTAGTGTACCCAACATTTATTGTACTTATACCAGCCACGGATATAGACAAATAGAGTCAAAGTATAATCATTCACACTAATGATACTCTTACAATCTCAAGTCCAAGGATCATTTACTACTGTCACATAGAGATTATGCCATTGGCACTTAAGTAGTTAACATTTATGGAAATCTCTAAGAGGGTCATTCCAATGATTCTCTAACAATATATTCATATATCGTACGTCATATCTATCCGAATTAACAATGTCATTTATATTGTTAACACTATGATTAGGAAATTTTTAAGAATAATAAACATATTATTCTAAGGACTCTATCATTACTTATACCTCCGTTGTGCCAACCCATCTCACACTATCCCAAAATGGGGATTGAGAACAAGCTCCAAAAACTCATACGACAAGGTTCCCTCCAACCGCGCCATTGTTTTTTTCTCTTAGCAGCTCCACGAGTTATGAACACGGACGGGGGCTGGCGCTTAGTGGTCAACTACTACCCGACAATTGACTACTCTCCAAATCCTATCTATTCCCCCATCCTTGAAGACAAGGATGCTCTTACTGGGGGACCCTGATACAACCCCCACATTGCCTCAAGTTACTGCAGTAACTTCCATGTTCCCTCCCTTGACCAAGTCTTTTGACTAAGTCCTCTCTCTGTTTGTTAGGTACGTTTTACCAGGATTTACTTGTCTAGTAGTTAGGATTTTGTGTTATTTTTGTTACTAATTTCATGCATGTTGGGCAGCTGAGCTCAGTATAAATAAGCTTGGCTGCAGACCTATTTTTTTCATCAAATAATACGACAATTGTCTTCCCTTTTCTAATTCCTTTTGCTTCCGCTGTTCCGCTCTTATCACCTATGCCCAAAAATATATCCCAAGGACACAAAATTATGCTGATATACTACTCACTCCATTCCACTACAAGAGTGAGTTCGATTTGAACAATATATAATTTTTTTTGGCTTGCTTGATAGAACAACTAAAATGAGTAAGTTGTCACTATTTTTTCTTCTAATGTCCATATTACTTTCCAATGGCGAATGTGAACAACTTATCATTATATTTGTAAGGGCAAAAGAAGTAAACTAATCAATATTGGACTCTTCTAATTGAACAATAAAATATTTTGAAATTGCACTCTTATAATAAAACAAATCAAGTATAATGTGTAGTAGTACTTTTAGTTGCTAAAAAGTTTAATTATAGACCGAGATTTAATTATTTTCATTTTTAAAAGGGCTAATGTAAACTTGGGCTTTAAATATATATATATATATATATAACTGGGTGATGCTTTTATTATATGGAATATGAGTTTAGCGTTAGCCCCTTTAAAAAAGAAGGGGAAATTTCAAAAGAGTTTTGCATCTTAGGAATGGACTATGAATCATATCCGAGGCTACAAGCCTGATGTGTATCTTTTTGTTATCTATTTTTAGGTTTTTATTGTCAAATCTTACAGCTATTTGCAGTGATGTTGATTCTTAGTACATGATTTTAGAGAAAGGGCCCAGTGAGGAAGAAGGACTGCAAAAGAAAAGAAAAAGCGATGGTCCAGCTAGCCAAGTGGACCATCGACACAGCAACGAGGTTGATGCAGCGTGCTACAGGCTACTCCATATTAATTTTGAGAGTTCAGAACTAGACTTACACGATTCACAATTTGTCCAGCCCAGAAAAGAAGCTCAAGGAAAGAATATTAGAAGCTGCCAAGTTCATGATTGCTTCACCTGGAAGTAACTGGTTTCAATCAAAGTTGTCATTAAATGGAAGTTACCAATTGTGGTGTGATTGGAAGAATTTTCCTATTCTGACATTGATTCCTATTATGATTCTAGTTATTAGTTTCCAAGTGGATATTCATTCCTTTTTGTAATTCAGTTTCCTAATCTAATTAGGAGATTGATTCCATCCCTTTTCCAGTTCCAATTCTGCACATTATTTAAAGGACAGAATTGGGAGAGGATGAGGAACCATTTTTTTTATCATCTTAGTTTATGTTAGTTGCAGAAAAGAATTCTAGATAGTAAGTAGTAGTATTCTCAGTTGTTTCGGAGTTAATTCTGGCGACTTTCTGGCATACTTCTCGAGCTTCCATTTGCCCAGACAGATCACCGGTGATTGGGTGAATTTCTCCAATCGGTTTCTAGCTTAGTTTATCAATTTAGTGTTTTCTTTCTTAACTCTCTTTTCAGTTATTTCAGTATGTTTAAGTTAAATTATTATTGTTTACTTTTTAGTATAATGAGTAGTTAATTTTTTATTCTGATAAGCATGTAATGAACTTTAATCTAGCTATATCATGAAACCAAATTGACCTTAAATTAATATGCATGTATTCCAATTTACTCTGTGTTCATAGATTATACTGCTTGAATTTAAATAAGAGTAGGTAACTTATCTAGACTCGGTATAGCCAATTAGACCCCAATAAGTCATCTAGTCATTTAGTGGACAAGTTTGATATGGTGGCAAACTTACCCTCTAGTAATTGAGAGTAGATTGGTTAGTAATTCTATCACTGCATATTCAGGTTCTAAGAGCTAAAACTAGGGTCCCCTAATTAATAATGTTGTCAATACATTAAATAGGTGGCGGCATATTTCGGGCTTTTGTGTGTTAATTAATGAACAATTAGTCCTAGCATATTCTAGCTGATTGTCGATTAAGTAAGGGGAAATTGAGTTGGGTTCTGAGCATATTCTCGTCAACCTATAACTAGATGACATGCATGTTAATACATCTATGAGTTTATGACTGACATACTGTGATTATTGTGAATTACATGATTGCTGGATTTTCCTTGTGATTGATATAAGTTTGCTTGCTTCATTACTGTTTTAGTAGTAATTTCTCACTCGCCCAAACATTGGTTGTAAAGAAAGAATGTGGTTGCTAACCAAAAACCTTTGCATGAATAGTTAACAAAATTAAATTCACTCCGTTCTCTGTGAAACGATCTTGCATATGCTATATTCTTATATTTTTATTGTTGCAGGTCAAAACTACCTTTTTGGTACATTTGATAGGGGTGTGACAAACCGCTTATCAAAGCCTTGCCAAAGTAACTAGGAGAGGGCCAGTCGTGTAAACAACATCCAATCTGGTTGTGGATGCCAGTTTAGCTAAATAATCTTCTGAAGCATTCCCCTCTTTGTAGTTGTGCATCACTTTCATACCCGTGGGGGCTAAGAATACTTCTATTACCCAATGAGCACCTACCGCAAACTAAATTGCGCACAAGCTTGTAAACCATAGTGAAGTGCCAAAAATTTAGCAAAAGAGTTTGTGACTGTTCCAACAAATTTTGCTGCCATATGAAGCACAACACCTCTATGACCCGAATGATGCACCCACACCCCGCTGGGTCTAAAGTAGGGGTGTCAAATGGGTAATAAGTTAAAGGGTAATACCCATCCAGGTATTAACTTAAATGGATAATGAGTACTCATAGTACCCATGGTACAAATACAATGGTTATTTAATAGGTATTAGACCCAGTTGGTCTTAATCCTTATTTTGATTAATGAGTTAACAAATATGAGAAAATTTAACAATTTTTCTAAGTGAAAAAATGTAGATAAATGTTCAGGGAAGAACCGACGCAAAAAGCGGCGATGAAAGATGAGCTAAAACGAAGAAACGACAAACAAGTTGTGAGCTCATGGGTGAAGATAAGAAAAACCTCTCTTTGAATGCTAAAGCTCAATGTTCTATACAATGCTTTGAACATTCAAGAGTCTAGTAGCATGAAAGGTTGTAAAAAGGCTCACACCCTATGGCTTAAGCTACAAGAATACCATGAAGGAAGTGCTAGTATCAAAGAGGAAAGGAAGTCTATCCTTGTCTCTCAATACGAAGCCTTTAAGATGTAGTCTAATGAAACTATAGATGAGATATTTTGTAGATTCAATGGGCTTGTAAAAGACCTTGAGGATCTTGGTAAAACATACCCTTTAAATGAAATGAATCGCAAGATTCAGGGTCTTTCTAAAGACTACAATACTAGAGCTTCAGTCATTGAAACTTCAAAGGATTTAAAGATTCTATCTCTTCAAGAGCTTATGTCAATGCTCAAAATTCAAGAGATAAGATGTCATAATGAAGTTGACTCTAAAAGCAAAAATCTTGCTCTCAAATCTTCAAAAATTGAGAGTGAACATGAAGATGAAGTATGTGAAGATGAGTTATCCCTTGATGAGATGAACCTCTTAGCTAAAAACTTCAAAAGAGTTTTAAGAAAAATAATTTTCAAAAAGGAAAAAACTTTTGATAAAAAAGAAGAATGATCCTAGATGCTATGAATGTCAACAAGTTGGTCATTTCATGAATGAATTTCCAAAGAAAAAGAAAGAACTTCAAAAGAAACCTATGTTGATGGCCGAAATATGGGATAAAGCCAATTCCGAAGGTGAAGCTTCAAGCGATGAAGAAGAAGCACAAATGTGCTTTATGGGGTTCAATGAAGAGGTTAGTATCTGTAATCTTTCTTCTAGTGATAATGAATATCTTGATGTTAAAAATGAGTTAAGCATGAAAAAATATAATCTTATTGCTTATGTTCAAACTCTAACATTGAATCTAGATAAATGTACTAAGCTCTGCATGAACTTGAAAAAGAAAAATGAAAACTTGCTTAATCTTGTTGAAGAAAAGAAAGTAGAAAATGAAAAGTTGAAGGTAAAACTTCAAAATGTTCAACTTGAGAAAAATATTTTTCATGAAAATGTAAAGATTGAGCATATTGCCTTGAACAAGAGAATCAATGAAATAAGTGAAACTATAAGCAAGTTCAATAAGGGTAAAAATAGCTTAGATATGATATTTAATTCTCAAAGGTCATATAATGATAAAAGTGGACTAGGTTATCATACTTATGCACAATCATCGACTAGTTCCTCCACTTTGAATGTTTACAAGCATGCTTCTTTTAAGACTTGGACTCCTACTTTAAAAAATGCTCATCTTTCTGTCATTATGGTGGTACTTTTGGTCATGTTTCACCTAAATGCCATGTTAGAAAATTGGTGCTTATTGGTAGAAAGAAATGGGGGATCAAAATTTACTCCTAAGGACCAAAAATCAAAAGGGGACCAATTACATTTCTTTCTTCTCTTGTAGGTGCATGCCGTAAAGCTATCCAAGTGGTATATGGATAATGGGTGTTCAAGACACATGACGAGAGATAAATCACTTCTAAGCAATGTCAAGAAAATGGGAGGACATGTAACTTTTGGTGACAACAAACAAGGGAAAATAATCGGTATAGGTAACATTTCTTCCAAAGGGCATAACTTGTTTGAAAATTTGTTGCTTATTGATGACTTGAAATTTAACCTTTTAAGTGTGAGTCAAATATGTGAGAAAAATCTTAGTGTTCACTTCAAAAATGATACATGCTATGTGATAGATCCTTCTTTAAATGATAAAGTAATTTGTAGTGCAAGTAGAAATGGTAATGTATACATTTTGGATATAGAAACTTTACTTGAACAAAATGGCCATTGCTTAACCGTTGCTTGTAATGATAGTTGGATATGCCATAAAAGGTTTGCTCATGTTAGCATGCATCACTTGCATGAAATTTCAAAGAAAGAATTAGCAAGAGGTTTGCCTAAGTTAAAGTTTGACAAAGATAAATTATGTGATGCATGCCAATTTGGAAAACATAAGAAATCTTCTTTTAAAACTAAAATTTATGTTAGTACTACAAAGCCTTTAGAAGTAATTCACATGAATTTATGGCCCTACTCAACAAGCTAGTTTAGGTGGTAAAAGACATGTATATGTACTTGTTGATAATTATTCTAGATACACTTGGGTAATATTTTTTGCATATAAGCATGAAACTTTCATGAATTTGAAAATTTGGCAAGAAAAGTTCAAAATGATTTTAATTTGAATATTGTTAAATTAAGAAGTGATAATGAAACGGAATTTGTTAATGCAAGTTTTATAGATTTTTGCAATTCTTTTGGAATCACTTACAACTTTTCGGTTGCTAGAACTCCTCAACAAAATGGGGTAGTAGAAAGAAAAAATAGGACTTTGCAAGAAATGGCTAGAACAATGCTTTGTGAAAATAATTTGCCAAAATATTTTTGGGCCGAATTGGTTTATACTTCTTGTTATGTAATGAATAGAGTTCTTTTAAGACCAATTTTGAAGAAGACTCCATTTGAACTTATATTTGGAAGAACTCCTCACATTGAATACTTCAAAGTTGATGGGTGCAAATGTTTCATTTTGAAAACAAGTGAGCACCTTGGAAAATTTGATCGTAAATTCAATGAAGGGATTTTCCTAGGATATTCTTCAAATAGGAAAGCATATAGAATTTTCAATAAAAATACTATGAATGTTGAAGAATGCATGTTGAATTTAACGAAACTTTTTTTTTTTTTTCAAAAATCAAAATGAACATGATGAACGTATTGATACTTTGCCATAAAATTTTGAAAATAGTGTTACAATTAAAGATAAAGTTGCATCTAGTTCTACTTCTAACCCACTTCCTATTTCAAGAAAGTTGATTAGAAATCATCCTGAAGATTTTATCATTGGGGATCCTTCTAATGGGGTTAAAACTAGAAATAGAGTGATTGAAAATAATGCTCATGAAAACAAAGATTTTGAAAACAATGTTACTTTTCTTTAAAAAATTGAGCCAAAAAATATATAATAAGCTTTACTTGATGAAAATTGGATTTTGGCTATGCAAGATGAATTAGCCCAATTTGAAAGAAACAAAGTTTGGAATCTTGTTGAAAGACCAAAAAATCACTCTATAATTGGCACTAAGTGGATTTTTAGAAACAAGTTGAATGAACTTGGTGAAGTAACTAGAAACAAGGCTAGATTAGTTGCACAAGGTTATAGACAAGAAGAAGGAATTGATTATGATGAAACTTTTGCTCTTGTTGCTAGACTTGAATCTATAAGAATGTTACTTGCTTTTGCATCCTTTAAAGGTTTTAAATTATATCAAATGGATGTTAAAAGTGCATTTTTAAATGGTTTCTTACATGAAGAAGTTTATGTGGAACAACCTCCCGGTTTTGAAGATGTTAGATTTCCAAATCATGTGTATAAACTTGTTAAAGCATTATATGGTTTAAAACAAGCTCCTAGAGCTTGGTATGAAAGAAAAGGGTAAACAAGTACTTGATTGGGAACCATTTTGTGATTAAGACAGATCACCAATCTTTGAAGTATTAACTGGAGCATAAAATCTGTAACAATCTGCAACATAAGTGGCTTACTAAGCTCATTGGGGTTAAGTTTTGAAATTCAGTACAAAAAAGGCTCTAAAAATAGAGCATCTGATGCATTGTCTAGAAGGATTGAAGATGCAGTAGGGTTAGGAATTACTATGAAAGAGAAGGTTCAAGGATGCTATGTTAATGCTATTTCAAGTGTACAAACATTGTGGTTACAATAGATAGAGGAAAGTTATGTGAATGATGAGGTTTCCCAAAAGTTGATTGCTGAAGTTCTGCTACATCTAGATACAGAAGGGGAATTATGTCCAGAGAATTTTAAAGAAGGGTAGCAAAATTGTAGGGGGAAGCAATGCAGAAATTAGACAAATGATTTTGGAAGCCATCCACTCCACTTCCTTAGAAGGGCACTTAGGGCAGAATGCCACCCTCAAAAGGATTGAAAACTTATTTTTCTGGCCAAAGCAGAAAGACGAGGTAGAGGAATTCTTCAAGAGGTGTGAAGTTTGCAAGAAGAACAAAGGTGTAACTCATTACCCTCAAGGGTTGTTGCAACCCCTTCCTGTTCCTCAAACAGCATGGAAGCACTAGTCAATGGACTTCATTGAAAGATTACCTATGTCTGAGGGTTACAATGCTGTCTTGGTTGTGGTGGACCGACTGACAAAGTATGGCCATTTCTTTCCTTTAGCTCATCCTTACAATGCTTCTAGTTTGGCTAGACTGTTTCTAGATGAGGTTTTCAGGTTGCATGGCTTACTTGATTCAGTAGTGAGTGATAGAGATAGATTATTCACTAACAAATTTTGGCAATCCTTGTTTAAGTTTTTGGGAGTTAAGCTTAATCTTAGCTCATCCTACCATCCTCAATCTGATAGACAGACTGAAAGGTTGAACCATGTACTTGAAACTTTTTTGAGATGCTTTTGATATGAGAAACTTAGTTCCTGAAAGAGTTGGCTCAATTTAGCTGTATAGTGGTACAACACCACTCATTATTCCTGTCTCAACATCACTCCTTTTGAAGCACTTTATGGAGTTAAGCCTAGCAGTATTCCTTTGGGATCATATGTAGACATTGTGGTAACAGCAGTACAGAAAGTGGTGAGGTAGAGGCGAGTGGTGTCTAAGTTGATTCAGGAGTAACTCAAGAAGGCGCGAGAGAGAATGAAGTATTTTGCAGATCAAAAGAGGACTGAAAAATAGTTTGCAGTGGGAGAATGGGTATATCTAAGGCTGCAACCATATAGACAGCAATCTGTGGAATCCAGACCATTTCCAAAGCTGGCATCAATGTATTTTGAACCTTATGAGATTCTGGAAAAGGTGGGGGAGGTAGCATACAAGTTGAAGTTACCAAAACACAGCAAGGTACATTCCACTTTTCATGTATCCTTGTTGAAACAGCACGTAGCGACAACTCCTGTCAATAGCATCCCTACTCCTCCTGGCTGTCAATATACTAAGAGTGTTTTGATGCCAAAAATAGTGTTATAGAGAATGTTCATCCAAAAGGGAAATGCTAAGCTCATACAATGGTTGGTGGAGTGGGAAGGTCTTTGAAAGGAGGAAGCATCTTCGGAGAATGTTGAAATGCTGCAGAAAGAATTTCTTTGGTTCAAAGCTTGAGGACAAGCTTTAGGTTAGTAGAAGGGATTGTTATGCCAGAAGGTAATTAGGGCAACATTGAATTGGGATTTTCATTTTAGTGAAACGGCGCCGTCTCGGGGGAAGAGGTGAGCCTGGTGTTTTCCGTTTATTTCACTGTTGCCGTTTGCTTTGCGGTTTGTTTGTTTTCTTTTCCGTTGCTGAATATTTCTAAGTGTTGGCCACCATGTGAGGTCATCCTTTGTCCTTTATTTGACAAGTGTTCATTTTGTATTTGCTTAGGTAGTGAGGGGGGGGTTTCCATGATGATATATTCTCTGGCATAGGCAGAGATGAGCATGTAATTTGTGTGATATTTTTCTCATCTAATACAATTCATCTTCTCTCCCTAAGTTGCTATCACACTTCATGTTCTTTTCTTTTCTTTTCTCATCTAAATCTGGTTCTTCTTAGTTTTTCTGGAGAATTACTCTAACAAGTAGTTTCAAACCCACCAAAAAATAGATAGGTTTTCAGAAGTCTTGTAATTTATTTGGTTTGCTGCACGGTTTTGAAGTTTGATCAAGTCTACGACTTTGAATTAAAAAATTGGTCAACCAAAATTCATTTTGAAAAGCACAACTGGCAAGAATAAAAAAGGCAAGTGATATTGCCAGAGCAAAAAATAGCTGCCAGAGCAAATTTTTAGCAAAAAGACAATATCACCCCTCACAGTGGTTTTGGTTCTTTCTTTCAACAACGAAAGATTTGTGGCCTCCCTCTGATGCCGACGACTAGCGGAAAACTGGACGAAGGTCTTCTTTGAAGCAGCAAATTCGCAGGCTAATAGGGCATCGAGGTTTGGGTCTTGTGTAACAATTGTCCATTACAGCCAATGCCATAGTGATTGAAGGATAGCAACTGAAATTGCAGAAGTTTTGGCTTTTAAACAGGCATCTGAATTGAGAGGGGAGCAACTGCAATCCCTAAACTTTTCACTTGGCCAGTATGCAACACAAGGCTTACAGGTAGTCGAAAGGGATTAATAAGAGTCCAATTATGCTATCAACTCCATAGTTTTTGAAATATTGTGCAGCTGTTCTCTTTCATTCACTGAAGAGATAAAACAAATTCTTTCAACTTGTATTATGATGATCTATCCCTTGAAGCCATCTTAAACAATTATTCCCATTCCATATAATGGAAGATCAAAATTTGTAATCAATTTCATTCCTCGCTTAATTGTAGGTTTTTAAGATATCCAAAAGATTTGAGGCCCTGCCCTCCAGGCTTCTTCAAGCAAATCTGGGCAACATTCTGTGTAGACATGTTGCGATAAGTTGTGGAGAAGGATCATGTTCTGTCTTCAATATTTTAGAGATCCAATCCTCAGGCACTTCCCTGATGCCCAAGAGATTTCAATGATTTAGGGCCTGACGAAGTATAGAGCATAAATCGCGAGCCTTGCTAAATTAGTATTTTCAAGGGATATGTATGAGGAAGGGTTGAAATTATTGATTGGAAACAACCACTGAGGTTCTTGTTTGAGCTTTGGCAGAGGCCAAATCCATCAACGGCGGAAACGAAACATGGATTCAGGGGACAAAAAAAAGAAGAGATTGAGGGATTTAATGCGATTAAGTGGGGAATTGGGAAAAAAAGAAAAAAGAATGCAGGCGATTAGATTCAAGAAGGGCATTTTAGGAACAAAAGGAAAATATTGCTTTGGATGCTATTTTCTGCTCTGGCAATAATAGCAGCCAAAAAAAAAACACAGGCTTCCGACTTCATTGTCAAAATTTGTGGTGGAAGGCTTTCAAGTTTTCATGAAGAGAAAATTACACCTTTGTTTAAATCGTTACAAAGAAGTTATTTTTTACATGTGGTGTTACACTTTTGGCCTCTTTATTATGTTATTATTTGTTTTCAACCATCAACAGTAATATGAATTATTCACAAAATTTTTTTAAAAAAAAGAATTTTTAGGGACTAGTTATGAATTTCAAATTTCATCCATAAAAACATATGTTACAGAATTAGCCCCTAAAGTGTTTTTCATTTTCTTAAAAAGAACTCATTATATTCTTGATTGAGGCGTTGACCGTTGAGAACAAGAAATAATAATTAAAAACTAAAAGTGTAAAAACAAATACACAAAAAAGGCTCTTTTTTTTTTTTCAGCGACTCTAACAAAAGTGGCAAAAAAATACGATGTTCTCTTTTGATTAAAGAAAAAGTTTAATTTGTCAATAATTGATTGTGGGAGATTTCGTTGGTAATTGAAGCGTCATGGTATTGGAATTGCCTTATTCTAAAGCTTGGTTTAAAAAGGATACTATGTTGGAAAGTTAAATTAATTAAGTTCAAATAGGATATTTTATTCGTGACAGAATTTAATAATTATTTATTTAATTATTTCCATTTCGATTTTAGAAAATTAGTGTCTGAGTAGGATTTGGCCATTGTAAGATTATATAACGAATCCATGAGATATAGTTTGAGGTTGAGAGGTCTTGAAAGAATATCCTTTCGACTAAGTGATGTGAAAAGCTTTTCGACTTGATTTGAGTTGTTTTGTTTTGTTTGAAATAAAATTTTTATTATTCCGCTATGATAATAACGTGAAATTTCTATAAATGAATAATATTGGGACCCTGAAATTTACTATGAGAGATATTATTTAATTAACAATTTAAAGAATATTTTTAAATTTCCGTAACCACACATTTAGATAAATTAATTGTGTATATAAATTCATTGCATTAAAATGAATGAAATTTAAATATTCAAGTTAAATGTACATTCATTGTACATTAGAATTACAATAATTCAATGTATAAAGATGAATTAGACAAACCTATCATAAAAACATTTTCAAAACAAAAGTACACAATGGCTTCTCGAATAAGTATAATAAATATCACCCCACACCCACAAGCAATCAAATAGATTTATATTTTCAGAATAAATTATTTTCATTATATTTATAATTTTTAAAATTATTTATAGTTTTAGTAAAAATATATATTTTTAAAAAAATTATTATCTTAGTATTTGTCAACGTGTAACCTTTAAATAACCCAAGTTAAGACTAAAGAGAAATATATCTTAAATGAAAGAAAAAACGTAATCATTTATGAAGGTTATACTGTATCGTGACGGCCGCTTCCAAGGGTAGCATGAGCTGCGTCTTGATCACACATTCGATGACTTCCATTCACAAACGCAAAAAACCATACAGATGCATCCGGTATCACAGCCTGAGCACATTGAAAATGGTCCACAATAGTGACCAGCAAAACCACATGATCCTCCAACTGAGCTCTGGAGTGCCATAGTTGTCATTTTCAAGGTATCTTCATCACCATCACCACTTCTTGCCATTGCAATATCATCCCCACATTCATCCATCATCACTTTCCTCGGGGCATCTCTACTCAAACCGCTACTGCGGGGTGGAGAAGCTGCTCCAATATACATACAAGAACCCAATGTAATCAATTATTCCTTCCTTCCGTTCTAATAAAAAAGTTTTGTTTCTATATGCAATCTATGTATACCACGTATAAGGGAGAAAGAACAGAAAGAAACTGAAGAGATGCTTAAATATAACTAAGTTTAACGAACCAGCAGCAGCAACAAGAAGCAGGAGGCACAGAGAGACTGCGCTTAGTTTCGCCATAGGATTAGTTTGGACTAATATCTGCTTTTTCAGTTAATCTTGTACGGTAAGGGCTGGTATTTATACTACATTTTGAAGGAATATATATGCACAGTGTACACATGAACTACAATTAATGAATATTGGAAGTAACTATCAAACCTTTTTTTGTAGCTTTTGATAAGCCAAAAAGTAACAAATACACTGAAAATGTATGGACATTAATTGGACATCCATTGTTCTAGTATTCTCGACAGAATATATAACCCCACAGCCAACATGCCAAATTAAGGGAAAGTTACTAGCTACCTTCTTACTTTGGCTTTTCCAACATTGACACGTATATATATACTTCCTTCATTCCACTAGAAGAATCTAGTGGTACAACTTGCTAGAAATAAACACACCTCAGGATCTTTGAACCACTTGTTGGAAGAGATATTTCAACAAGAATACTGCAGCGGAATTGAAAACAGAAAAGAAACAACACCACAAATTTAACGTGATTCGATCTCAACGGATCTACATTCACAAACTACTCACTACTTCTTCAAAACAGAGCTAACATTCATGAAGTCATTAGAGGTATCCGCCGGATTAAATTTAATTTAAACAAAAAAAAAGAAAAAAAACAGTAGACACGTACATTGCCATTGAACTAAAAAATTGCAAGAGCAAGAATTTAAGAATCATAACTGAAAGACGTGGGAGGACATCACAGAGAATAACCACACATGCACCTTCTTCTAGAGATGAAATATCTGGGACCATGCCACAATTTGTTTCACAGCGCCCCAATGGTTTTAGAAAAACACTTCATCCTTGTCTTTGGGGGTTGAAATGGGATCTGAAAATTGGTTACGAACTTCTAAATTCAGTCAATCATTTACTGCAAGCCATTGTGAACTCTCATATCTTTTAACTCCTTCATTTCAGTTCAGGCCATAAAACCACATCAATTAGAGAAAATATAGTTCGGAACAACATCCAAAATCCGAGTTATCAATGACAGCAGCTGTAGTAGTGAATTAACACTCAGCTCGATCCACTTCACTAAAACAAGAGTATTTTAGTATGGATGGAGCAATCAAGAACAACGGATTAAGTATTTAACCTGTTTATGAACATTTTGTATGCACAAATTCGATTGACCTATAACAAAAATCTGATGTTGGATACAGTTTGAATGATTTGGTTTTGACTTTGTATAAAATAGTTCCAGCAAGCAATGAAGGTAGTAGCAACTATATATATTTATACACGGTAATCAACGAAGCAATATCTAACCTAAAACTGGACTATTACAATTTCCCAAGTACCTCCATTTGCTGATACCTGCGAAGCAATCAGACTGCAAGATGCAAAAATAAATCAAATCTCAACCCTGAGGATATATTAGTTCATGAAATGCTTAAATAACTAAGTATAGGTACCAAAGCTTGAACCAAACAAATGCATAAGGATTCATCATGGATGGATTATAAGAACTCATTACTCCCCAACTTACTGAACAATATATTGAAAAGATTACTACCAAATCAAGAGGCAAGAAATGAAGAATAATCTTCCGTAAAAGGATTGAACTATTTTATAATAGGCAAAACGAGAATGTCAAGTTGACATTTTACCACCCTATTGATTGTATCAATATAGTGGCTGCTAAATTTTAGTAAATAAAATCAGGGTTGATATTAGAAGTTAAAGAGAAAATGCAGAACTTCATTGATAATATAAAATTGAAACAACACACTATATGAAGTGGATAAAAGAAATGGCCACTTGCTTACCGCTAAGCTATAGGATTCTTCTACGTTGTCTATATTTTTTGTAGTGATTGTTTTAGTCCCAAATTGAGTTAACGCTTCAAAAGTTGGGACCATAATGGTGAGTATTCCCCCCAGACTCCTGCAAAACAAACAAACATGACTGAATTCCCTGTGACTCCGTGGAAATGACAACCTATCATGCTTAATGCGAATTTAGTGATTCAGTCTAGTTGGCCTATAAATAAGTGATGTGGATGATTGATATAGTAAAAGAAAGCATTTGCCTTTGATGGGCATATTCGATATTGTCAGCAGTCATTTCTATATGTAGGGGTTTGTATGAGAGCTTCAGCTATTCTATTCCTATGGGAAATGCCAGATTTCCTGCATTCTGAAAATATAAGTGAATTATTGTTGTCCCAATCATACGAGAACATTCTAAACTTGAAAAGTAGTGCTGAAATATAACTGGATGCTGGTTTATCCTTTCTAACCTTCCTTAAACGCAATAAAAAAGTAGGACCTGCTTTCTACTGATTATGTTCTGGTCAACCTGAAAGAAGTAACTATTCAAAAATTGCATTATTGTTCAATAACTTGAAAAAACTGATAATTGACCATCATAAATTTGATATCGTAGCGCTATAACCTGTAGTTGAATTTTGTTTGAAACAAAGAGTGTTACAAAGGAACAAGGATCTTGAAGTTACGAAGAGTAATCTTACATCCCAAAAATTCCACAGGAATGGAGGCAACTCCAATATGGAGAGGAACAAAAATATAGCCAACACCATTTTTGTCACACTCAAGACCATCTAAAGTAAGCTTGACTCCTTCCAGCAGCATCCACATAGAAAAGTTTCTTAGCAGATCATGGGGTTGACCTGCACCACCTTTTAACATGACAAGTTCAGAGTAATGCTCGTCATAATATCGAAAGGAAAATTAACACTTGTAGAAAGAGTAAAATAAATGCTCATGATTTATAGAAACTAAGAAAGAATACAACCATCATTTATGTAATAGCCAAACAAAATTTTTTCAATGAAAGTCAAGATTCTTGAAGTCCATTGATGCTAAAACACAGCTTCATAAGTTAGTTTAGGTATTGTTGTATTTCTTGGAAATGAAACCAACTTTAAAAATCACTAATGAATTACTACAATAAATTCAAAAAGAAAATAACAAAGGGAGCACTCCAAGTTTCAACTTCTGGTACTGCAGAAATGGTGCTACAAGGCCATTCGAAACATGTACAAGAAGAAATTCCCACCACAACAGATACTGAAACCATGGTTGAGGTTTACATCTCTTGCCATGTAAGTTCAGATTTCTATGGTTTGAACTATTTGTGGTGGCATCCGTATGCCCATACGGAACAATGGAAATCAAAAGCTCTAAAAATGAAAATCTGTGGGCACGGTCTAGCCAAAGACCAAAAAGAAAGGAGCTGGTTGGGAGGCAACCCAACATTTCAGTGATTTAATTTTCTTTTTCTTTTTATGTTTTGCTTGTTGCTTGGTAGTCTTGTTTATGCTCAGCTTGAACTCAGTGACCAGACACATAGGCTGTCACTTGACAATGTTCTGTATGGCCATTCAAGTGATAGCTACATAAGAAATGCTCTCTCAGTCTTCTTTCTCATTTATTAAGCTCTTCTTTCTCAAGTTCTGTGCCATTTACCTGTAGTTCCCACATTAAGAGAGCAATTTTAGAGTGCAGCCCTATCTTTATGGCAGCCCCACCCCCATAAGGGCAGTCCCTTTTCTTTTTTCTTTTTTCTTTTTTCTGTCATCTTGTTATTGTGAATTCTTGTGTCACTATATATGTGTGTTAGTGTGTTATGTACTGTTTTTTGTTAGTAATTGTTCTTTCACCTTAGTTCTTACATCTAGGAACATGCAATTTCTAAGTGTGGGGGAGTAGTTTGTGCATCTTGTGTTTTGTGAATAATGGTGTGAGTCTGTAGTGAATGTTCAGATCTTGGTATTGCTGGTTTATCTCTGTGAACTTAACTAGAACTGGTTAGATGGTAAGAGGAAAGTCATCCATTTGGAGAGAACCATTTCTGATTTATTTTGAATGATTTTTGTAGAAGATGACTGTGGTGGCATAGTTAATTGAACCCACTGAAATCAGGTTTTGAGCTAGAGTGGAGCACTTCCACATCCCTCTCTTTGTTGAGTGAATCACATATATGTTGAATTTGGGCCGTATTTGTGGATTTGAACCTTATTGGGTGGAATTATGTGCAGGATGATTAAGGCATCTAGGATTAACCCATTTGATTTTCTTTTCTTATCCTACCTTTGTGTTATTCCTTAGAAGCCCTTTAATTTGAAGCCTAAAACTTGTTCTTCATATTAGCTCCATAAATATTCACCTTGAACCTGTTTTGGCTTTCTTTTGGCACCTCCAAATGCATGCAATGAGTTATGTTAATATGTATAATGTTTTCCTTTGGGTTGTAACTTTGAGCATCCAGTTATGAGTTGAATATGTGATAAGTGAAGGCAAAGATGTGCTGTGAACAGGAAGCCAGTGATGTGATGAAATTGAAAAAAAAAAAACAAATTTGCTTGGTTTAACTTTAATGTTTTGTTCTAAATAAGTTAAGATGGCTAAAGTGTTAGCCAAAATTTTTGTTAAGTGCATTGCAGTACTAGTTGGTTTCAAAAGTGTCCTTTCTCACAAAAATAAATAAGAGATACTGAAAAGAGAGGTAAGCACTGGTACTGCTGTTCTGTGAAGTTTGATTGCCTTTCGAAGTGCCACGCGGATGCTATTTCAAGTAAGGAATGTACTCTTGTGTCTCTTGCATGTTTTCTGGGTTTTATGCTTAAAATTTCCGCCATCGCACCTTGTTTAAATTCCAAAGCCCCGTTACAACCTTTATTAAGGCATGTTTTGTCTTGCATATAATTTTACCTTATTCGGGTTGAATTTGTATCGTTCAAGTGATGTGATTCTGAGAGTATCTAAGAAGAGGTAGGGAGTGATTGAATGTATGCTTTTGAGGAATAGCTATCCTGCTTGTTTTGATACAAATGAAGGGGAATGATGCTGTGGTCTGTTTCAAATGGATGGATAATGGTAAGATGTTGTTGTTCCCGTAAATTCCTAAGGTGTAATCACGGTGTTCTGAGATTTGATTGTTCACTAATGGCTGTTGTAACTACAAAAAAAAATGCCTTTGGTGATGACACCAATTTTGGTCACCAAAAGCTAAAATCTGGTCACTAAAGGCTTTGGTGACCAGAAAAACCTTGGTCAGTGGGTGGTCACCGAGCAAAGGGTCTGGTGACCAACTTAAAAGAGTTGGTCACCAAAGGGTTGGTTTGGTGACCAAAACGTAGTGGTCACCAATTACTGACCAAAACTATTGGTCACTAATTTGGTCACCAAAGGGACATCTAGGCTTTGGTGACCAGAGAAAATGTGGTCAGTATTTTGGTCTCCAAAAATGACCTGTTAACGCCGTTTGTTTGCCTTTAGTGACCACTTTTTTTTTTTTTTTTGAGACAAACTTTGGTGACTACTTTTCTAGTGACCAATAATTTAAATTAATAATTAAATTCACATTATTAGTGACAATTTTGGTGACCGAATTTGTGGTCAAAATGTAGTATTTGGTAACCAGAATTCCATCACCAATTCAATACATAACAGTAAACAATATTGACATTTGGTGACCAAAACAGTGGTCAACAAAGCAATAAATTCTCAAAAAAAAAAAAATACAAAAAGAGCTTATATACTTCTAGCTCAATTAAAAGCTATTTCATTTCAAATCATAGAATAATACAATGTAGCTTATAAATTTACATTAAACTTTATACAAGCTCAATTCTCAAATTCAATACAATAGCAACCAAAAGATGTAAAAAGATTATCAACATCCCTACACCACTAAAAACAACACATTGCTTTTCTATCATAATCCCTTCTTTGAAGGAAGAAGAATCTTAAACCCACACAAGGAAGAATTATCTGTTCAGTTAAGAGTTTGAAAACGAAAACATTCTTACATTCTTCATGATACAACATCTCTTCAGGAATTGGAAAGTTGCTCAAAATCCCTGAAATTGCACGATATTGAGCATCCAACTGCAAACTGATAAAAGATGTAACTGAAAAACTCACAAGTTAAAATGACATCCATCTATATGCATGACTCATAATTAGTAGAAAGCAACCATAAAAGAAACAGAGCAGATTATAGAAATTTATCTGCAAGAGTCAATTTCCCTTAAGTGCTGCAATTCAAGCCTAGAAGAAAAAAACCATCACGAGATAGCTTTCCTATAAAATTTAAATCTTAAAATACCAAACTACCACAGTAGATTGCCAAACCATCTGAAGAGTTCTCAAATAGAATATTGTTTCAACATGACCATAAATGTACTCACCATAGAAATAGAGCATATTAGAGAAATTTATCTATCAAGGAAAATAAGACTGTATATATACCTTGCAAGACTTCAAACAACAAAGAGAGATGCAAATCCAATGCCATTGCATAGGATTTGTCTGCAGTATAGATTCGGTCCTCCATAGCCATTAAAACATCACTATGGGAGATGTAAGCCTGTAAGGTTCAACCAATAAATAAAACCAAAAGGTAAGAAACAACAGCCAATCGACAATTGCAAGTAGTGATACCGAAATGAAACAGTGGGTTCATTGCCCAAATGAGATTATTGTGACTAAGTGGGTCGCTTAAAGGCCCCCACTCCCTCCCTAACAACAAACACACCAACAAATTTCAGACACAAGGAGAGAGAGGTAAAATATGCTTTAAAATGAAGCTTCAAGATGAGACCAAGTAGGACACAAACATAAACAAAAATAACCAGTACAAGCAAGAGTTTCTGGTTTTGTTTTCTTTGTGGAGGAATACCAAGAGCATCTAGCATTGATTCATCAAACCCTACAGTTTTAAAAATGGATAAGGACAAATATATGAGCAACAATGATTAACTTTTGAGAGGGTTAGAGATACAACCTTTAGTTTGCAGCAGTGTAGCTAAAGACCACAAGCCAAAAAGATAGATAAGACTATAGAAATGAAAGACAATGGAGCTAAGCTTAGGTTATCAACATGTGACAAAAAATCAGTGACACTTTGACTCAACTTCTCCGTTCAGTTTCGAGAAAATGCATAACTGAAAAAATAAAGCAGATTTCTACATGCTGAGAAATCAGAGCTTTGAGGCAGGTTATAAGCAAATTTAGACTAAGGGCATTCATCAAAAGGGAGATTTGTGGGCATTATGGTACCAAAGAAACAAGCGAACGATGATTCCACAGAAGCAAGAATATCACAGGCTGAAGCCAATCCAGATCATGTTGTTGCTTTCAGCAGACCACCTCCACTTTCACCTATGCTCGGACCATTATTTGCTCTGTCATTGCTGGGCTCATGGTTAAATCATGATAGCAGTGATGATTGATAGACGGTTGATGCTCTGGTAATGCATCAAATAATGAAGTGATCATCTTCAGTAGAGCTTTTAAAAAAGTATCCAGAGAACAAGTGAAAAGAAATTGAATCTTCAGAACATAATACACATACCACAGAATTGAATTCACAACCAAAAAGAAACATATGTGAAGCTGACTTAACCAAGGCACTAGCAGGGGCACAATGCAGAACCTTTAAAGCAATCAAAAGGATCCAAAGGTATTAGTTATTAGTTCTATATTTGGTTACAATTCCTGCAAAGATTAAAGCTTTAAACAACCCAAGTCCCACATGTTCTAGAAGTATCCAGCGTGACCAAAGAACAAATAGAATGCAGCTCTCTTTAAAAGAAAAAATAAAAACAGACAGCACACAAAGACACAAATACATCAACCTGATGAATTTGGAAAGCACAGAATGAAAATTCAACTCATGAAGAGGTGGCATATAAGGTATGGGAGAATAAAATCCTATTGCATAGAAAGTTCTGAACTGCAAGAACAACTAAATAAGCATACGGTATCTGAAATCATATAGTTGGAGGAACTTGAAGACTACAATTGGTTGGTACTCAGTAGCCTTACAAGATAAGTACAGAGCTTTTATAACAATTTACACCAAGAAAAAGGCACAGCAGACTAAAACAACTAGTAAGCTCAGATTATAAGAAATAACGAAAATTCAGGATCCTACCAGCAATGGGGGATTGAAATTCTCCGAAACAAAAAAATGCAAAAGTTACTTTCTAATTCCATTCAACACATAAATGTACAATATGAAGGACCGTAACAAAGAAATGAGCAATAAGAAATTAGTCTCTTCAGTCTTCGATAAATTTAAAGCATTACTCATTATTTCTGAAAAGGGGAGCAGCTTATGACATTATCAGCTAATCTTTACAGAAATTTTAGCATCATAAAATCCCCCAACCATCTAATTAGGCACATATTTGATATTGAATGCCGAAACAAGTTCGAAAAAAAAAATACAATCTTTGATTCAACTTAAAAATGGAAAATTATGCATTCGCAAATGGGGAAAAACCTACAGAAAACAACAAATTTTTAACTGTGTGAAAACCCCCAAATTTTTGCACCAATAGCAGGCAAATTCAAAAGCGAAAACTTAAAAATCAGTAACAAAAACAATAATAATAAGAATAAGAAACAAAAACAAGCCCTCTCCACCCTACCAATCCCCATATTTCCGGTCACCCAACCTGAAATGATCGCCATCGCAGTCCCATTTTAAGCCGCCACCACAAAAGTACCCAGGATGGTACTTGTCGAAGAGGATCCTGTGGTGGTGCATAACTCCGGCGCTCCCTCGTCCTCCAGACGCTTCCTACGCTTACCAATCCGATTGTGCCGTGCCCTAACTTAGCCCTGTTCTTCTTGAACCTTTGTCATGGTGAAATTCATGGCTTTTGGAGGTACAGCGGACGGGAACACTTTATGACTTATTTCTAATTTTCAATCCGATAAAATTAGAAAAAATTGGCGCTTCTTTTCCCTCCATTCTAAAAAATTTTCGCCAAACTTTTCCCTCTATTTTCTTTGGGCAAATTATTTTTTTTTCTAAAAAAAAACAACATAGATTTTGTTTCCTCCATTCCGAAATTTTCCACCAATTCTTTTCTTTTCTTGGCCAATTTTTTTTCTTTATTTTATTTAAGACAGTATTATGTTTTGTAGACTAACTTGTCACAGCATTAATTTTAAAATCTTAAAATATCATCTACATTTTCTGATAAAGTTAAATTTATTTTCTTACTATGTGTATCACAAATTTATTGATATATTAAACAATGTTGGAATGTTAATCGTTTAATATTTATATTTATGTCCATTAGTTAATCAAATGACTATTTTTTATTTTATTTTTTATACATTTATTAATTTATTTATATGTGATATTGTGACGTAATATTTATACACAATTAACAACAAATAAGAGTACACAAACTAGAACTTCTTCTGTATCAATAGAAGGGTCGGTTTTGAAAATGTACAACTTTTTATGAGTTTGAAAGTACAACAACTAAATTGTGTTCAATTCATATATTTACTAATAGAACACAAATAATTATACTAGTAAGAGTATTGAAGGTAAAAATAAATAAAACGTAACTCTTTCATTGAGACAATGATATTTTTTTAAATATGACTCTTCCAATGAAAAAAAAAAGGAGTAGTAATAAGTTAATTTGAGTATTGTGCTTTAAACACATAACAAAATACACCTTCTAGAAACAGTATTCTATTATTAAATCTTATATAATGATGTTTAAACTATAGAGAAGAAAGTTAATTATAAGAATAAAAATCACACAATATTGTTTAAGTTGGCAATTGAATAAATAGGCAAACATATACTCTTTCGTTACATTAGAAAAGCTGTTTTTCTAATATTGTTTAGAATATCATAAATATTAATTATCTAATTGAACGAATGAGTACTAATTAGTTAAGTCATGTGACTATAATCCATTTTTCTACTAGTGAACATAATATTGGGAGAAATGTAATTACTACTAAATGTTCAAATATTTTTTTTTTTTGCAGGAGTTGTGACAGATGAAGTACTATTTTAGAGAACCTTAGTAAGATTAATTTAAATTACGAGCAATAATGTTAATAAAATTAGTGTGGCTCACTAAGCCCAACATGCTATCATATTAATATTATTAAAAGTTATAAACCAAAAAAAATATTAGGGTGTTTTAGTAACATTATTACAAGTTATGGACTAAAAAAAAATAGTAGGGTGTCTAGTGACATTACTAAGAGTGGTGGGAGTGATAAACCCAGAAAAGCGGGTTTATCACGCCACATCAGCGCCACATCAATCACAAAAACCCACCAACTTTTATAAACCTACCACCAGCAACAATAAACCCAGAAAAGCAACTTCATCACGTGTCTCACTAATAAACAATTCTATACACATTCATTTATATCTTTTTAATTATAATTTATCAACTATATTTAATTATAAATTTATTTTAATTTATTAAAATATTTAATTTCGTAAATTATATAATTCAATAAACCACAAGAAAAAAAATACGATAATTAGTAAAATATTATTTAGAGTACGTTACATTAAAAAAAATACCTGATTAAAATATCAAAAAAAAAACTACATAATTCATAATTTCGTAATTAAAACTGAAATCACCAGCCTCTTTTCACTCTAATCTCTTCAATGACCTTGTTATGAACTGCTAGTTGTCCCGCCCAAAACAGATTTTACATAATCACTAAAAAATAAAATTACATAATTAAAATTTTGAATTTTTCTATTGTAAAAATTTATTTTCAAAAATTGATTGAAAAATTGTATGATTTGGATGAGGAGTATAGAAATATTAGAATTGATAGGTATTTATAGAAAAACAAATAGTTAAAAAAAATTTAAAACAAATAAATTAAAAAGATCCAATGAAAGAAAAAAAAGAATTAAAAAAATTGAAGAAAAAACTACTAAACAGCTAAAGTTGAATTAAAAAGAACAAACAAATAAATATAGAATTGTTGTCAACGGCTAGGAACAAACGAAGAAAAAAAAAAAAAAAAAAAAAAAAACAAAGGAGGTTGGTGGCAGACAACTGTCTGCCACCAACAGTTCCTCCCACTCGCGAGTGGGAGGAACTCTCTAGGGGAGTGCAGCGTGAGCTGCACTCCCTTAGAGGGTGGGTCCCACTAAATTGTACAAACTCAGCTTCTGTTTTCAGAAGCTGAGTTTGACATGTGGCAAAGTGGAGTGGTAAACCCAGCAAAGTGGTGGGTTTTTGTGGGTTTAAACCCAACAAAAACCCACCACTCCCACCACTCTAAGGAGTATGGAGCTTTGGTACAATACTTTTGTACCTTTTATAATTAAACAATAAAAATAGTTTGTAGCCCAAAAGAAGTTGTAGTTTAGTTGGTTTAAATCATGTGTCTTGTTTAAAAGGTCAAGAGTTCGAAACTCTTCATTGACAAAACTTGATGTTTATTTATTAAGCCTTTATTAATTTTAACATCCCATTCTCAAAAAATATGGGCGGATGTAGTGGTTAAGTACCAATGCCTATTTTAACATCCCATTCTCAAAAAATATGGGCGGATGTAGTGGTTAAGTACCAATGCCTATGTGATGGAGGGAAGGAGTTCGAATCCTTGTATATGCATTTTGACAAATCTTTGTTTTCTTTAAATAATTATAATAATAACCTTATCACTATCAATTCATAATTGAGCTAAAAAAAATGTTATAAATAATTTTTCCTAGGTTATCTACTATGACAATGTCACTACTGAATAATCAGTCTAACTCATTTATTAATAGAAAATAAGTGAATTAAGTATACTAAGTTTTTCTTTGCATTATTTGCCAATTAAGTTTGGTCAAATAAAATTTGTCCACAACAAATTATTTCATATATTAAATAAAATCAAAAAGCTATACATATATTATAATTATATAATAATTACTTTACCAATAAAACTTAATTTTTGCTCAACTTAAATAAAATTAATCAATTGATAAGCTTTAGACCCATGTTTTTATATGGACATTAAAGTGGAGGGAACTTTCCCGCCAATTTTTCTGGCTCACCAAATATTTTGCGTGGCGGTGACCAAACATTTTGGTCACCAAAGGACTTCTAATCAAATATTGGTGACCACATACTTTCTCATTACTAAAAATGATCACTATATAATGTAAAAGTGGAGGGAAATTTCCCGCCACTTTTTTGGGTGACCACAAACTTGGTCACCAAAAATCTGCACAATGGTGACCAATCTTTTCTGGTCACTGAAGAAATTATGACTAACTATTGGTGACCACTTTTTTCTTGGTCAGCGATTTTGGTCACTAATAAGGGTGAATTTGGCGGGAACATTTCCCGCGCATGCCATTAGTTACCAATTTGTGACCACTTTTTTCTTTGGTCACTATTTCTTAACTGTGACCAAGGTTTGTTGACCAAACTTTTTTCTGGTCACCAAATGGTATGTTTGGTGACCAAAATTGTTTTGGTCACTAGAATTCTGGTCACTAAAGGCCAAATTTCTTGTAGTGTGTTGTGTAGTTGTGTTTATTTTGTTTTGTATTTTGTAATTGTGAATATGTGTTGGTCAGTATTTTCTTTCTGTATCTCTTTGGGATTAACTTTGTATTTACTTGAGGACAAGTAAAGTTTAAGTGAGGGAGGATTTGATAAGGTTATGTTTTGTGATTTAATTCACTGTAAATTTGGGAACTGTTGAGGCAATTTCTACACTTAATTGGTTTATTTTATTACAGTAACTAAGGGGAGAAGTAGTTGAGCACCTGAACAGTAGTTTGGCAGGAATTGGTTTCTTTTTAAGGCATAATGGCTTCAGGAGATGAGAAAGAGGAGTTTGAGTGAAATTGAATATCTTACTAAGATAAGGAAGGAGCAGTTAACAAAGAGTGTTCGAGTGTTTTGCAGTCAATGACCACTCACAAGGAAGTTCATCTCTGAAAAAGATAACCCCCTAGAGACTGCAGGAAAAACTTCCGCCAGTTAAAGGAAGTTGGTGGATGCAATCAGTTGACGGATAAAGAATGGGAGGCAATTTTCACGGTTGCAGTTCTCTTCTGTTGCTTATAAATATTAGAAGAGAGAGCAAAAAGGGGGCTGGGCTGGACGTCTGCATTTGGAATGGTCCATGCCCTGTAGATTAGTTTTTCTTCCATGTTTTGTTAATGCAATTTCTTTTGTTCTTTTCCATTCATGTTTCTCTTGGGATTCGGTTAATAATAGAAGTAATTAGATTCTTTTAATTTAGCTTCAATTGGTTCTTTTCTTTTGTTCAGTTATGCATATTTGTTTAACTCTGCTTTCTTTAGTTTTTAGTAGTAATTAGATTGTTTAATCCAGCAATTACATGATGGAGCACTGGTTAGTTCGTTCGTGAGACCAAAGTGTTCTTCAGTTGACAAATGAAAGTTTCTGTTTATCCTCTGAGTATAGTTATTTTTGGGTTTCTTAGGTCTTGATCACACTTAAGTAACATGGAATAATGTAAAGCATTTGAGGCGTTCTCAATGGATGATCCGATTAGTGGTAAATCTACCTTCAGGAGAGAGAATAATAGGGTAGTCGAATGGCTCTGCGTCAGAGTTTTTTGGCTAGAATCACATTCCCTTATTTCTTAATGCTGTTAGTGGGTTAATCTAATAGAGCGTCTATCTAGGTTGCTAGCTAATTAGGAGAATAGTTAGAGATGCGTCATCCTGACCATCCAAAAATAAGAGGGAATAAGGTTATACATGTACACGTCGTCGGTAACCATAACTAATTGATTTCTGTTTCTTAAACATATCATTGCTTCAATGAACGAAGTTCTTAAACTAGTGTGAAGTCATTGCTTGCCGGAATCTTTATTTATTTGTTTTTATTATTATTTTAGTTTCTTTAGTTTTTCCCATTTTAATCCTGATCCAATTCTCTCTCAAATATGTTTTTAATTAACTGAAAGGAGGAATTAATCCCGTTCCCTGTGAAGACGACCTTATTCACCATGTACTAAATTTTACCTCAAATTGAGTAGGTTTATTTTTATGTAAAAACGAACCACCAGGTATATGTTATTCAAGTATCCATTTTACTCTCTATCTTCAAGTAGATAGAAGAGAGTAATATAGCTAATTAAAGTACTTGAAGAGAATATCTATATTACTCTCTTCAAGTAGATACTTGAAGAGGGGGGTTGTAGTAGATACTTGAAGAGAGTACCCGAAATACTCTCTCCAAGTATCTAAATTAATAATGGTGAATGGTATTGGCTTATTTAAAAAAAAGAAAGAAGGCTGTACTGCTGTAGTAGATATGGAAGAGAGTATTTGAAATAATCCCTCCAAGTATCTAAATAATGGTGAATAGTACACTATTCATGATAACTAAAAAATAAAAAGGGGGAGTAGACAACAACATCAAGCAGTTGCATGCACGTTACATGCACGTACATGCATGAAACAGAACACATGTTAATTGCAGTAATTGTGTAGTACTAGCTCAAACTCTTTTGTATTAATTTTTTTTTTTTTTTGGGAAAGTTTTAAGTTGGCAACGACAGTTACGGTCCTAGTTCGGGAACCTTGGGACCATGGTTTTTCTTCCTAACAAACGTCAAGATCCGAAGATTTGTGTGTCTGGTCCTAGTAGTTAAATATCAAAAATAGTTGATTATGTAGTTTGTGTGTGTATGTTAGTGTTTTTATTATCGTAATTATAAATTTGGTAATTTAATATTTATATTAGGCAAGAATAAAATTTTCATTCTACAAGTCCGTTTGGGTTACGGTTCTAATTATGTTTTGAACATCGTCTTGATCAATATTTAAAATTTTTCATTGTCATCATCATCTTTAATGTGCCTTGCCTTTTGTTAGTGGGCTTAGGCTTCTAGCACAAAAAGTGCCCTGTCCCAGCCCAAACAATGGGCCAAAATTAGATTGATGAAACCCTTGTCTTATCAAGCCTCGTCTTCCAATTAGATTGCGGCTCATTATATAAGTTTCATTTTCTTATCAAACCCTAGTTTTTCAATTAGATTGACGCTTACCTTTTTCTCTCACTTTTTCTATTAAAATAAACCTAAGAATGCCAAAAAAAAGCTTTGATTTGGCGTGGAAATCAAAGAAAAAAGACATTAAGCAGGAGATTTGAGGAAAAAGCAGTGAAGGGGAGCAGTTCATGGAAGATTTATAGACAAAAACAGGTAAGGTCATGTCTTTGTTGAATTGTGTAATTTGAAGTTTATGTTGAAAATCCTTTCCACACACTAATTATAATTAATAAAAATGGCTTCTGTTCTTGAACGTTCCTTGCACGTTCATAGATCAGGCACCGCACGTATGCTTCAAAGGCATCGCACGTAGCCTTTGAAGATATATGCACCCGCATCTCATTTTTGTTTATCAGCTATATATATATATATATATATATATATATATCACCCATTTGAATGTAAATGCCACCGACAAAAAGTGTGCAAAGTTTGCAGCTCAACACTTTTTCACAAGTTCAAAGATACAAAAGTTTCCAACAACTGTCTTCAATTTAAATGTAAATAAAATACTGTGTCTTAGCTGAATACAATAGCAAAATATAGTTTATATAGCAGACCCAATATAATGGGATGTAATCCAACAATACAATAAATTTAGAATGTGATACGATCCAGACTTAAATCGGCGGTACAAACCGCACATTTTGTACCTAACAGTACAATAAATTTAGAATGTGATACGATCCAGACTTAAATCGGTGGTACAAACGGCACATTTTGTACCTAACAACCCCATAATGTATACTTGGATTTTGAATTCATGACGTACAACTCAAAGAAGACTTAAGTTAATTGTTTCACGCACAATTCAAACATATTAATTTGGTGAATTTGGATGGTGAATTCTGACTCCAATTTTGTAATTTGGATTAGAGCACTGAGATTAGCCTTAGGAGCAAAGAAAAAGCTATATATTTGGATAATGGAAAGATAAAATCACCTAGTCCTTATTGTGAAGTTTATGAGATCTGAAAAACTACTCACGATATGGTTTCCTCGTGGATTTTAAACACAATTTCTAAGAATTTGGTCAAAGAATTCATGTTTTCACATAGTGCAAAACACTTGTGGGATTGCAACAACGTTTTGGGGATCCAATGGTCCTTTGATTTATCAAATTCCGAAAGATATCGCATCCATGAATCAGGGAATTATGACTATTGTTAACTATTATTCAAAGCTAAAACGCCACTGGGGTGAACAAGATACCTTGAAACTTTGCCTTCTTGTACTTGCATTCCTCGCTGCAACTGTTTGATTATAAAATCAAGGAGTGCATGAAATGGATACGAACAGCAAGTTGATACAGTTTATGTTAGGATTAAATGACACCTTTGATCGGGGTTAAAGAATCAAATTTTGATGATGGATCCCTAGCCTACCATTGTAGTAGTCCTAGTTCATAAATGTTTTAGTTTCTAGCCGACATTTATTTTTATTTCAAAGTGGCTGAGATAAAATGAGCCCATTTTTTTAATAAATAAAGTTCCAGTAAAAGCCCACAATATTAAAATTTATCATTTTCTATTTTACTATACGGACTTTACTAAAATATTAAATCCAACATACGAATATTTTGATTCTCATTTTTGACTAGTTGATAGCGATTAGAGAAAAAGTTTGTCGCAGATAAATGTGGCTTTAATTTTATTATGCTATTAAAATTTAAAATCATTTTGTTCAAGTCACAAACGCTATTGAAATTAGACCTCGAAAAACGAGATACTCTTGCTGCACCTCAAAGACAAGGTTTTTCTTATTTTTTTTCTTCTACAGGCAAGCCTTTGTTTTGGTCAAATTTTATTCTTTTGTTAGATGGCTTTGATTGACTTTGCTGCAATAAAATATTTCTATGCTTTATCGGTGACTCATTTTGTTTCTTTTCTATTAATGTTGCTAGTATTGTGTGCGCAAAATAAGTCTTCAGTCTTAGTTTAAAGAAAATGTGTGTTCCTACCATTGAAAGGAAGCCTTTTGTCTTTGTGAATTTCTTGAATAAAGCTTAGTCTTATTTTAAACAAGGTTGGCCCAAGGGCCTGGGCAACCTGAGCAGTTTTGAATGGCCCAAAATTATGCTAATGGAGTAGGTTGAGCTCATACTAGTTTTTGTATCAAGCCCACACTTATTTTACTTTGAAAGGGGTATGTGAAAGTGGGTTTTTTTTTTTTCGGAATGAAGGCCCCACACTATTGTCAATGACCCTATATTATTCTCATGCACTATAATGTAATAGTAGGTTGAGCTCATACTAGTTTTAATATTAAGCCCACACTTATTTTACTTTGAAAGGAGTATGTGAAAGGGGGTATTTTTTTCCGACTGAAGGCCCCACATTATTATAAATAATCTTTTTTACTACATGAAATTTACTACAAAATTAAGTCCAACATATGAGTACTCTTCTATTCCATTGTAGAGTGTTCGATACCTGTTAGAGAAAGAGTTTGCCGCTTCAAACTAGGGCTTTTATTTCTGCAATTAATAATAAATTTTTTTTCCAAACATTACAAAAGCTACTGAAATCATACCTCCATATAATTGAGCTACTGCTACTGCACTGCAAAAAAAAAAAAAAGGATTATTTTTGATAGGTATGCCTTGTTTTGGTCAAGTTTTATTCATTTTTAGATGGCCTTCCTCAATGACATTGCTACAAATAAACTTGTTCTGTGTGATTATGACTGATTATGATTCTTTGTCTTATTAATGTGGCTTGTATTGTGTATGATAAATAAGCCTTTCATATTGGTTTAAAAATAATGGATTTTGCCACCGTTATAAGGAAGCCTTTCGTTTTGTGAGTCGTTTAATAAAGTTTAGTATGCTAAGCAATTGCCAGACCCTGTGCCCAAAAATATATCCTAGGGACCCAAAATTATGCTAATATAATACTTACTCTGTTCCACTAGAAGAGTTAAATTTGAAAAATATATTATTTTTTTGGGTTGCTTAGTACAACAACTAAAATAAGTAAGTTGGCACTATTTTTTCTTCTAATATTCGTACTTTCCAATGGTGAATGGGAACAACTTATCATTATATCTGTTAGGGCATAAGAAGTAATTTAATCAATAGTGGACACTTCTAATATAACAATAAAATATTTTGAAATTGTACTCTTATAATGGGAAAATCGCAGTTTTAGTCCCTCATTATACCCTTGTTACACTTTCAGTCCCTCAATTATTGAAACTCACACTTTTAGTCCTCTAACTATCACTCTTTCGCCGGTTTATTTTTTAAAAACGTTTTGGGTTATTATGATTTGGCTCAAATATATTATGAATTTTTCAAAAGGGTCCAAATTATCGTTGACTTTGTTAGTCAACCGGTAGCTTGCCGGTAAGAGGGACCAAACTGGAAAAATAGTGATAGTTAGGGGACAGAAAGTGCGAGTTTCAATAATTGAGGGACTAAAAGTGTAACGAGGATATAATTGAGTGACCGAACTTGTGATTTCCCCCTCTTATAATAGAACAAATGAAGTATAAGGTGTAGTAGTACTTTTAGTTGATAAAAAGTTAGTTATAGACCCATATGTAATTATTTTCATTTTAAAGGTGCTAATGTAAACTTGGGCTTTTAATTTCATTTTTTTAAGCTGAAGGCTCACATTAATATTATATATATATATATACACATATATATAAATAAAACTGGGTGATGCTTTTATTATATGGAATACGAGTTTAGCGTTAGCCCCTTTAAAAAAGAAAGGGGAAATTTTAAAAGAGTTTAGCGTCTTAGGAATGGAATATGAGTCATATCCGAGGCTATAAGCCTTGCCAAAGTAACTAGGAGAGTGCCAACTGTGTAAACAACGTCCAATCTAGTTGTGGATGCTAGTTTAGCTAAATAATCCACAGAAGCATTCTCCTCTCTGTAGTTGTGCGTCACTTTCATACCTGTGGAGGCTAAGAATCCTTGTATTACCGTACACACCAGTTGCAAATCCTAATTGACTGTCCAACGCCCATGCATTGTGTCAAACAGGTATTTAGAGTCTGTTTCAATGAGCACCTACCGCAAACTGAATTGTGCACAAGCTTGTAAACCATGGTAAAGTGCCAAAAATTCAGCAAAAGAGTTCGTAACTGTTCCAACAAATTTTGCCGCTGCATAAAGCACAACCCCTCTATGACCCGAATGATTTACCCACACCCAGCTGGGTCTTGAGTAGGGGTGTCAAATGGGCAGATATTAAATGGCTAATAAGTTAATGGGTAATATCCATCCATACTCATTTAATTAATGATATTAATTTAAATGGATAATTAGTACTCATACTACCCATAGTACAAATGCAATTGTTATTTAATGGGTAGGGTTAATTACGCATAACTCCCATGTGGTTTGGGAAACTTTCGAATGACCCCCCAATGGTTTAAAAAGCTATAAATAACCCCCTGTGCTTTTTCGAAATGTGTAATATTAGAATTTCCGTCACACTTAACTGTTAGAAGGGTAATTTTGTTATTTTACTAATTTTCCTTTTTTACCATTTTTTGTAATTAACTTCTTAATATTCCCAAACCATTAATCCTAAAACCCTTCTCCTCTCAACTTGTAGCCTCCTTCTCTCTCTCTCTTCCGTGACCTCTCTCTGTCTCGCACCCTCTATCGCCTTTCTCGCTGCAGCCGCTGCTGCCTCCATCACCTCTCCCTCTCGCCGCCGCCTCTATTGAAGCTATCTGGGTTATGGATCAGGGTCTGGTTTCTTAATAAATTGAAGTTTATGGTGTGGCAGGTTCCAGGTCGCTGTGGTGGTAGTGGCTAATGGAGATGAATTCACCGAATAGGACAGGCGGCTGCGACGGGTTTCTAAAAAACCCTAGCAGCATCTGATGAAGATGGAGGATGGCGAAGCTTCTCAGATTTGGTATCTGCATCTTGTTCACTTCAGTTTTGTGCGCCGGGAATTTCTGTAGAATTGACAGAATTGCAGCAATATTCAAGCAAGAAACACTAAGCTAAGAACAAATGAAGAGAGGAGTGAGAGAATTTTCTGAACTTCTATTAATCAAAGAAGAAGTAAAAATGGAAAAGCTGATTACAATAATCACCTACTGCTTATTTATACAAGTACCTAAAGTTAAAGACTACAGATCATACAATGCACATCAAGTGCAGCTAATCTAATCTCTAACTAAATTTCCCTCCAAAAACAACAACTTGACAGCTTAGGAGATGACAATTGTACTCTATTAACTTAAGCATGCTCTTAAGCATGATCCAAAAATATCTATTGAAATCTAATGAGATCTGACAGCTCATTAAGGTGGATCACGTTTCAATTGGATTTGATCTGCTAGAGGAGGCTTACCACAGCTACCAGTGTTGGTCCTCAGCTTCAGGTTTTGTTGCTTCTGTGAGCTCACCTTGGAGCCAGTAGCGGAGCTAGAAATTTGATTTAGTGGGGGCACAATGTATATTATATGACCAAGAAAATCACATTTTATTATAAAGTTAAGCTTGAAAAAAAAATACAAAAATAAGAAGAAATAAGCTATAAAGAAATTTATTTATTTTTGTACAATTTTCACTAGTGAATATAAGTTTTCATTCCATTAGAATGGTCGACTTTGGAAAATGTATAACTTTTTATGGTATGCAAGGTACAACACTTAAAATAGGTAATTTGCCATTGTTTCTTTCACTAATGTCCTTCATTTCCAAAGGTAGATTAATTATGATCCAACCATAATTTTATTAGTAATGATATAAAAAGTAAATAAATCAAAACTTGACTCTTCTAATGAAAAAAAGATATTTTTGAACTTCACTATTTCAATGAAACAGATGAAGTACAAATAAAAAGTGCATAAAAAAATACAATTTTAATACATTTATAATTTTTTAATCATATATTTAAGTAAATAGTGGGGGCACGTAACAGTGATTTATAAATTTGCACAGTTTTTTCTATTGCATCTAAACGGGCGTGGTGGGGGTCACTGGGGGCACGTGCCCCCAGTGCCCCCACTGTGGATCCGCCGCTGCTGGGAGCCTTCTGTATGGTCATTTGGATGGTCATTCGATGGTCATTCTGCAATTTCAGAACCACAACGGTGGTGGTTCGCCGCGGTGGTTGGACGGCCGCCATCGGTGTTGTGGTTGCGACTCCTACACAAGACCTGCAAATCTAGGCAAACAGAACAACCTAGAAATAGAGAAAATATGAGCGAAGATCACCCCGTGGGTGGCTTTTTGGTAGGCGCTAAGAAGGTTTGAGCAATACTGAGATAAAAAAATAAAAATTAAAAAATTCCTGGGTTAGCGGAAGCCGTTGAATTTTTCAATTAGTTTTTGCATTATTGAGGGTTTAATAGAGGTAGACTCAACTACGAAAATTCAAGCCGTCCCTTTACAGGATTGTTAGTGAAAGGGGCGATTTGATACTGGAGTCATCCATATCTTCTACACTTTTGTGTCCCTTTACAGTGAGGAACAAGACGCCAGGAAGAGGATGAAGAAAAAGTAAAATAAATAAAAAAATTTGAGAAAAAAGGTGCGGTTTTTTTTATTGTATTTGGCACAAGGATATTTTATTTGATTTTGTGTGTAATTTGCTTAAGTAATTAAACTTTACTTAATTTAAAGAATGAGAAAAATTATGAAAAGGAAATCAGTAATTCAACTTTAATTAATTTAAATAAAAAAGGAGAAAAATTAAACCCTCAAAATCAAAATTTTATAAAAGCAAAAGAAAAAAAAATGGAAATCAAGAAATTATAGAAAGTATTAATACATAAAATAAATTAAAATTATAAATTTCTAAAAAGCAAAGCAGTTTTTAAGCCTTAATTAATTTAAAATAAGAAAGAGAAAAATTAAATTTATAAAAATTTATAGAAAATTAAAAGATTCAAAAAATATATTTATATTTGCATTATTTAAGGGTAAATATGTCATTTGCATTAATATTTGTATTATTTTAAGGGTAAATATGTCATCTGCGTTAATGATAAACATGACATTTGTTAGGAAGCGTAAATTTCAATTTATTAAAAAAGTTATGAAAAATAGTTGACTTTTTGGTTTCACCATTAAATGTGACGAAAATTTCTATCTTTACACATTTCGAAAAAGCACATGGGGTTATTTGCAACTTTTTAAACTATTGGGGGTCATCCAGAAGTTTCCTAAACCAAAGGGGTTATTGATAGGACCGTCATTAGCCCAATCAAATACAGTAAAAGTACTATATGAACCTGCAACAAATAGCTAAAAGGAGCACAATGATAACATGGTCGATCCCACAGGGAACGGAATGCTTAAAATCACAAAACCTATTAACTCCCAAACTGTTTTGGTTTGCAACCACCTTTGTTGCTCAGAGAGACTTTGTAAAAGATTAGTGAAAACTAAATAACAAACTTAAATCAAGAAAGAGAGTTTAATCAATGTAATAAAGTATTCCAGCAATGTGTAAATCACAATAATCACGTGTATGTTAATCATCAACTCAACAATATGTTAAATAGCATGTCATCAACCTGTTATATATTATCGTGAATCCGCACAGACATAACCCAATCTTCCCTTACTTTATCGACAATTACCGTGAATCTGCACAGACATAATTGCTACTCTAATTAACAAGGAACAGGCCGTAAGGCATCGACACCTATTAACCAAGTTAACAGCCTTAAGATTTACGGAAACCCGATTTTAGTTATTCTTATTGAATTAACATCTAAGAATTACTAACCCCTTATTCTCTATTACCTGAAGGTAATTTTACCACTTATTAATCTTGCCCAATAAATATTATGTTATTTAACTGGGAATTAATTGGCTCTACCTAATTCAACTAAGGTGATCAATCTCAATTAAATATCAGTAATCAAAGTTATGAGCAGAGAATAAGAAGGAACACATGCAATTTAATTAAGAACAATTTGGTTTCATAACATGCCAAGATTAATTGCTATTACATTATGCTGGAATAAGGAAATTAGCTACCCATGTTAAACTTAACTATACAACTAATTATTTTAGAATTCATACTGTAAATAATCAAAAAGAATAAAATAAAGATGAAACAAATACTTGAATTATGATCTGCTACTTGCTCTGAACCTCCCCTGAGAAAGCTACTACCCGTTAGAGCTAATGGAACCTCTTCTGGACAGAAATCCTGAAATCGCAGAAACAGAAAACTACTGCTACTTGCTCTGAACTAATTACGAAGATATGAGATAAAAATCTACTGAAAAAACGTGTCCTTCTCCCCTCAATTCTATCCTTATAAATAGGTGTAGAATGGAGAGTAGAAACTAATTCAAATAGGAAATTACTAAAACTATTTTCCATGTAGGAAACTACTAAAAACAATCTACAAAACAAATAAGGATTAATGTATCAAGAAACACTCCTCTTGCACGCCACTTGATAAAATTGGAATCCAAATTCCATTTATATTGCTTCCTGCGTGGCAGCAATTAATTAGGCAATTTGCCTAATCCTTCCTTGGGCTTTCCTTCAATGATGGGCTCACTACACTTGGGCTGGCTTTCCATCAACATAATTCTTTTACTCCTTGGCCCAATTGCACAATTTGCATGCATGAAACACGTTCAAAGCCTTCTTTCACCATTCTGCCTCCTTCATTGCTTCCGCGGCCAAATGGCTCTTTGTTTTCACCCTTTTTGCACTCTCTTTTCTCTATTTGTTATCTTTCCAAAACCTGCATTTATCTTACAAAAACTAGCACATACCCATGAAATTTGCCACAAATAGACTCTAAAATTCAGCAGCTAAAGGACATATATGAAATATCCTCACACTTGAATGAAGCTTGTCCTCAAGCGTGAAGTGAAGAATTAAACTCAGTCCTATTTTCTTTCCTTTTTTACTTCACAAAAACACAAAAGACACAAAAATGAACAAAAAAAACACAAAACTAAACGGAAAAACACAAACTGAACAGACCCAAGAGAAACACAATAGAAAAACCAACAAGGAGTATTAAAAAAAAAATCTCAACAACTAAACTTGATTCACGCGACACAATGACACCACATAAGAGAATGAAATAGACACTAAAGCAAACAAGACTCGATTCGAACAAAGGAACAATCTGCCCAAATTCCTCATGCCAATTGTACTTGCACCACAAGATTCACCTTTCAATCAAAGACTATGCAAACTCTACCAGTCCAGCAAACAAACCATAACCAAGTTATTTTATCGCAGTTTATGCACAAATTCCCAAGCAGACGGTCTTATGGGTAGTAAAACATACAACTCACAATTCAGAAATTTAGGACAAGTGATTCATCCCTAGTCTAATCAGAACTCAAAAGCTTGATAACTGACCATCTCCACAGTAAAGATTGAGTAATGCACAGCTATTAAGAACAACCTTTTATTCACAGGGACGCAATGGGGCCAAGGGATTGTTTTGTTGGTCGGGCTCTATGGGGTTCTAGGTCACCTGCAGAATTCAACAAATAGTTTGCATGCATATAGAACCTGCTGCTCCTTTTACTTGGACATCAACTTCACTTCCTGCTTCTCCTGACCTCGAGCCACAACATTTAGCTCTTTTTTAATTATTCAAGCAGTGACAATCACCAAAAACTTTTTCAGAACTTGATTAAAAATTCATTACATAACCTCTTTGTCCAGTCCTTTACACTTATTCTGCAATCGTATTCAAAACATAACCACCTCTTATTCTTTATTTCATCATCCCTATTTTTTTTTTCTTTCTCAAATGTGGACTCATTTTCTTAACACAGCAGAACTGATTCTTCATATAATTTCAACAGATACAAAAGGAAACAGAACTAGACTCCACAAATTGTACCTCATGACCTCTCCTCTGTCACAGCATCAACACATAATTACCATGCAACATGCACACCAAGGGTAAGAAAGGATTTACTCAAAAAAGGCCTTGGCTAACTTTTACTGACTCAGAATTGAAAGGTCAAGGCTTCAACTTGCTGACTAAGGGTTATATTTCTGTATGGAAAGGTTCAGAAATTCAAGCCAAAAAAAGGTATATCCTAGAAAAGGTCCCCCATCATCCAACCATGCATTACTCAATAAACCATTTTGACGGTCTAGCAGGCAAACCAAAGAGATTCTCAAGCAAAACATCCAGTGTGGCTCAGAATTATTTAATTAGTAGGCTATAGAAAAGGGAATTCATGCATAACTTGCATTAAAGTAACTGATCTTTCCCAAACCACATCCACATGAGTAAGCATAGTAATTGATTAACTGGATATCTATGTTGCTTATTTTAGATTAACATTCAGATTTTAGGCAGAATCCAGAACTTCACATACATACACTTGACATAACATGGCTCCAAAGACATAAAACAAGACACAGGAAAAACTCTCAAAACATCCTCACACTTAAAATAATGCTTGCCCTCAAGCATACATTAAAATTAAAGTGAGACCATAGAAGCCATGCTACAAACTTACTGGACCATATATAGACAACACAACTATGGAAAAAAAAAAATAGCAGAAAACAAAAACAGAAAACAACACATGAAACAAAACAAAAAGGGACACCAGAGAAAGACTTACTGGGGAAACATGGCGCTGCCTACTGTATCAGAGAGCCACGGAGGCGGCATGTGGCTCGTTGAGTTCGGAGGCGGGATTCGGATTCTTCATCAATGGCCGTGACCGGATGGCGGTGGACGACGATCGAGAAGAAGATGCGGCGGCAATGGTGGAGTCCAGTTCGTGGCCGCCGATCGGATGAGGAGCAGGCACAAAAGTAAATGGAGAGGGGTCAAGCACTTCTTCATCCTAAGGCTTGCTGCGGCGTTTTTCGGCCATTGAACTGCGGCGGTAGTGGGTTAGTGGGGTTGGAGAAGATAAAGGGTACGGAGATGGTGGTGATTCGGTGGTGAAGTCAAGTGGAGAAGATAATGGAAAAGTGGGGAAATTCGTGGGAATTAGGGCAAGGGAATTGGGAAATTTGCAAATTGGCCCCTCTCTTTTTGTGAACTGCAAGCTGACCCCTCCTACTTGTTTTCCTAAATTTTGCAATCTGGTCCCTCCTTGCCTAATTGTTGCAATTGCTTTCTCTTAGGTGCGGATTTAACAGCTTTGGTTCTTGCTCCTTGTTGGCCTTTAAACTTCCCATGGACTGTAGAAACAGTTCAATTAATTAAACCGTTAACTTTAACAAAAAATAAATGCTCTCTTTTTTTTTTCTTTTTTCCTTTTTTTCATTTTTTTTAAAAAAAAATTAAATGCAAAAAAATAGAAATAATAAAAAGCGAAAAACTGTGGGTTGCCTCCCACTAGCGCCTTTCTTTTACGTCTTTAGCCAGACGCAGTATGTCTCCATCAATGATTCGGACAACATAACAATGGAATTTCCTCCACTGTTTGGACCTGGGTAGCACCACAGAAAAGTTTAAGATGTTTCTTGTTGACTGTGAATTTCTTTCCAATCTTGGGATTTTGAACTTGCACAGCTCCACTTGGACAGACGGACACTACATCCAGTGGTCTTACCTTCTTCTTCTTCTCACCAGGTAGACCCTTGATCTCAAAATTCGCAAACCCACCTCTTTTTCCTTGACTGGTCTACTGGACAGTATCACATTATGTGGGAGTTTGATGCCATGTTTGTTCATTATTGCTTTTTTTCACAATGGCTTTGCTATACCTTATGGCAGATTTCAGGTCATTCTTCGTACCATAACATGGAAGTGGTTTTAATTCAGGCTCTGAAGTCGGAACTAATGATAGAAGCAGTTTAGCAGCGGGGGTCCGTTTGGGCAAACAGGCGGTAGTCCCTGAGCTTTGACTCACTTCCTACAAAAAATAGGTCTCAAGATGCTCTTGGACATAAGGGTCAATCATATCAACATTATAAACATTCTCCATCTCCATTGAGTTTTTCATGGCATCATCCATATTAAACGTGACCTCTTCACCATAGTAGTCCAAGCAAATAGATCCATTGTACACATCAATTAGGGCTCTAGATGTTTTCAAGACAGACGGTCTAACAAGACTCTTGCTGACTCTTTTGACGGATCACTACTCATCTTAACCACATAAAAATCAGCAGGGTAAACAAAAGAATGAACTCTTACCAATACATTTTCCAAAAGACCCACAGGATATACACATGATCTATCAGCCAATTGAATTATGACACTAGTGTCTACTAATTCAACACTAGTCAAAGTTTGATACACAGAAAGAGGCATTACGTTAATTGAAGCACCTAAATCACACATAGCATGCTTAATATGTTATCTCCAATTACACAAGGTAAAGAAAACATACCTGGGTCCTTGCATTTAGGTGGCAATTTCTTTGAATTACGACAGACACGTTCTCGCCCATGATTACCTTGCGTGCTCCTTTTTGCTTCCCAGCCATAAATTCTTTCAAGAACTTCCCAATTGGGGGGATCTTTATTGCCTCAAGGAAAGGAATATTTACTTCCATCTTCTCAAAAGATGGCAAATAATCCACAAGATCCTCTTTTGGTTTTTTTTGCCTTCCCAATCAGTCGGTTCGGAAAAGGTGGATCTTCATAAGGGTTTCCACCTTTTAAGCTTAAAAAGGGTTCAGGTCTATCTATTTCCCCTGTTTTTACAGTACCGTCTAGCTCTGTTTTTGCAATTTCAAGTTCAGGGTCAATGGTCCGTTTGGGCAAACGGGACCTCGGAGTAGAACTCTTTTGCACTTCTGGCTGCAGAACCTTCCCACATCTTAGAGTTATCGCACTGACATTCTTTTTCTGCTCTATTTGGACCTGTGAGGGCAGTCTTCCTTGGTCCCCCTTTAATTCTTTGAGTGAAGCAGCCAATTGAGACATCATATTCGCCAGACTATCAATACTGGCCTTTTGCTCCTTTTGTTGATCCATTATAGACCCAATTACATCACCTAACTCTTTGTTATTCCTCTGTGGCTGATATGTGTTCTGGTTTTGGTTCTACTGGAACCTCTCTGCTGAGGTGGCCTATAATGTTGGCCCTGTTGAGGTTGATAAAACTGCTGTTGCTGGGCCTGTGGGGGCGGGTCTTGATTGCCTGGCTCAGTCCATCTGAAACTTGGGTGATCCTTCCACCCCTGATTGCAGGTGTTTGAGTAAGGATCCCTTCTTGGTCCATTCCAATGTCCCGTTGCGTGTGCTTGAGCCAGTGGATCATTAGGTGCTAGTTTGCACTTGTGGGTAGGATGCCCTTCATTCCCACATATTCCATAGACCTCTTCCACTCAACTGCTATTACCCCTATTGTCCAATCGCTCCATTAACTTTCCAAGCATCTGTTCTATCTTGTCTATTCTGTTATCTCCGAGATCATTGACAATACGAACTTCAGCGGTCCATTTGACCAAGTGGATGCAAGGTTCTTCACATTCTCCACGAGAGTCGACAGTGTCTTCTATCTTCTTATGAGCAACGGTGACAGTATTATTCAAAAATGCTCCCCCACTAGAGGAATCCATATGTTGCCTCTTTTCAGCAGTCATCCCTAGGTAAAAAAATTGCAGCAATTGGGCCTCAGTGTATTTATGGTTGGGGCAGCTTTCGACTAATTCATTAAAGCGGAGCCAGTAGTTGCCCAAGGACTCATCATACTCCTGTCTGATGCTACTAATCTCTTTCATTACAACATTTGTTTTAGTAGCAGAAAAATATTTCTGTAGGAAGAGTTCCTTCATTTGTTCCCATGTAGTGATGGAACTGCTGAGCAAGGACTTGAACCAACGGTTTGCCTGCCCAGTAAGCACATAAGGGAAAGCAACAAGCTTGAGTTGATCCTCGTTTGCTCCGGTTGGCAACCTTCCCACATTACAATTCTTGATATACTCATCTAGGAAGTTATGTGGATCTTCCTTCATATTACCATGAAATTTTGGTATTCTCTGTAACCAGCTTGATTTTAGAGGGAAACCGTTGGGCAATCTTGGAGTGACCACGACAGAGGCCCTGTCTGCAACATTGTGCCTGCTTAGGTCCTTCGGAGTTGGTTCAGCCGCAGGAGTTTCCTCTTGCCGCTCGTCTCTTCTTTCTCCCTGTCTGTCTCCCATCTCAAAATCAGGCTTGGGGACAGATTTATGCTCGGACTCTGCTTCTATTCTACCTTCCGTTAGGGCTAACGGAACCTTGTCAGAATCTGAAATAGCAGCTTCTCGCCTTTGTCGTGCTTCTTTTGCGAGTCTGCTTGCAGTTTTTTCAATCTCTGGATCGTACAGTGATTCAGGTTGCGAAGACCTGCTCATAAACACTCAAAAGCACAAATTAATAGGAAAAAGTAATTTAAAACATAAAACCGTTCCCCGGCAACGACGCCAATTTGATAGGACCGTCGTTAGCCCTATCAAATACAGTAAAAGTACTGTATGAACCTGCAACAAATAGCTAAAAGTAGCACAATGATAACAGGATCGATCCCACAAGGAACGGAATGCTTAAAATCGCAAAACCTATTAACTCCCAAACTGTTTTGGTTTGCAACCACCTTAGTTGCTCAGAGAGACTTTGTAAAAGATTAGTGAAAAATAAATAACAAACTTAAATCAAGAAAGAGAGTTTAATCAATGTAATAAAGTATTCCAGCAATATGTAAATCACAATAATCACGTGCATGTTAATCATCAACTCAACAATATGTTAAATAACATGTCATCAACCTATTATAGATTACCGTGAATCCGCACAGACATAACCCAATCTCCCTTTACTTTATCGACAATTACCGTGAATCTGCACACACATAATTGCTACTCTAATTAACAAGGAACATGCCGTAAGGCATCGACACCTATTAACCAAGTTAACAGCCTTAAGATTTACGGAAACCTGATTTTAGTTATTCTTATTGAATTAACATCTAAGAATTACTAACCCCTTATTCTCTATTACCTGAAGGTAACTTTATCACTAATTAATCTTGCCCAATAAATATTATGTTATTTAACTGGGAATTAATTGGCTCTACCAAATTCAACTAAAGTGATCAATCTCAATTAAATATCAGTAATCAAAGTTATGGGCAGAGAATAAAAAGGAACACATGCAATTTAATTAAGAAAAATTTGGTTTCATAACATGCCAGGATTAATTGCTATTACATTATGCTGGAATAAGAAATTAGCTACCCATGTTAAACATAACTATACAAATAATTATTTTGGAATTCATACTATAAATAATCGAAAAGAATAAAATAAAGAAGAAACAAATACTTGAATTATGATCTGAAAATAATCCCCTGAGAAAGCTACTGCCCGTTAGGGCTAACGGAACCTCTCCTGGACAGAAATCCTGAAATTGCAAAAACAGAAAATTACTGCTACTTGCTCTGAACTAATTACGAAGATATGAGATAAAACTCTACTGAAAAACATGTCCTTCTCCCCTCAATTCAATCCTTATAAATAGGTGTAGAATGGAGAGTAGAAACTAATTCAAATAGGAAATTACTAAAACTATTTTCCATGTAGGAAACTACTAAAAACAATCTACAAAACAAATAAGGATTAATGTATCAAGAAACACTCCTCTTGCACGCCACTTGTTGATAAAATTGGAATCAAAATTCCATTCATATTGCTTCCTGCGTGTCAGCAATTAATTAGGCAATTTGCCTAATCCTTCCTTGGGCTTCCTTCAATGATGGGCTCACTGCACTTGGGCTGGCTTTCCATCAACATAATTCTTTTACTCCTTGGCCCAATTGCACAATTTGCATGCATGAAACACGTTCAAAGCCTTCTTTCACCATTCTGCCTCCTTCATTGCTTCCACGGCCAAATGGCTCTTTGTTTGCACCCTTTTTGCACTCTCTCTTCTCTATTTGTTATCTTTCTAAAACCTGCATTTATCTCACAAAAACTAGCACATACCCGTGAAATTTGCCACAAATAGACTCTAAAATTCAGCAGCTAAAGGACACATGTCAGTTATGCGTAATTAACCCTAATGGGTATTATGACGAGCACTCAACGAGTACCCATAATAAACCGTCATAATATTTGAAATTATTTCTTATTAATTTTGTTTCAAATTTTTTTATTTCATTTAATTTTTTTAATTATTTTAAAATTAAAAAATTTTTATATTTTATACTTTCATATTGAATCGTATATAATTTTTTTTTTGTCCAAACACAATTTTTAAGTTTTTTGTACTTACATAAAACCCCGCCCCCGCTCCTACCCGGACCTCGACCCGACCTCGACGCCGCCCCAAACTCGACCCGACAGCAACCCAACCACCCCCAGAACCCTGCCCTGGACCCTACCCTGACCCCAGCCTAACCCCGACCCCGCCTTGCCCTGACCATGAGCTAGCCCCGGACCCAACCCCAACCCCTTGCCCTCCCCAAACCTGACACTGACCCTGCCTAGGACCAGACCCAGCCTCGGACCCCTTGCCCTCCCCACCCTGACTCTTTACCCCCACCCTACCTTCTACCTCATTACGTGGGAATTCGTATATATTTCTTCTACTTCTAGAATGTACATAATTGTTAATGTTAATGGGTATTCAAAATTCTAATCAGGTGGTGACATAAGAATCTTCTAAAATGTTAATGGGTAAAAGGATTGGAGTTGGTTGAATATGTTTCCCAAAATAACTTAATCATATGGCTCATCGTGATTTCATTTTAATATAAAGAAATTAAATTTATTTAAATGATAAAGGAGGTAGGCGAGCAAAGACAACCAGGAGGTTTGCCTAAAAGCAGCCACACTTGAAAGAGTGCGTAATAGCTCACGGATTGAGCGTTCTTGCGTTGAAAATGACTGGGGCTAAGCGATTTGCCCAATAATTCTTAATTAGCTAGTTGTAAATAGCCTTGGGGCTATGGAACAAAGGATTATCACTGACCTATACCGAGGTATTGACGGTGATTTTAAAATCTCCCAGAATGCAATACTATGAGATAAAATGCAAAGACAGGGAACTGGTTACCTATACCGATTCGATATGAGCTCTCTTGTTGTCATCTTTTTATATTTTAGTTAAATGTAATACCTCGCAAAAAGGTTTAAAGATAAGAACCCGATTTTTGCTTAAGGAATGAATATTCGCATGTTTTTCTTCTATTTTTGGTACATATATAAATTTTTTTTAAGGGTATAAGTTGATATAACCTAGGTTGGATGAGGTTTTTGGAAAGCTACGGTGTTGGTGGGGTTAAGGGTACTCAATGGCTACCTTAAACCGCCCATTATTTCATTAAGCCCAAAACCACCCAGACCCAGATTATTGACAAGTGGTTTTTTTTGCATTCTGAAACCTAATGGATATGGGCATTTTTTGAACTCATGGGTAGTTTTGACCCCCTTGGCCTGAAGCCCCCCCAGAGCCTAACCATCAATATTTAATTTAACCTCTTAAGGTCGGGGAAGTTCCAGGAAAACTAACTTTGGAACCTTGTGATGCACAGTTTGAAGCGAAGGCAGCAACCCCGTCACTCCCAATTTCGTAAAGCCGAAAATTCTGTGCAAGTAGAAAAGTGTTGTCCAGACTTTTCTTTACTCACCCATATTGGTGTCGGCTGTATTCCCTCAACAATAACTTAATGCGAACAACATGAACAAGTTGCAGTCGAAAGATAGAAGAACACACTAAAACTTTATTGAAGTTTCACCTCAGCCTCTTGTTCGGCAAAATTTATGCACTGAAACACTTGATAGGAACTTGGATCATGCTCGCCATAGAGTAGTATTTGGTGAAAAAAGTTTTCATTATTCAAGCTGAGACTGATTGCTTTTCAAGGACCAATAGCATTTATTATAAAGTTTTTCACAGATTTGTGCATGGATTGATTTGTGCTCAAGTTTTTCATAATCAACGATGTGCAAGTTACGGGAAGGAGGACTTTGTTTGTGTTGAAATCATGTCGGGGAGATGGCTTAAAGTTTCAAAAGAATAACCATTTTACTGATGCTGACTTAAGGTCATTAATTGCTAAAGACTGTTCGGGTTGATCGATGGTCGAACTGAAATTTCATAAAATTTGTGCACAATGTATTGATTAATTTCATAAAATTATTCGATTGTTCGAATTAATTGATTGAGTAAAACGTTTTGTCAAGTTTAACACAACTATGGCACAAATCTTGCACATGATTAGAAAAAATATTCCATAGATAATGCACAGATTTTTATTCTTTGACGAAATCACGCATTCCGAATCAACGTAAAATTTTGCTTCTTAATTTCAAGCAGTCTTTAACATCGGAGATCTCTTTTTTAAACTCCAAATTAAATCACATTATTTAATTCAATATGGTGTTCGTGATTATAAGAGAATTGAACAAATTTAAGAGTTTTGAACTAGTACACATTGTGCTTTTGTGAAGATGGCTACTTTCCATTTGGATGGTGTCATTGTGGTTCAACATGTCAATGCTCATGGCAGAAAGATTAATATAGTTTCGCATATAGATGCAAGGAATGAATGCCGTAACATCTCTGTGCAGCTAGGCGTCCACTCTCAGTACCATATGCAGCCGCATTAAAATTTTAGGATGGTAATGTCTGAAAAAGTAGATATGGATGGGTCAGCTGTCTCAAATTACTCTTCAGAGGGCAAACAAAAATCTTTTGAGTGTGTTATGCATGGCGTGTTGTAAAAGATGTCAGAGGCACGATCAAAGCTGGCGTTAAAATGATGTGCATATATCATTTGGAGGGCTTCAACTGGTGATAACAGATCCTCCTGCGAAGTAAGTGTAGGTACAAAGTTGATAAAAAATTGTATTTACTTTTTAGGAAGGAGTGAAAATAATGTGTTTTTCTGTAGTTGAATCATTGAATCTAGGCAGACGAATTTAGTGGATCAAAGATTATGAATGTTTTTGGAATTTTGAACTTAATTTGATCGGTTGGAACTTTGAAGGAGACCCTTTTCAGAGAGGGCATACGCTTATCAACTTTTCTGTCTCTAATGTGATGATACTTTATTCTGTCTTTTTCCTATGTAATATGTTGAGAAATTAATGTTAAATTTTTTCTGGCTAAAAAGAAAATAAAAAATAAAAATTCCCACTCAATTTATTTTTGGTAGAATCTCCTCACGAACAATATTGTTTTTCTATGCAGGTACATGGCACGTGCATGTGAGAGTACTGGCACTTTTTAATTGTGACAATAGACATAAACACGTATTCTTGCGTGCCTTGATGCATCATTCATGCATGTAAACGTTGTGTTGTGTATTTTTATTATTTTTTATTTTTTAAAGTTTATATTGGCTTTAGCAAATTACCGGTGTAAACATTGCACCAAGTTTGAAACACTCAGTGTTAAAGACTAGTAGTGTTTAACTAACACCGTATACCTCTCGCACCGTTTTAACAAACTCGTAAAATCGGTGTAGAATGGGATAAATAACTGTGCCAAAACCCCATTTTTTATAGTGTTTGGTGCTACTAATTAATAGAAGTTCTTAATTTGGTTGTTCTGTCAAAACCAAACATTTTTGTGAAATATTACTTTTAGGATAATTTTCATATTAAGGCCATGAATCCTCATTAATTTAATTGGTACCAGTTATTAAGGCTATAAATATTCATCATTAATTAGTAATTTGCCAGTGGACTAGTAAGAGCCAGTGTTTTCGAAATCGGACCTGACCGAACCGGCCGGACCGCGAACCAGCCACTGGTCCGGGCCGATTTGACACTTAAAACCAGAATATCAAAAAACGGTCAACGGCGGTCAAAACTCGGGTTTGACCCGGTTTGACTGGATTTTTTTAATCAAATGGGCTCTTAATTTTTTTTCAAAACTTTTTCAGCCCACATTTTATTTGGGTTGCAATTTATTAATATTTTAAACATAGTTTCATCCCTATAATAAATTTATTATTGGGCCTTGAAATTTACTATGATAATTTAGGCCATTTGTATTAGTTTTATAGAGCCCTCACACTCTACTACTTTCTTATATAACTAATGTGGGACAATTTTATTTTACATGATCATTTATTTTTAATTCATTGATAGTTTTCTTTTTACATTTTATAATTATAGGTAATTTAAAAGTTAGATGAATAACATACTTTATAAATAACATTAGAAATATTAAATGTTGTATAATTATTAATATATTTATTATTTGAGGTATATTTATGACGTCACCGGTTCAACCCCCGATTCAACCGGTCCGACCCATTGACTCCATAACCCATAGCTTTTTCGATTTGATGCCCGGTCTGATTTTTAAAACATTGGTAAAAACTTAATTAATATGCACCATAATTAATAAACATTCAGCCACATGTACTACTCAGGAATTAATATTATCACAGGAAACTTGTAAACTATCAAAAAATGAGTTAAGAAATGGAAGAAGAACAACTGCTGATTTCACGAACGAAAAAAAAAAACTGAATTTAGCTTGCTTGGAACAAACACACCAGTAATGTACTGTATATATAAGTTTTAGAAAACAAAACAAATTAATTGGGTAATTAAAATTAATCAAGAATAATGACTGTACTTAATTAAGTGACATTTATGATTTATTCAAATGTTGTAGAGATATAGTTGATAAATATTTAGTGAATTTTCATTTCTGTTTTTGATTTTTCCGTTGAATTAATTCCATGTAAGGTGAGAAGTAAATTCGTTGACTCGGATTTGACTAAATACGTGTGTGTGCCAAGCGTCTCTAGTTTTCCCTTGTACGTTAATGTGGTTATTAACACTTGCACCATATATTTTTTATTTACAAACACTTTGCTCCCTTGCATTAGTTACTCGCGTTTGCAACCTAATTTTAAGATGAGAATTTCTGTTGGGGTCAATGAATCTTCTAAAATATATGGAAAGTTGTATTCAGCGAAACTGTCTCAACCAAAGTTACACGTGCTTATGTCAAGTACTACACAAGCTTAGCACAAAGTTACACGTGTTATGAAATTTATGAATTATAATATATTCTTGTTATTTTAAATGGAGATTTTAATTATGTGATCCCTCTAGTGTGTAAATCTTGGGGTGAATATACAATGTTGCTGGTAAGTATGATTGGAAAGATACGGCGTTTTTGGTTGCTGCTGATGTAGACTTTCTTTATCGAAATTGGGTGGAGTTTGTGTGCTGGACAAATGTAGCAAGCTTTCTGATTGGCTTTGTGCATTTAAGAATTCAAAACATGTGGGGTTGGTTTCTGGTATATATAAATATCCTCCTTTTTTGTCTCCCTCACATGATATCTGAAAATTTTCAGTTATTTTACAAATCATATTCAGTTTGAGATAAAGGACTAACCATTTATTGTTTTTGTCAAAATTTCTTTATTCTCTATTTGCTACCACAACTGTAAGGTTCGGCGAGTTTGTTTTCAGATTGCTGCTTTATGAATAGAGTGACTTCTGAGTGCTGACAAGAGGTAGACATTGAAGATTAGAGCTGCCATTCTGAACCAGAGAAAGTCCATCGAATGCTTCTGAGTGTTGATCAGAAGGAGCTCTGGTTCGATGCGAAAATTGTGTTTCTGGTCTGAAGTTTGAGAGCAGCTTCAATTTCATTGCAGAACATGTCGTTCCTTGCAAATGATGAATCTTCCTAAAAGTGCCATTGCAACCAGAATGCCCAAGCTCAAGTATCTTGATATAGCGTATAATCTCGTTGATACAATAAGCGTTCTGGAGATAATCACCAGCTGTACTGATCGAGCTCGAAGTCTGTGCAAAAAATATGGAATCTTTTTTATGATCGTGTGCAAAGTTTGTGCCATAATTGTGTTAAACTTAACAAAAAGTTTTACCGAATCAATTTCAAGCTCTTGAATTGTCCAACTTTAATTAATTAGTGATGCAGAAATTTCTTTCTGATAAACTTTAATTACACACTTTTTTTTTTTTGGGTAACTCTTATCGAAATTCAACTTTGACTTATTATCTTATGGTTTGTTTTTGAGGCAGGTACTGAGAGCTGAACGCGGGGTCTAAGCTTTGAAGGTTTCTAATTCATTATCTCGATTGTAACTACAGAAATTGTTCAATTTTTTCTTTTTTCCACCAAATTGATGAATTACTTGAATATAATATCAGTGTTCCTTTTTATTCTGCATTGGTGGAATAAAAATTGACTGCATTTTTATTTTATATTTTTCAATTCTTTTCGGCTTTTCTGCCATTTTGAAATCTAACAGCTGGATTAAGTAAAAAGACTATAAATATAAGGGAAGACTGCTACGAAGACGTAAGCAATTTAAATGAGGCACGCACATTGCACATTTGATTTTTAACTGCAAATTTTTTCTTATGTCTATTAATTTTTATTTCTTAATTTTTTTTTTTATCACTGTCAAACCATATACTCCCTCCGGTCCACTTAAAATGTCCACTTTAAAAAAAAAAATCTTGTCTAATTTAAAGAGTTCACTTTGAATTTATTTACATTACTTACCTTTACTAATGTAACAATGTGTGGTTCACAATTAACCCTTACTTCTAAAATAAGGGTATAAGTAAAAAATATAATTGTAAATTACTTATTTTAGGTGTTGTACCTCATAATCCATAATAAGTTATACACATTTTAAAGTTGACTCTTTGAATGAGACGGAGGGAGTAATATTTTTAAAGACAGTTGGGGGCAATCTTGAATACTACAGAAAAGCACAAAATGAATCTAATGGGTAAAAACCAATCTGTCAATTCAAATACCTATGAATTACAACTCCTCTAGATCAAAGTATCAAAAAACAAAATAAGAATAACAAAAAGTATATATTCCCGAATGCTGTTCATCATTAGGTCAAAGAGCCCAATGCAAATTATGGGCATCAACCAAAGATCAGTGAAAAAAATCAGTTGGAATATGCCAGCGAGGTAGGTAGTATCATACAAGAGGGGAAAGAAAAAAAAATGTACGCCATTAAAACAACATAAGTTAAATCAGACCGAAGCAATGACATCTAGAGACGAATTCATTCTTCTTTACTTTTTCTAACAATAGCTTCAAATACTCCATCAGTACCGAAAACACCTCGAACAGGACGCGTAGGGTTAATTGGCCCAGTTAGATGGAATGAGATTGAAAAATCCCCAGTTGGACTTAAATTCAAAAATCTCCAGAAGAAGGTCCAGAAAGCACATAATTGCTTTCTGCCAATGATGCAGAAGATTTGATTTCTCTGGTTAAAGTAGCAGGGTTAACTGGATTAGAATGTGGCACACAATTAAGAGGGGCTACATCGAGAACGTACAGTTTGTTGAGAGCCATTGTTTCTGCCACCAAGAGCCCAATAACAGTCTATAAGCAGACAAACAAAGCTCGTGGCCAAAAAAATGAGAAAATTAGAGAACAAGTACCTCCATTTTCAATTTAATACTTCAAAACACATTCAAAAGTTTTCTCTAAATTAGTTTATTTTCACTCAAATCTTGTTACAAAACGTGTGCTACGCTTGCTATATTCATGTGTATGTAACGTGCAAGTGCTGGGCAAATTTTCTTTTTCTTCTTGTTTTTTCAACCCAAAATATAGGCTCTCGGTTGCCCATTCTATTGTTAGGTCACTAAAGAAATTGTTTTTTATGGTAATTACCAGTTATGGCTATTCAATGAATAAGTTGTGGAAGTATGTGCAAAATTTGTGGAATCTTTTCTCTGATGCCCAAAGTTTGTGCCATAATTATGGATAAAAAAATTCATCCGAGAAATGTAGGGAATAAAAAAAATTTACTGTGAAACTGTAAGCAAAATTAAATTATTTTTAAATTTAAGAGACTACAAAAGTTTTTTGCTAATATACAAGTAACCAAATTATTATTAATATTTATATATGCACAGAAAATTCACATTGTAGGCACGTACACTTGATAGACTTGGATCATTCTCGCCATAGTTTGCAGAACAAAATTTCCAAAAACAAATAGAATTATTTATATTGACGTGCATGACACGTGCGAGCTATAGAACAGTACGATCTTCTTGAATTATTTATTTTTCGTTGGGCAGTGATGCATTCTCTTTCAGTAAGAAAATTTTCACTATATTGAAGCTTGAGGTAACAGAGTAGGATTATTGTATCACTCTCACACACACTAAATCTTGAACAAACGGAATGTTAATGAGAGTCGAGCGCATTATGTCCCCACATTCATTTTTGTAATTTTTTAACAATTAATAATAAGATAATTAAGCCTACCAACCATTAAATAGGTTGTTTCATAAAAGTACCTTTTTCCCTTCATGAATCTATCTTAATATTTTTGTCTGCTTTTGACATGAATCTTCTGGTCCACAATTCTCAAAACTAAAAATGAACAGCTTTACTGTTAGAATCTCAAATGAAGGAAACATCGAAAAGCATCCACTGCCACAAGTGTGAAAGTTTAGGGTATGATCAACAAGCAAGATGTTAGTGTATAGATTAGTTCAATGGGCTGTTAGTGTATAGATTAGTCCAATGGACTTAACCCAGTATCCTACTTGTACTACTTGTACTATTGTACTACTTGTACTACACCTAGTGTACTACTTGTACTACACTTAGCCTATACCTAGTCTATATATAGGCTCTCTTTGTACAATGTTAGACACACAATAAAATCATTGTTCAACAAATCTTTTCTTTTATATTTTTATCATGGTATCAGAGCCATTGCTCTAATTCTTTTGGTTCCTGTGGATATTTCCGGCGTTCTTCCGCTGCCCTCATCTTCATCCGGTAATCCGGTCAGAAGAATAGTCCCGCCGTCACGCCCACAACTCTTTCCAGAACTCGGTCTCCCACGCGATGGGCTGCACACTGGGCGCCTGGGCATTCCGTCGAACACTTTGAACCTTCTTAGAGGTTGCACACAACTGGTCGTGGCCCCCTGGCGAAGAGGGTGCGCAGACGTCAAGATCTGGCTCATTCCCTTCATGTCTCACCGGTGGAGTTTCGATTTCCCAGCAAGCACAATCCCGCTGGATTCAACTGGAACTGCTCGTGGAGGATCTTTCGGTCGCCAATCCTTCGCATTCGGTGGCTTCTGATCTGGAGGCTTTCCATTATGACAATTGCTAGGATGATGCCCCATATTTTCTGCAGTTTGTGCAATAATCTGAGATTCGTTCATAAACTAGTTGTTGGTAAAACCCAACTTTACAGTGCTCCAGCCAAACACGTGAAGGTAATTCTCCCAGCACATGTACATCAAGTTCAACACATGTCTGGCCAAGGTTGGACGAGAGATCGTCTCCGAAGCAACATCAATTTTCAGCGGCTGTCCTACTAGATTACCGATTGACATTAAGGACTAGGGTCGGTACATCTGGTATGGAAGCTTTGGGAGGGATATCCAAACGGGGGCAATCGAAGATTCCGTCACTAGATGGAAGTCTAGTGTCCACGTTACAATTCCAAGACCGTATGAACCAAACTTCCAATAACCATGTAGAAAAAAGCGTTGATAATCTACATCCGAATCAAATCAAAGACCTGTCGATGGTTAATGAAGCCAATACTGTATTTGTCTTGGAACCCTGTCATCTTGAAATCCTTGCGCAATTGGATCATGGTGGGTCGCCGCCTGGAAAATTTTCTGATCAATGCCCGCTTCAAAGGGGTGACCATTAATTCCATCTCTTCATCTGTGAAGCGTAACATTGGTGACCATTAATATATTTATTTTTCGGTTAAACTGGTGACTGAATCGAAAAACCGAAATTATTTCGATTTTTTGGTTTCGGCGGACCGTTACTTTCGGTTTGGTTTTCGGATGATTTCTTTTTACCTATTAAAAATCGAAAAATTCTAACCGAAAACCGATAAAACCGCACTATGAACACCCCTAAATTTTAGTATAAAAAATTGGGCAAATTATACAAATGACCACTAAACTATTGCTTGTGTCCACTTTTTACCACTAAACTATTTTTGGCCCATTTTTGGCCACTAAACTACTAGAAATGGCTAGTAGTGACCATTCTGTTAGGAAACTTGGTTATCTTGGACGGCAACCTCACGCACGTGTCTTTCTCGTGATTTCTCGAGGGCAAAAATGTAAGCCCAGAATGTAAATCAATACTTCTACTCAGAATTGCAGAGATTCATTTGATGATGATGATGAAGAGGATGAGACTGAGCTCGAGGAAATCGATTTGGAAGACGATGATGAAGATGAACTTGATTTTGATGATGAGCTTGATTTTGTTGATAGCCATGTAATTATGCAGCTTGAACAACCTCCAAATCAAGATGTTAACAAAGATAAATCAAACCAAAATGGTAGGAAAAGAAGCCAATCTGCCTTCTCTGTGCTCAATCCAGTTCAAAACATCACTCAGTGGAAAGAAGTTAAAGCAAATTCAAGGCAGCAACTAATAAAGCTTCAGAAGGAGAATATCATGTTAGAACAAGAGAAGCCACTTCCATTCATCAAGAAGTTGGATCCTCCTCTGCTGCCTTTGAACCCGAATCGCCTCAAGCCAAGCCGCAAGACTGCAGTTGATGCTAGCCTCTCTAATTGGTTGGTTTCAACCAGAATTTAGCCAAATGAAATAGAAAGCATCGCGAAAACTGGAGAAAAACTTCAAAACAAACTGAAATGGACAGCTACAACCAAGGTACATGCATAAATGGTGAGCCCAGAATAAAACATCCCAGCAGCACCCTTAAACCTTTTGTGAATTCATCCATTCAGCATTTGACCCAACAGCTCCAAACAACATGAACCATAGCAACAATTCCGTCCAAATTTCAGCAAAACCCGGCAGAGCATCATCCCAGCACTCAATTTCCAGAGCCAGGAATAAACCCCCAACCAATTTGCCCAGAAATTCAGTTCATCCAGAAAATTGAGTGCCCAGCACAAAATTTTCCAAAAACAGAACACAAAATTCCAGAATTCAGCAAGCAACCAAAATCCAGAACAGAATTCCAGCAATTAAGAGCAATCAGCAATCAGCACTAATTAAATTCACCCAAACAGCAGAGCTGCAATGGTGACCGAAAGTAGCTCCAGCAGTCAAACCCCAAACAAACTTAAATTTTTAGCTCTTAAATTCCAGAAGAAAATTAAGCACATAAAAATTCAGCCGCTCCAATTCTTAAGTCCTCCAAGAAATTCCGACAGCAACCGAAAGCAATTCCAGAAAGTCCATTAAGTCTCCGGGTTGACTTGGTGAGTGAACTCGCTGAAGACCCACCACCAATTCCCTTCCCGACGGTGAACCCACCGGATCAACGGACAGAGTTCCCTTCCCGAAGCTTTATCATTGTTAGTGTATAGATTAGCCCAATGGGCTGTTAGTGTATAGATTAGTCCAATGGGCTTAACCCAGTATCCTACTTGTACTATTGTACTACTTGTACTACACCTAGTGTACTGCTTGTACTACTTGTACTACACTTAGCCTATACCTAGTCTATATATAGGCTCTCTTTGTACAATGTTACATACACAATAAAATCATTGTTCAACAAATCTTTTCTTTTATATTTTTATCATGGTATCAGAGCCATTGCTCTAATTCTTTTGGTTCCTGTGGATATTTCCGGCGTTCTTCCGCTGCCCTCATCTTCATCCGGTAATCCGGTCAGAAGAATAGTCCCGCCGTCACGCCCACAACTCTTTCCAGAACTCGGTCTCCCACGCGCCCAACACGCGCCGACAGCCGGTTCTGTGCCTGACACCACGCGCCTTCACGCGCCTCGAGTCGCCTCTGCACCACCAGCGCACGTCTGCCACTTCAGCAAACATACATCATATGGCTCAACAAAGTGATTGCGACATCATACGTCCTATCAACATTATGTTGGATGGTCCTACTAACTATCATGAATGGTCTCAGAATATGACTATTTTTCTCAAGGGTCGTAAACTGTGGAGATATGTGACTGGTTCAATTCCTAAGCCGGTACCAAACCCTAAGTCCAAAGACATAGCTGCTGAGGAGTCTTCCACGACTACTGTTACAACAGATGATTATGAAGATCGCCTAGAGGAATGGGAGAGTATTCAGAGTAAGATCTTGTCTTGGTTTATTAATACCTCTATTCCCTCCATTCATAATCTTCTTCCTCGTCTTGAAACTGCTGAAGCTGCTTGGAAATTTTTGGCCAATCGCTATAATTGTACTAATGATTCAAGCTTGGAGTTCCAAATTGAATCAAAACTTTATCAAATGCGACAAGAGACAGGTCAGTCCATTTCTGATTTTTATTCTCAGACTTCTACTATGTGGGAACAATTCTCTGCTGCAAATCCTCCACTCGTGTGTCCTACGGACATTGAGCTTTTTGCCAAATATCGGGATCGCCGTAAATTTATGCACTTCATGATGGGTTTGCGTGAAGATTTTGAACCTACTAGGGCTTCTCTGCTTAGCCGCTCTCCTACTCCTTCTCTTGATGCTGCAGTGAAGGAGCTCATATTTGAGGAAAACCGCCGGCCTGCTTATCACATGTCATCATCTGACCATGTATTGGCTACACCATCTCCACAGCCTCCCATTGCTGCATTCACTGCTCCTCCACGGATAAAGTCTGGGCGTCCCACCTCTCAGTCTTCCAAAGGTATTCGCTGTGAGTTTTTCCGTGCTAAAGGGCATGACATCTCCGTTTGTCGCAAACTGCAGAAATTTATGCAAGAGCAGAATAAAGCTTCTCTTCCTCGGGCAGCTGCTGTATCTCCTTCTGATCCATCGGTTCCTACCGGTCCACCTTCGACTTCCTCACTTACTACGGCTGATATTGAGGCAGTTGTTCAACAGGTTTTATCCCGTACTTCCACTGCCCTATCTGTCACCTCAGGTAACCATTCTTGGTTTTTTGATACTGCTTGTTGTAACCATATGACTCCTGATGAATCCCAATTTTCTGATAAGGCACTCTTAGAACATCCAATCACCATTTACACTGCTGATGGAACTCCTATGCCTGTTAGTCATAAAGGAACAATCTCTTCTCCTTGTTTATCCCTTAGTGACACTTTTCATATCCCAAAGTTATCCCTCAATTTGCTGTCTGTTGGCCAACTTTGTGAATTAGGCGTAGATGTTCTCTTTACTAATCATGGTGTGGAAGTGCAGGATCCCCGGATAGGTCAAGTGCTTGGGACAGGCCGTAAGGTTGGTCGCATGTTTGAGGTTCATGACCTGAAAATTCCTTCCCGAGTCGTTTCTGCAGCTGCTGCCACTATTACCTCCTCACCTGATCTATGGCATGCTCGTCTTGGTCATCTATCCTTATCTCGTCTTCAGCTGTTGGCTTCTCAAGGTCATTTAGGTTCGGTTCAGTTTCAAAAATTTGATTGTACTTCTTGTCATTTTGGCAAACAAACAAAATTGCCCTTTAATAATAGTGACTCATTTTCTTCCGCACCCTTTGATCTTATACATTCTGATATTTGGGGTCCTGCACCTGTTCCTACTGAGGGGGGATCTAGATATTTTGTCATATTTGTGGATGATTTTTCTCGATATACTTGGATTTATCTGCTTCATCATAGGTCTGAACTTGTGTCTGTTTATCAAACATTTCATAAAATGATTCAAACACAGTTTAATCGCACTGTCAAAGTTTTTCGATCAGATAATGCTCAAGAATATAATGATAAGTCTTTCCTATTCTTTTTAGACAATCATGGTACCCTTACTCAGCGGTCTTGTCCTTATACCTCCCAACAAAATGGTCGTGCAGAACGAAAACATCGTCACATTCTTGATGTTGTCCGTACCCTTCTCATTTCTGCCTCTCTTCCTGAACGTTTTTGGGGTGAGGCTGCCCTCACTGCTGTATACACCATTAATCGCATCCCTTCACCAACTACACACAACAAATCACCATTTGAGCTTCTCTATGGTCAAACCCCTGACTACTCATCTCTTCGGGTTTTTGGTTGTGCTTGCTTTGTCCCTCTTCCTACTCATGAACGAACAAAGCTCCAACCTCGTGCTCGTCTCTGTTGTTTCCTTGGTTATGGTGTATCTCAAAAGGGATTTCGCTGCTATGATCCCATTTCTCGTCGTCTTCGTGTCTCCCGTCATGTTGAGTTTTGGGAACATCGTCCTTTTACGAGTCTCCAGCAGTTTCCTACATCCTCTTCCTCCGAGTCTCCCATTTTTACTGATCTTCTTCTCCCTCTCTATCCTAAACTTGTGGAGGATTCTTCAACATCGGATGCCTCTCCAGACGACTCATCTACGGTTCTGTCCTCGGCACATGACCTGCCTGTCTTGGATCCTGTGGCACCACCATCTCCTGAATCTCTTGATGGTCCAGAACTTCGTCGTTCCACTCGGGTAAGCATTCCTCCCTCTTATCTCTCTGATTATCACTTCTCTTTTGCCCTTACCACCCTCTATGAACCTCGCACCTATCGTGAGGCACATACTGACCCTCTTTGGCAGCAAGCTATGAATGATGAACTAGATGCCCTTAATAAAAATCACACTTGGGATATGGTTGATTTGCCTCCTGGTCAGACTGTAGTAGGTTGTAGGTGGGTCTACAAGATCAAGACCAAGGCTGATGGATCTGTTGAACGCTACAAGGCTCGCCTAGTTGCCAAGGGTTTTACCCAACAGTATGGCATTGACTATGAGGAAACATTTGCTCCTGTTGCTCGCCTTACATCTGTCCGCTGTCTCATTGCTGTGGCTGGTGTTCGCTGTTGGCCTCTTTATCAAATGGACGTGAAAAATGCTTTCCTCAATGGTGACCTTAATGAAGAAGTGTACATGCAACCACCCCCTGGTTATCCACATTTAGGCAGTCAAGTTTGTCGTCTTCGCCGTGCTCTTTATGGCCTCAAGCAGGCTCCTCGAGCTTGGTTTGAAAAGTTCAGCTCAGTTGTTGCTCAGCAGGGTTTCACTTCGAGTCCTCATGACACTGCTCTCTTCGTTCGCAAATCCTCTGCTGGTATCACTCTTGTTCTTCTCTATGTTGATGATATGATTATTACTGGAGATGATTCTGGAGGTATCCGCTCTCTCCAGTTCTTTCTTAGTCAGCATTTTGAGATGAAAGATTTGGGCACTCTCAGCTATTTTCTTGGGCTTGAGGTTACCTCATCCTCTGATGGATACTATCTTTCCCAAGCTAAATATGCTTCTGATCTTCTCTCCAAAGCCGGTATCACTGACAACAAGACTGCTTCCACTCCTTTGGAATATAATGCCAAGCTCACACCCTTAGACGGTGAACCTTTATCTGATGCTACTCGCTATCGTCAGTTGGTTGGTAGTCTAATCTATCTCACTGTTACTCGTCCCGATATTTCACATGCTGTGGGTATGGTTAGTAAATTCATGGATGCCCCTCGTTCTGTTCACTATGCTGCTGTTCTTCGGATACTCCGATATGTCAAGGGTACACTTTATCATGGTCTCCACTATTCCTCTCAGTCTTCACTTGAGCTTCATGCTTATTCAGATGCGGACTGGGCTGGTGATCCGACTGATCGATGCTCTATCACAGGCTTCTGTTTCCTGTTGGGTACTTCTCTTGTCTCATGGCGTAGCAAAAAGCAGGAAGTTGTTTCCCGTTCCAGTACTGAGGCTGAGTATCGTGCCCTTGCCGATACCACCTGTGAGCTTGTCTGGCTGCGCTGGCTCTTGGCTGACATGGATGCTCCACAACCCATTGCTACTCCTCTTTATTGTGACAATCGTAGTGCTATCTACATTGCTCACAATGATGTCTTCCACGAACGTACCAAGCACATTGAGATCGACTGCCACATTACTCGCATGCATCTCAAGAAAGGCACTCTCAAGTTATTCTCCATATCATCTGCTGACCAGCCTGCTGATATTTTCACCAAATCTCACCCACCTGGTCGTCTTCGAGATCTTATATCCAAACTCCAGTTGGCTTCCTCCTTGCCACCTTGAGTTTGAGGGGGGATGTTAGTGTATAGATTAGCCCAATGGGCTGTTAGTGTACAGATTAGTCCAATGGGCTTAACCCAGTATCCTACTTGTAATTTAGGATAAATGACATTATTTTTATATTTAAAGTTTATTTTACTTGGTGAGGGGTTTTTTTTTGGCTTTATTAGTTGGCCTGCATTTTATTTTATTTTTCAATTTTTGTTTCTTGGATCGAATTTTTTTATTTATTACTTTGTATGCATTTCATGACATGTGCCTACTATGTGCATGTGCAACCAGCGTGTGAGAGTGCTGATCTAGAAGACACTTCAATTTACACTTCGCTTATATTTGTGAGATTTTTTAGGACTTCTTGTTTAATTTATAGTTAGTTTTCTTATACATAAAAGGCGTGGTTTTCTCTTGGGATGAGCAAATGCAGTACGCGATCTGGACCAGCCCGGTCGGGTCCGGATCCGATAAGGTTTTCACCCGAATGGTGAAGAAGGGGAGGATCAAGATAAGACCAAGAAACTGTATGTTTTTTGTATCAGGTTTCTTCTTTTTTTTGTAAATCTTTTTTAGTAGAAATGGAATCTATTGAAACGTGGATACATTCATACGTTACCTGGGATAAGGGCTGTTTTTAACAGCTTTTTGGCCGTACTTTCTCCATCTAAAGCCATCATCCAAGTTATCAACTTCACTCTTTGTCATGACTGCAAATCTCAGCTCCCTTTGGCTGTTTAGGTTCTTCTTTTTTTGTTTTAATCTAATCAAATCCAATCCAATCCAAACCGGCCAATAATGGAAGGCCCAAAATATAAATATTAAAGCTAAAAACCAAACACAAACACAAGCACTTTTGTAGACCAAGAAAAAAAGGGGGAGAAAGTTGAAAGAACTAATCGAGAATCATAAAAATTAATTCCCTTTATATATATCAAAAAGTGTGAAATCTCATGTGATTTATTATATATATAGGCATGATCTTTTTGTGGGTTTGAATGAATCATTACTTTTAGCTCATGAAAATTTAAAATCCGAAAAAACAGTTTGTTACGTACTGTGCTAATAAATTCCATTTCTACAAAATAAATATTTAAAAAAAAAAAAGAGAAAGGAATAAACAAAAAACCAGTGTACTTTGGCCTGGCCTGGCCCGGCGGGTGGACTTGGTCGGCAAGTGACCCGCAGGCCTTGCCGGGCCAAATTATAAGGGAAACCCGGATGTGTGGAGACCCGGTCAAGATCAGGGGCGGACCGGGAACTAGATCGACCAGCCTGACCCGGTTTTCCTTCTTTTTTTTTTTTTCAATTAAGGGACTTTTAAAAAATTTTGGCTTCAGTGGGAATTGAACTTTGGTCTCCAATATAGACAACAAAAGTACTTACCACTAAACCACATGACTTGTTTGAATACTTTTGTGAAAAATAATATTTTAACTCATATTTTAATGTGAATCATGAACTTTCTAATAATAATATATCAATTGAACCGTCTAAACTAATGTTAATCTCATTGTAATTCTTTACTATTTATAATTTTAAGACTATAATTTTTTATTAGTTGTTTTCTTTTCATTTAAAGCTTGTTTAATTTTGTCATATATTAATCTAAAATACGTTTTCATTTCTTTTACATCAAATTTTAGCTTTTTTCCCTAAGAAAATGTAGTAATATCATTTTATATAATTTTTAGAATATAACTAATATTTTATAATTTATTTACTTATTGAGTTTTATAGTAATGAATTTTAATGTTTAAGATAGTTGTAAAATTTGAAAATATATATAATTGTTGTGAAGAAAATATTTTAACTAAAATTATTTGTATTATATATATTTATTTATTTATGACATTATCCGGGTTGACCCCTGGTTGACCCGGGTCGTGTGAACCTTGGGCCTAGCCGGGTCGGTGGCCGGGCCGGGCCAAACAACATTGCAAAAAACATACAGTTTCTTGGTCTTATCTTGGTCCTCCTTTTCTTCACCCTCCACCACTGCCGTTTTGTGCGTTCGATTTGACGAATTTATACCTCAGCCGCTTTTCCGACAAAATATATATATGCACAGAAACTTTACATGGTATGCATGTACACTTGATAAGCTTGGATCATTCTCGCCATAGTTTGTAGAACAAACTTGGATCATGGGTTATTAGAATCTTGTAATGAAGGAAAAAATTGAAAAGCATTCACTACCTCAAGTGTGAAAGTTTAAGATATGAGCAACAAGCAAGACAAGAAATACAAAGATTGCAAGATGAAAATGCCTGGTCGAGAAATGAGGTTTTAAGTGGTAAGACGCTTTAGTATATAGACCGAATTAGAATGAAGTCGTGGTTTTCAGTCACCAAATTTGTTTTATTTATTTGTTGCGGGTGAAATTGGTCATTTATTTGTTTGTCTTTGCAGTATGAAAGAGTAGTAAGCTTCGTGTCAAGTTCACTCCAACTTCCCTCTCCTTCTCTGTAGTCATATTCATGATATTCATATTACTCTTTTTTTTTTTTTTTTTTTTTGCCTCACTCACTCACTAATCACTCAAAGAAGAAATTAAAGAAAATAACAGAAATCCAAGTCAAAGTATATAGGAGAGACAACAACATCAAGCAGCACATTACATGCACATATATATATGCATGAAGCAGAACACATGTTAATTGGAGTAATTTTTTTCTGAAAGTTTTAAGTTGGGAATGACATTTATGGTCTTGGTTTGGGAACGTGGGCCCATGGTTTTTTCTTCCTTACAAACATCAATATCTTCGGATTTGTATGTCTGGTCCTAGTAGTTAAATATGAAAAATTGTTGATTATGTAGTTTGTATGTGTATATTAGTGTTTTTATTATGGTAATTATAAATTTGGTAATTTAAAATTTATATATAGGCAAGAATAAAATTTTCATTCTACTATTCTGCATGCGCATTTTGGTACTTATTATGTTTTGAACATCATCTTGATCCATATTTAAATTATTTCATTGTCATGATCATCTTCAATGTTCCTCGGCTTTTGTTAGTGGGCTTAGGCTTCTAGCACAAAAAGAGCTCTGTCCCAGCCCATTGATGAAATCCTAGTCTTCTAGATTGCCGCTCATTATATAAGTTTCATTTTCTTATATCAACCCCTAGTTTTCTAATTAGATGGACACTTACCTTTTTCTCACACTTTTTCTATTTAAAAGGAAAACCTAAGAATGACTAAAAAGTTCATGTCTTTGTTGAATTTTATAATTTGGAGTTTTTGTTGAAAATCCTTTCCACACAATAATTAAAATTAATAAAAATGGATTCTGTTCTTGAACGTTCCTTGCACGTTCATAGATCAGGCACCGCACGTATGCTTCAAAGGCACCGCACGTAGACTTTGAAGATATATGCACCCGCATCTCATTTTTGTTTATGAGCTCAAAGATGCATATATATATATATATATATATATATATATATCCCATTTGAATGTAAATGTCACCGACAAAAAGTGTGCAAAGTTTGCAGCTTAACTCTTTTTCACAAGTTCAAAGATACAAAAGTTTCCAACAACTGTCTTCAATTTAAATGTACATAAAACACTGTGTCTTAGCTGAATACTATGCAAAATATTGTTCATATAGCAGACCCAATATAATGGGATAAAGTGTGGTTGGGTTGAAATTCCCAACACTACAATAAATTTAGAATGTGATACGATCCGAATTTAAATCGGTAGTACAAACGTCACATTTGTACCTAACAAGCCCATGAATTTAGACCTGGATTTTGAACTTATTACCTGTAACTCTGATGTAACACTACTACAAAATGGACTTTCTACGGCGGTGCTTTAATGGCGGAAAGACCAAAACCGCCATTAAAAAGAAAGTACGGACTTTCTACAGCGGTTCTATATAAAACCGCCGTAGAAAGGGACTTTCTACGGCAGTTTTTGAAAACCACCGTAGAAAGTTCCCTACTTTCTACGGCGGTTTTCTAAAACCGCCGTAGAAAGTCCCTTTCCAGACGGTTGTATTTCTAACCGCTGTATAATTAATAAATATGATGAATTGTACTATAAAAATTGATAAATAGTAAAATACATATTTATTATTAAATTTAAAAAAATTTGGGGATAATTTACAAAAAAAGAAAAACTAGAAATTAATAGTAATAGAGGAACGGGCGGGAATTCACAATTACGGGCTTTCTACGGCGGATTTATTAAAACCGCCGTAGAAAGGGACTTTCTACGGCGGTTGTAATTAAAACCGCCATAGAAAGTTACTTTCTATGGCGGTTTTTATTTTAACCGCCATAGAAACTTGATTTTGTTTGAATTTTAAGGGTTTCCCTTTGTTTCCATCTCTAGCCAGCCGCGGCTTCCCCCTATTTCCATTTCCAGCAAACCGAAGCGTTCTCTCGTTGCCGACGCCCATCCTCTCTCCGTCGGTTTTTTCTCTTGTCTTCCCCCGAAGCCGTTCTTCCGGTGGCGTTGATAACAAGATCCGCCGTCACCCAACTCCGGAGATGGTTTCTTAATCGGCCATCACCCACCACTTGGAGTTAATCACCCATCATAATTTCACCACAATCGGTCCTTGTTCTGGGCTTCAAATCATAAAAAAGGTAATGTCGAATAGTTTCAACTTTATTTAAACTTTACAAATTTTATTGTTACTTGATTATTGTGATTGGCCTAGGGTTTATTATTAGTGTTAAATTCGGGTTTGGTGAGATCATGAATGATTAAATTCGGGTATGATTAGTGTTATATCGGTGATTATTGTATTGTTCTTGCTGTTAATGATTAAATTAATTAGAATTTGATTGATGCACGCAAAAATTTTGTGAAGTTTGGTGGTTGTTCGGTTTATTAGCATGGTAGTTTTTGATATATATATTTTGAATAACGTTGAAATATATATATATATATCAAAACCTTTCTAAGGCTGTTCTTGCTGTTTTTGATATATATTTTTTGAATGTAGAGAAAAAAATGAAATATTAAATTTTTTTTTACAAATTTGGTACTTTCTACGGCGATTTTGAAGATAACCGCCGTAGAAAGTAGACATTCTACGGCGGTTTTTTTCAAAACCGCCATAGAAAGCCAACTTTCTATGGCGGTTCCTAAGCGATTCAAAACTGCCGTAGAAAGTCCGAACTTTCTACGGTGGTTCCTAAGCGAACCGCCGTAGAAAGTTCGGACTTTCTACGGCAGTTTTGAAAAAAACCGCCGTAGAAAGTCCGAACTTTCTATGGCGGTTCACAACCGCTGTAGAAAGTCCGTAAACTTTCTATGGCTGCCGGATAGATGGCTGTTCAAAAATGCCAAAAACCGCCGTTAAAAGCCCTAAAAAACCGCCATTGAAAGTCATTTTTATAGTAGTGTAATCTCGCCCAAAAGATGGGTTTGATCGCGTTGTTGCTTTGATCGTTCTAAGGGTTGCTGGGCAAAGTAGGTGAAAACCTCAACCCGTCACTTAATAAAGTGAGAACCTCGGTATGTTAGACCCCAAGAACAATTCACCACGATTGTTTGATAAGTCTCGAATGCCACAAGTTTGAAGGAAACTTGATAAGTTATAAGTTCAAAGAAGAAAAAAGAGTTTGGAATAAACTCACAAAGTATTTCAATTCATCAAAAAGCTCTGTGTTCGCAAGCTTACAAATACACTATTTATAGGCAAGATGAGAACCTTCTAGCTACTCTACCATTCAAGGTGACATTGTAAATTCTGCAGATGAAAGATCCTATAAGGTATATTAATTCTTAAGCCTAATTTAATAGAAGTGACCCTTCAATGATAGTGAACAGTCAAGCATTCATATGCCTCTTAAAAATTCAGATTGAATGAAGTGCATCTCTTCTCTAAATTCAAGAATTAGTGCTGCTTTAAACCATTCCTTGACTGTCCATTTAACTGCCTTTTGGATGACTTTTGGACTGATTTTACTACAGAAATATCACCCAAAAATCTGTGGTGAATACTCTTGGAATGCTTGCTGAATTTAAAAGGTCTTGTGCCACAATTCATCCCTTGAAGACTGAACCAAACAAGCTGTACTTGAAGAGTTTCAACACTTATCCCTTGAACATTAAATGGCTAGAATCATCATGAAAATATCTGCAGAAGTCAGCAACAGCTTGACCAAATTGAAGGCTAGAATTCCACTTGAAAGATGCACAATGTTGGACTAGGACCATGACCTTCAATTGAACTTGTTTTGCATGACTTCTTGGACCATTGAACCTTGATAAGTAGGCTGCAAACACACCAAAAGAAAACACATAAGATGGACTTAAAAAAAACATAAAACAAAACAGAACATTATTTTAAAAATTAAACAAAAGAACACTGATTCAATTATAAGGGCTGAAATACTCCCCTTATCCCACCAAAGACTACAGCCTAGTCTTGGTTTCCACTTCAATCAAAAGTACTTCGTTTGTTGGGTTCTTTGGATGGTCCATTTGAAATTGAACCCAACACTTCTTAATCAAGCCATTGATAGCATCTTTGAAGATCCTGTACTTGGACCTAGTGAGAGGTCCGACTTGCCACTTTAATGGATCATGATCGCTTGAGCTCGTGACCTTGGACTGATCCCCATCAAACTCAAAGCAGACTTAAGTTAATTGTTTCACGCACAATTCAAACATATTAATTTGGTGAATTTGGATGGTGAATTCTGATTCCAATTATGTAATTTGGATTAGAGAACCAAGAAAAACCTATATGTTTTGTTAATGGAAAGATAAAATCACCTAGTCCTTATTCTGAAGTTTATGAGATCTGAAAAACTACTCACGATATGGTTTCCTCATGGATTTTAAACACAATTTCTAAGAATTTAGTCTAAGGATTTATGTTTTCACATACTACAAAACACCCGTGGGATGATTTGCAACAACGTTTTGGGGGATCCAATGGTCCTTTGGTTTATCTAATTCAAAAAGATATTGCATCGATGAATTAGGGAGTTATGACGATTGTTAACTATTATTCAAAACTAAAACGCCACTGGGGTGAACTAGATACCTTGAAACTTTTGCCTTCTTGTACTTGCATTCCTTGCTGCAACTATTGATAAAATCAAGGAGGGCATGAAATAGATATGAACAGCATATAGATATAGTTTATGTTAGGATTAAATGACACCTTTGATCGGGGTTAAAGAATCAAATTTTGATGATGGATCCCTAGCCTACCATTGTAGTAGTCCTAGTTCATCAATGTTTTAGTTTTTGGCCCACATATATTTTTATTTCAAAGTGGTTGACATCAAATGAGCCCATTTTTTTAATAATTAAAGTTCCAGTAAAAGCCCACAATATTAAAATTTATCATTTTCTATCTTACTAAATGAAATTTACTAAAATATTAAATTCAACATCTTTGACTGGTTGACACCTATTAGAGAAAGAGTTCGTCGCAGATAACTGTGGCTTTAATTTTATTCTATTAAAATTTAAAATCCTTTTGTTCAAGTCACAAACGCTATTGAAATTAGACCTCCAAAAACGAGGTAATCTTGCTGCACCTCAAAGACTAGTTTTTTCTTTCTTTCTTTCTTTTTTTTTTTTTTCTTTCTACAGGTATGCCTTTGTTTTGGTCAAATTTTTTATTCTTTTGTTATATGGCTTTGATTGACTTTTCTAACATGAACCAATCTCTTCTACCCATTTGCTTGAGACTTCTCAAATCCTTGCTATTGTTCCCACTGAGATGAGTGAGAGCTTTCGAGTTAGAGAACACTTGAATTTCTTTTAGCTCTTCTGTCAATGCAACATTCACTTTATGATTTTGTTTAAGTCAATACGAGATTTTAGCTTGATTAAATACTTTTAAGTTGGAGGTTCTATTGCTCTCAAAAGTCTTATAGATCTAAAGAAAATAGTTGTTGAACGATGTCTTCATTCTCGTATTGATCCAAATACAATAGCTGGGAGAGAAGTATTGGGAGAGAATTGGTGTGAAATACACATAAAAGTATTCCTTCAATTTGAAGAGGGATAGGTTCGACCTCATGATCATGGTCAAACACTTGGAGATGCTGTTGGTAAAATGGTTTCTTAGCTATGCAATTTTGTATGTAATGTATTATTTTTTTATATATAAATTTACTTATTTGTTAAAGATAACGTTTCAAAACCAATTTCTTACATTTCATTTTTTCGATTTAGGTGACACTGTGAATTACATTTCAGTATTAAATTATGGAATTATTTTTGCTTCAACATTATAATACCAGAAATTATTATAATACGACATCTAAAAGTGTCATAAAAAGTCATTTTATTAGTATAATAAAATAATGAAATTTTACATATTAATACAATATAAAATGACATTTATAAATGTCATAATATGTGATTTATTTTGTCAATTAAAAATGTCTTAAGAAGTTATTTATCTATACATTTCATTATGCCTTATAAATAATCAAAAATGTCTTAACAAGTTATTATTAATACATTTTATTATGTCTCAACAAACCTTTCCTGACATTTAATTAAGCCTCGTTATCAATTATTTGTAATAGTTTGGGAACTTATTTAGAAATTTTAAAGTGCCTCGATAACTTACATACTTATTAGGACACGACTTTAGTCCACGCTGTTAATGTGGGAATAAATTAAATACCTCAACAGGTATGATAATAATACATTTGTCAATGTCTTAGAATTTATTTTTGTTGTAGGGTGCCAAAAATTCAGCAAACGAGTTCGTGACTGTTCCAACAAATTTTGCCACCGCATGAAGCCCAACCCCTCTATGACCCGAATGATGTACCCACACCCTGTTGGATCTACAGTAGGGGTGTCAAATGGGTAATAAGTTAAAGGGTAATGCCCATCTAGGTCTTAATTTAAATAGATAATGAGTACTCATATATAGTACCCATGGTACAAATAAAATGGTTATTCAATAGGTGTTAGACCAAGTTTGTCTTAATCCTTATTTTGATTGATGAGTTAACAAATATGAGAATTAATTTAACAGTTTTTCTAAGTGATAAAATGTAGATAAATGTTCACGGGAGAACCGCCGCAAAAAATGGCAATGAAAAATGAGCTAAAACAAAGAAACCGCAAACAAATGAAGAAAGAATAAAAACACGACCCAAGCACATCCTAAGGTGGGACCCGCAGTGTTTCTAATTCAAAAAATGAAGAGAAGAGTTTATGGTTGAACTAACACAAAACATAGCAAAGAAAACGGAGCTAAAATGAAGAAACGGCAAGCAAACGAAAAATGTCAAATCAAGGGCAGACAAAGGCTGACAGCGATTGATCCGCCGATATTGTACCTAATTATTTTGAGATTAATTGGCAGTTCTCATGGGCTTTTTGCCCAAGGTTTGTATTAATTGTGTAGATTTAGGAGAACAATCCAATTGCAGAAGAGAAGTGTAAAAAGATGACCTAGGCCGGATGACCTGAGGGTTAACCTCGGCTGTGGCCGACCTGAAGTTCAGAGTCAATGATGCGCAATATGTGGCACAAATGACACATGTGAAGATGTAAAGATGACACCATGATTGAGCAGAAGGTGGAGGCCGACGTCACGCTAGCTTAGCATTAAGTTGGTATTCAACAAAGCTGTCTTGCGGGTCAAGTAACCAGAGAGCAAGGAGGAAACAAAAATAAGTAATTCTGTGTGAAACAAGGAAGGAGAATCAAAGAAGGAAAGAATAAAATCGGAATTCCAGTAGCAAGAGATCTCCTTCCAAATCTAAAGTGCTGATTGATTAATCTCCTTATTTGATTAGGAGATAGTTTTTATTCCAAATTACTAGTTTTATAAGTCCTATATATATGGAACTTGATAGACCTTTGTCCTTACGTTTTTGGAGGAGCTTTTACACATTCTTTTTAGTTTAGTTTTTGGCTTCGGTTTTCCTTCTGATTTCCATAGCATAGTAGTAGTTAATTTGGCTTTTGAAAAGACTTAATCTTTACGGGTGTGTTGTTCATCGGTTCAGAGTTCCAGACTGTGTAGGCTACCAATTGGCTAAGCAAGCAGTTTCTTCAGAAGTGCGATTGCACCTTATCCAAGTAAAGTATTTCGTATTTTCCTCATGACTTCTATTCTAAGTTACTGCTTTGATTATCAAGTTATGAGTAGCTAAATATATTGTTCTGGTGTTATGTATTAAAACCATAATCCATGCATGTATGAACCCTGAATTAATCTAATTAACTATATTTTTAAATTAATCAGTGTTTATAAGTATAAGTACTAAGGTTCTATTAAATCCAAAGTGAGTTAATTTAACCTGGTAGCATCAGTGAGTAGGCAAAACTCCCCATCGAGGAGGACTAATTAATTAAGTGATAATTACGTGACAGATTATTAGGTTAGGTTTTCCTAACTCTTAAGGATGCTAAATAATTAATTAGGTGACTAGCGGGGCCTAGCGGCTTAATTAATTATTGGTTGGAGAAGTAATCTTGACTAACGGGGACGCACTGAGATTACCGAAAAGTTAAGGAGAAACTGGATTATAACTAGTGGGTGCTCGCGATAATCCATAACTAACCAGTATAGAATAATTAACCAACTTAAGTGTTCATGATTGCATGCATGTGATGAAGGTGGATTACATAATACTAGAATACTTTCTCTATAATTTATACAAGTTAATTGTTATTTCGGTTTCTCTTAAGCGTTCGTGACAAACTAAAGGTCTCTTAAGGGACACAAAGGGGACGACTCGTCCAATTAGTTACTAAAATATTAATAGATAAAAATAAAATAGAAAACATCCATCCATGTGGATCGATCCTGACTACCATTGTATTAGATTTATTTAATCCTTTTATTGCAGGTTAAGAGCAGTATAAATACTGTGTTTGCAGAGGTACACGACAGCTCTGTCAACGAGCCGCCCGGGTAGGCACTGCGCACAGCCTGCAGCACCTGTAGTGCAGGGCTACGCCTATGACTAGGGCTACGACAGTCGTAGCCCTGCGACTGAGGATTGCGACAGTCGCAGGTCTGGTAGCAGGATCTTCGGGCTGCCTTATTTTTTGCCCATTTTTCTTCCTTCTCACCCAATTAAAGACTGCCTTCCTCCTATAAATACCCTCACTTCAAGAACACTCAAACCACCTCTCTCCATCCATTTTATACTCAATCTGAAGTGTTAAAAAGCTCTCAAAAGAACATTTCAAAGTTAGACTGGAATAGAAAATCCTCATTGTAATAGTTAGCTATTTTCATAGCATTAATTTATTACTTTGTAAAAGGGTTAGAGGGAAATCTTAAATCCTTCCAAAGGTTGATAAGCGTCTAAGCAAGGGGATTAACTAAAGGATTGCCTATAGTTTGAGTAAACTAAGAGATAATCCCTTGGGTTAACTTGTAAGGTTTAAGATTACTCTTTAAGAATCTTATTGTGAGATTAGGACCAAGCATTCAGGTTAGAAGTGGAGTAGACTTTCCTTGAGGAGGGAAAGTTGAACCACTATAATTGTTGTGTTTTCTTTAAATTGTTTTCTTTATTGCTTTAGACTCATAATCATATACAAAACACAAAAAGATTTTTGTTTGCTTAAGTTTGTTTTTCAAACCTAACTCACCCCTTCCCTCTTAGGTTTACCTTAGTTTTATTTTCAATAGGTATCAAAGCAAGGACCTCAATATAAGGTTAAAAACCTTAAGTTAGCTCCATGGGAACTAAGGAAATTCCCTTTCATGAAGGAAATTTCACCACAAGGCCACCACTCTTTTGTGGAACCGATTTTAGTGGTTGGAAGGACCGGATGAAAACCTTTCTTATCTTGGTTGACTATGATTAATGGAGTATAGTTGAGGAAGGTCATATACCTATTACTATCACAAATCAAGATGGAACCACAAGAGATAAAACAAGTTGTGAGCGCGGGTAAAGATAAGAAAAACCTCTTTTTGAATGCTAAAGCACTCAATGTTCTATACAATGCTTTAAACATTCAACAGTCTAATAGCATCAAAGGTTGTAAAAATACTCACACCCTATTGCTTAAGCTAAAAGAATACCATGAAGGAAGTACTAGTATCAAAGAGGAAAGGAAGTCTATCCTTGTCTCTCAATACGAAGACTTTAAGATGTAGTCTAATGAAACTATAGATGGGATGTTTTGTAGATCCAATGAAACTATAGATGGGATGTTTTGTAGTTTCAATGGGCTTGTAAAAGACCTTGAGGATCTTTGTAAAACATACCCTTTAAATGAGATGAATCGCAAGATTCTTCATGGTTTTTCTAAAAACTACAGTACTAGAGCTTTAATCATTGAAACTTCAAAGGATTTAAAGACTCTATCTCTTCAAGAGCTAATGTCAATGCTCAAAATTCTAGAGATAAGATGTCATAATGAAGTTGGCTCTAAAAGCAAAAATCTTGCTCTCAAATCTTCAAAAATTGAGAGTGAAGATGAAGATGAAGTAAGTGAAGAGGAGTTATCCCTTGATGAGATGAACCTCTTAGTTAAAAACTTCAAAAGATGTTTTAAAAAAAACAATTTTCAAGAAGGAAAAACTTTTGATAAAAAAGAAGAATGGTCCTAGATGCTATGAATGTCAACAAGTTGGTCATTTCATGAATGAATTCCAAAGAAGAAGAAAGAACTTAAAAAGAAGAAAGGTAAGAAACCTATGTTGATGGCCGAAATATGGGATAAAGCCAATTATGAAGGTGAAGCTTTAAGTGATGAAGAAGAAACACAAATTTGCTTTATGGGGCTCAATGAAGAGGTTAATCTCTCTTAGTGATAATGAATATCTTGATGTTGAAAATGAGTTAAGCATGAAAAATGTGATCTTATTGCTTATGTTCAAACTCTAACATTGAATCTAGATAAATGTACTAAGCTTTGCATGAAATTGAAAAAGAAAAATGAAAACTTGCTTAATCTTGTTGAAGAAAAGAAAGTAGAAAATGAAAAGTTGAAGGTAAAACTTCAAAATGTTCAACTTTAGAAAGAGGCTTTTCATGAAAATGTAAAGATTGAGCATATTGCCTTAAACAAGAGAATCAATGAATTAAGTGAAATTATAAGCAAGTTCAGTAAGGGTAAAATAGCTTAGATACTATACCTAATTCTCAAAGGTCATATAATGATAAAACTGGATTAGGTTATCACACTTATGCATAAGCATCCACTAGTTCCTCCACTTTGAATGTTTACAAGCATGCTTCTTTTAAGACTTGGACTCCTTTAAAAAATGCTCATCTTTCTGTCATTATTGTGGTACTTTTGGTCATGTTTCACCTAAATGCCATGCTAAAAAATTAGTGCTTATTGGTAGAAAGAAATGGGTAGTCAAAACTAACTCTCAAGGACCCAAAATCAAAGGGGACCAATTACATTTTTTTCTTCTCTTGTAGGTGCATGATACACACTTAAAAATGTATAGCTATCGAAGTGGTATATGGATAGTGGGTGTTCAAGACACATGACGGGAGATAAATCACTTCTAAGCAATTTCAAGAAAAAGGGAGGACATGTAACTTTTGGTGACAACAAACAAGGGAAAATAATCGATATAGGTAACATTTCTTCCGAAGGGAATAACTTTTTTGAAAATGTGTTGCTTATTGATGACTTTAAATTTAATCTTTTAAGCGTGAGTCAAATTTGTGAGAAAATCCTAGTGTTCATCTCAAAAATGATACTTGCTATGTGTTAGATCCTTCTTTAAATGATAAAGTAATTTGTGGTGCAAGTAGAAATGGTAATGTTTACATTTTGGATATAGAAACTTTACTTGAACAAAATGATCATTGCTTAATTGTTACTTATAATGATAGTTGGATTAAACATAGAAAGTTAGCTCATGTTAGCATGGATCACTTGCATGAAATTTAAAAGAAAGAATTAGTAAGAGGTTTGCCTAAATTAAAGTTTGAAAAAGATTATTATGCATATGTACTTGTTAATGATTATTGCAGATACACTTGGGTAATATTTTTGGCATATAAGCATGAAATATTTCATGAATTTGAAAATTGGGCAAGAAAAGTTCAAAATGAGTTTAATTTGAATATTGTTAAATTAAGAAGTGATAATGGAACGGAATTTGTTAGCGCAAATTTCATAGATTTTTGCAATTCTTTTGGAATCACTGATAACTTTTTGGTTGCTAGAACTCCTCAACAAAATGGGGTAGTAGAAAGAAAAAATAGGACTTTGCAAGAAATGGCTAGAACAATGCTTTGTGAAAATAATTTGCCAAAATATTTTTGGGCCGAATCGGTTTATACTTCATGTTATGTAATGAATAGAGTTCTTTTAAGACCAATTTTGAAAAAGACTCCATTTGAACTTATATTTGGAAGAACTCCTCACATTGAATACTTCAAAGTGATGGGTGCAAATGTTTCATTTTGAAAACAAGTGAGCACCTGGAAAATTTTGATAGTAAATTCAATGAAGGATTTTCCTAGGATATTCTTCAAATAGGAAAGCATATAGAGTTTCAATAAAAATACTATGAATTGTTGAAGAATGCATGTTGACTTTAATGAACCTCTTAACTTGTCTAATTACTTATGCCGTTTCAGTTATAGTATTACCGCGAGTCCCCGCAAATAATCCCAATTCTTCTATAGATTCTCGATAATCCCCCGCGAGTCCCCGCAAATGAATTATTCTCTAACTACGTTAACTAACAGACCGCGAGTCCCCGCAAACCTTAGTAATTAACAAATAGAAGCATTAAGAACAAGAAGAACCCGAAACTAATAATTCCTACTGACGATGCATTAGAAATTATTACCCAATTAATCCTGTACTACTCGGGCGGTAGTTGTGCCACTCACTGACTCTACCAGATTAAACTAAGCTGATCAGGCTTAATAGAATCTTAGTAATTAGACATATAAACACAGGCAATTTAGAAACATAATTCATTAGACCTTAGATTAATTCCTGGGTTTCATATATGCATGGATTATGGCTTCTTACATAATACCAGAACTAATAAATTAGCTACTCATGATAAAACACGAAAAACACATAATTATAAAACAAGACATTGAAAGAGAAAAGAGAATACTGTACTGGAATTTAAGAATTCGCGATCTGACAACTGCCGGTTTGGCCAAACGGTAGACTGCCCGTCGGGAAAATCCAAAGTTGCGATCCAAACAGAACAAAACAGAACAGAACAGAGGAAAAACAGAGGAAAACTACACTGCGCGAAACTGTATCCTGCGTAAAAATTATTTTTAAACTAAGAAACTATTCTATATAAAATTTATCTAAAAACTTCTATAAAAGCTTGTCTCTCAAAAGCTGTCCTCTAAAAAGCTATATATTTAATAATCTCTATATCAAAAGTGCAGGAATAATCCCATATATATAGGGATACAAATCAGCAATTAACCAATCTCCTAATTGAATAAGGAAACCTTCTTCTACTTGGAAAGAGAATTAATTAAGCACATGGAATCTTTTCACTTTTTGGTAACTCCCAACTTCTCTCTTTAATTCCTTCTTGGATTGGTAAATTGCTCAAAACTTCATTGCTTCCCTTTTTACTTTCTCCGCATTACTCTGCGCATGCCCACGGCTTTGTCTTCATCCACCTGATTCAAATCCAATTGGATTGAACTCAAATTGCAGCAAGGCCCACACATTGTTGTTGGATTAAATTCCAATTGGAGCAAGGCCCACGCATTAAATTTTGAATTGGATTGAACTCAAATTGCAGCAAGGCCCACGCATTGTTGTTGGATTAAATTCCAATTGGAATTGGCCCACTGGAAGCTGATTTATTTTTTTGCTTCTTCTTCTTCAACCGTGCGCAGCTCTGCTTGTGGGTCTCCTTCTTGATTTAGCCCACAAATCGTGTGGGCTTTTTAGGCGTGACTCATCTGCTCCAATTCTTTCATTTTTTTGCACACTCTTTCTTCTTAGGCCCGATCTCGAAAACTGCAAATAAACATTAAAATCTTGGGCAAAAGCCCGTGAGAACTGCCATAACAAGTCCTAAAATAATACACCTAAAATGTGCAGATCAACAGGTTATCCATTGATGCCAATCATAGGCCGGTTCGTCAACGGAAGCATAATCTTGGAGGAGAACGCAACAAATACATAGAGATTGAAGTCAACGCTTTACTGGAGGTACATATCATTCGAGAAGTAGATTATCCTGAATGGCTAGCTAATCCTGTATTGGTTCCCAAGCCAGACGGCTCATGGCTCATATGCATTGACTTCACCGACCTGAACAAGGCCTGCCCCAATGATTGGTTCCCCTTGCCCTTAATTGACATACTGGTAGATGCCATAGCTGGGTTTCGCTTTCTCAATTTCTTGGATGCATGCAAAGGCTATCACCAGATCTTCATGGCTGAAGAAGACGAGGAAAAAACATCTTTTATCAAGGCAAAGGTATTTATTGCTTTATTACCATGCCTTTTAGTTTGAAAAATACTGGAGCTACTTTTCAACGCCTAGTAAATTAAATCTTTAAAAAACAACCAGGTCGGAACATGGAAGCATATGTTAATGATTTACTTGTTAAAAGTAGGCATGAATCTGCTTATTTGCTTGACTTACGGGAAACACTTGAAACTTTAGTCCAGTATAAATTAAAATTAAATCCTAAAAAATGCGTTTTTGGGGCTACCTCGGGAAAATTTTTAGGTTACATGGTTTCCGAGCGAGGTATCCGTTAATCCCAAAAAAGTAGAGGCTGTCCTGCAAATGCACCCTCCTTGGTCAATTCATGAGGTACAACAATTAACGGGTAGATTAGCAGCCTTAAATCGGTTTTTAGCTCGATCGGCAGAACGAGCTTTACCCTTTTTTAGCATTTTAAAAAAATCAGATAAATTTGTGTGGACTTCAGAATGCCAAATAGCTTTCGAACAATTAAAAATGTACCTAGCTCCTTTACCTTAACCATGCTAACTCCTTGGGAACAATTGTACATGTATATAGCTACCACTGAATCTGTAATTAGCTCGGTTTTGCTTCGAGAAGATAACCGGGTTCAAAGACCCATCTATTTTGTTAGCAAAGTTTTGTAGGCTATAGAAAAAAAACTATTCTAGCCTGGAAAAGTTAGTCCTGGCTCTAGTTCACTCCACACGGCGTCTCTGACCTCACTTTGACTCCCACGGAGTCACCGTTTATACCGACACACCCCTTAAGGCCGTCTTGCAAAAAGCAGGGGTTTCAGGTCGTCTCACCAAATGGGCTCTCGAGCTGGGGGAGTACGATATCACCTTTGCGCCTCGTACCGCAGTCAAAGACCAAGTGTTAGCAGATTTCATAGTTGAAGGGGTATCAGACACCCAGGAGGACACGTCTAGTCCATCACATGAAACTGACCTTCTTTTAACCGTAGCAAAAAGAGATAATTCGTGGGCACTCTACGTAGATGGTTCTTCCAGTCAGTCTGGGTCGGGTGCCGGGATCATTGTCACCAGCCCTACCAAGGAAGTTCACACCTATGCTTTACGGTTCTGTTTCACAGCCACCAATAATGAGGCGGAGTACGAAGCCATGTTAGCTGGCCTAAAATTAGCTCGGAAACTTGGGGTGCAAAATTTAAAAATTTTTTCGGACTCCTAGTTGGTCGTTAAACAAATTTTGGGGGAGTACAAGGCTAAAGATCGACAAATAGAGGAATATTTGGCACTGGTACAACAACAGCTGCATATTTTTCCAAAATGGGCTAAAGAGCGAGTTCCACGGAGCAAGAACACAAATGCGGATGCCTTGTCCAAATTGGCTTCTTCAGTTTTCTCTCACCTAACTAAAAGTGTCCTAGTAGAAGAAGTGCAGACTAGGAGTAAGGCCGAGGCAGCAATTTTGTCCATAGGTGAAGGTCAGGATTGGCGATTTCCTCTGTGGCAGTATTTACAAAATGGTACCTTGCCAGACTCACGAAAGGAAGCACAACGAATACGAAGGAAGGCTGAACATTATCAGATAATCAGGGATGATCTATACAAAAGGCGTTTTTGATGCCCTTACTAAAATGTTTGGGTCCGGAAGAGATGGTCGCTATGCTTAAGGAGATACACCAAGGGAATTGTGGGTCCCATATCGGGGCTCAAAATTTAGCAAAAAAAGTAATAGGACTGGCTTTTATTGGCCTCGATTATTTCAAGAAGCAGTCGAGTATGTTCGGCATTGTCCCAGTTATCACAACATAACGCACCAATTCGCAGGTTGCCAGCATCCAGTTTTACCGGGATAATTGCACCTTGGGCTTTTGCAGAGTAGGGGATAGATCTTATGGGGCCATTTCCTAAGATCGGCTCTTGTCAGTATCTGGTTGTGGCCATAGATTACTTCACAAAATGGGTGGAGGCCGAGGCATTGACGAATATTACCGGGCGAATGATAGCTCCGTTTTTATGGAGGCAAGTCATTTGGTGATTCGGTGTACCTAATTCGGTTATCTTGGATAATGGGACTCAGTTTGAATCCAAGGAATTTACAGCCTTGTGTACGAAGCTTGGTATCACTCAGCGTTTCGCGTCTCTGGCTTATCCTCCAGCAAATGGGCAAGTAGAACTCACTAATCGGACTTTGTTGCACGGATTAAAAACTAGGCTAGAAGATAAGGGCAAGAATTAGGTGGAGCAGTTACCTCATGTATTATGGTGTCATCGAACCATGCCTAAATCTGCTACGGGAAAGACTACTTTCAAGTTAGCCTTGGAGTCAACGCTGTTATACCTCCAGAAGTACAAAGTAATGTGCCCCGAGTCGTGCACTTTGAAAGGGACCAGAATCAAAAAACTTGGAGCTTAGCTTGGACTTGGTAGAGGAAGCTCGGGACACAGCCTACATACACCAACTAAATTACAAGAATTTAGTCCGGTAACACTATGATGCCCGGGTCAAGCATCGAGCCTTCGTACCAGAAGACTTGGTTTTGCAAAACCAGGCTATCAGTAAACCACAAGATCAAGGCAAATTGGTATCTAATTGGGAGGGACCCTATCGGGTGATAGAAGCACGACCTACGGGCAATTATGTGTTAGAAGATTCATAGGACAGTTGGTTCCGCGAGCTTGGAACGCAACACACTTGAAAAAAATACTATCTCTGAGTAAGTTGAAGAAAAGATCATGACGGAAAAAGTTAAGTCATTTATTCAAAAGAGAACTTATGCCGGAAAACCCATTTTCGGGCCCAATACAAAATTCCTCGAGTCAAATATTCAGAAAGGACAAAAATGTTTAAAGTAAAGTACAACAGAGCTATGACGGAGGAGCTTGAGAAGTCACTTCTTCATCGGTCGTCTCATTTGGGTCGGCTGTGGGATCTTCTTCTTCCACATTCTCTGGCAGAGGAATACCAGTAGCTCGGCACTCCTGTTTGACCTCATCTATCAGGTCAAAGGGATCCCGATTCTGAGCTAGCAGGGAAGTATGAGCTGAAGAGTCTTCGAGAAGGCCATCCACCGACCTGGGGCCTTTGAACTCATCCCAGCATATGGTATAGCCGCACTAGATCAGCTCCATAAACCAGCGATTTATTAGATCCAGCAGAGGCCCTTCTTTGAAAGCTCCCAGGGCAGCTTGGCGCGCCCCTTCCACCTCCGCCGGGCTCAGCAACTCGGCGGACTTCTTCTCTTCTTATTCTTCCAAGGCCCCCTACAGGTCAGCCTTCTCCTGCTTTAAGGCGGCAATCTCCTCCTCCAGGGTGGATTTATCGTTCTTTAGTTCCTCCACCTCCGCTTCCAAGCCCTGTGACTTGGTATCCAACTGGCTAGCCTTGGTTCCGAGCTCTTGGTTTGCTTTATACAGCTCAGTATTTTTGTCCTGGAGGTTGGTCACTCTGCTGGACTTGACCCCTAGCTTCATTTTTAGGTATTCTATCTCTTTAGCCGGCCTTACCCTCCTTTCTTGTCCAAAGCCGAGGTCCTCTTAGCCGTAGCCATATAATTTACACAGACCTGCAAAACAAAATTTTGAGCCGTTTGTATGTCGCACAAGCTTTGGTACGTTTCAAGGAATAAGTTAAGGATCCAAGAATTTACCCTTTTAAGCTGAGAAGCCAAAAAGGCTTCTTGTTTTGTCAGCTGCTCGATGCTTTGCCTCATCTGGTGGCTCGCCTCAATGATCTCCGAGAAAGAGCTATGGGAGTCATTCACTATCTTGGTATAAGGCTTGACATCTTCAAGTTGAGGCCTAGATAAGTGAGGCTGATAAATAGGCCGAGCTAAGGGGGCCGGCCTATCCTTCTCATCTTTCAAGATTATCATCCTCTCCTTGGTAGAAAGGTCCAGAGGCCCCAGCAATTCATCAGGGCTGGGTATTTTGGCTCCAAAGGTCAGACCGGTCAATGACTGAGGAGCCTTGGCATTTCTGGCCGCTTGAATCTCCGTGGAGGTCGGCCTGTTTTTCTTTGAAGCACGAGGGATTAAGGCATCAGTGGGGGGATCAGCCCCTTCTCCCTCTTGGGTTAGATCGATTTCTGCAGAGGTTCTTTTTGAAGACCTTGAGGTCGCTGATTGCTTGTTTGACTTCCTTTTCTGACCGTAAAGACAAACGTGAAGATATCAGTAAAGCCGAGCTAAGATAATTAAACTACAGTCAAAGTTTAGAGGTAGATTATTACATTCTTTCTCAACATCGGGGGCCTAGCCCAGCCCAGCCCAGACAAGAAGGCCCTCGGAGGGATATTTAATTGAGTATTTATGTGAATTAGTATAAGAATTTAAAATCTTATACTCAGAAAACACTATGGGATTGGACTTATCCCGAATCTGATCTGTCGGCGCGGTGAACTCTAACCATCGGCAAGGAAGGTTAGCTTCGTTAGCTTTCACCATAAAAAAAAGGGGTTTTCCAATGTTTTATGGCATCTGGGGAGTCGGTTGTGAAGGTAGGTCTGTTCCTACGCTTTTGCAAAGAAACCCAACCCGGCCGGCCGATAGGGATAGCGGATGGTATAATATTGGAGTAGCAGGTGTATGGTAGGTTGGATTTTCGCTCCCGAACAGGCACACAGAAAGCCCACCAGGAACCTAAATCCACTGGGCACTAGTTGGCTCAGCCCAATGCCTAAGTGGTTACATAGCTCGATTAAAAAAGATGGGGCAGGAAATCTTAGCCCAAATTTCACGTGCTGTTCATATACGCTAACCCAACCGTCAGAAGTACTAGTTATTCGTTCTTCAGCTTTTGGCAGTCGGGTCGGGATAGCCGGGTCAAGATAATGGGTCAATTTTAGGGTTTCTAATTTGGCCCAAGTTAGTTCGGAGGGTATTTCATCCGGGTGAAATTCATAGGCGGCCAAATCTACAGGAAATATTACAGAAGTGTTGGAATCGGATATGTTTTTACAGTTCGACAAAGCAAAAGATCCCACAATTAAACTAAGAATCAGAGAGAATAGAGCCTATATCCAAAGAAAACAGCAGCAGAAAAAGAAGCATGCATTATGCTAGCCAGAAAACTAATCCTAAAGCAGTCACAGAGTATTAAACAAAGGGAGAAGAACCGACTAACCTGAAGTCAGATTTAGAGGGGGCAAGCCGGTACCGGAGCTTCTTTCCTCAGCCTTGGAATTCTTCGGGATGATTATAACGATACGGCAGAAGCGGCAAAGACACAAACAGGCGCGGGGGAAAGAAGACGGAAAGGGATAAATTTTTTTTGTAGAAGTGTAAGGACAGTAACGCGAGGTTCTCGCTTCTTAAAGGAAGATTTTGGAAGGCAAAGAAACAAACCAATCGTTGGAGCAATTAAAACCGTCTCGAAAATCAAAAAAGCATGGGAAGTTGTATCAGATGCCTCGAAAGTCGCTGAGCCTGTCCTGTCATGTCCCATCTTAAAAGTCGGATTCCTTGGGTCATAACGCAAAAGTACACATTTATTGACGAATTCACTCTCTTTGGGTCAGTATCGCATTAATTTCTTGTGGATCGATTAACATATATTTTCTTTGGGTCGGACTTTTATTAGCTGTAAGTCATGCTTTCTCTTTGATGGTTACGATAATCAATAAGTAGGTATCCTTTTATTACTTCGCTTTGGGTGGAATAGCTTAACACTTTTGATAAATTTGGGTCGGAATAGGTTTGTATTTTATGCTTGCTTGGGTCGGAAAAGAAACTCTCAAGGTCGGCCTAGGCATAGGTCGGTTAAATACATAGTGAATACCTAAGTCACAGCCTTAGTCATTCTCTGGGAGGCAGGTCGGAAAAGAAACTTTCATAGTCGGAATAGGCATTGGACGGTTAAATACATAGTGAATACCTAAGTCACAGCCTTAGTTATTCTCTGGGGGACAGACAGGGTGAGATTTAAAAAAAAAAAAAAAAAAATTAGTATCATGTTTTAGCTCAGTAAAACACAATACTGGGAGGGCTTGTTGGTGTGTATAAAACTAAGTCTTCATTGGGTCTGGCCCAATCGAAGAAGGAATACATAAACAGTGAGAAAGAAAAGACACATAAAAGGTTCAAGCCCAAGTTCAGATTGGAAAAATTCTCTAAAAACTGAGCCAAAGAAACATGCTTAGGTCGATCCCACGGGATTTCCTTATTGACACCATAAAAACCAAGCTTGGGAAAGTTAGGTCGGTTTAATGATAACATTGACGCAATAGATAGAAATCATTAGAAGACCAGGAGCCCATTTTGAATTCATACACGAAGTACATAGAGCAATGATGGAAAAGAAGTCCGAAGTCAGACCATGATAGACAGGAGCGTAAAAGTCATCGGAAAAAAGGGAGAGTAGTTGGAAGTACAAATCATCATAGTGCAATGAACATGTAAAATTATGGCTATAAATACTAAGTCATAAGACTAATGGAGGTACGCTTTCTTCTTCACACTTAAGCTCTTGGTAAATACAATTTCTCTTCTGGCATTTCACTGACTTGATTGTCGAAGTTAAACAGGGGGATAGCCCCGCTTGTTTCACTGTTTATTTCGGTGACGGAGATCCCTTCAGGTCGATCCGAGCCACACTTCTCATCTACGCAGATCCGAGCTGAAGAGGCCACTACTACAAAATGGACTTTCTACGGCGGTGCTTTAACGGCGGAAAGACCAAAACCGCAATTAAAAAGAAAGTACGGACTTTCTACGGCGGTTCTATATAAAACCGCCGTAGAAAGTCACCTTTTTACGGCGGTTTTTGAAACCCGCCGTTAAAAGGG